>JASEVX010000001.1:127204885-127556453 GCA_031761405.1 Serripes groenlandicus | reverse complement strand
TTCCGGAGAAATTCCTCTTTTGTCGGAAGACCTCATCTAACCTAGTGATCCATTCCATGATGTTTCCCATTATACACATGTATTCAAAGGCACTACTACACAGATGAACATATGCCACTGAAGAATTACATAATTTCAACCATAAGGATCTCATTTTCAACTTTGAGAAAATGACAATACTTCTAACTCCTTATATGCTGGACTTATACCATGATACTACCTATTATACTGTTATTACTACTAATCTACGTAATGAATAACAACACTTCAATCAACTATATGATAAAGATTGTGTGAACTGTTTCTGATACTACAACTACAACTGTTTCTGATACTACAACTGTAACTGTTTCTGATACTACAACTACAACTGTTTCTGATACTACTACTACTACAACTACTGATGCTACTACTTCTACTGACGTTTCGCCGTGAATAACTATAATTCCATATGAGTTCAAACTACTCTGGATACTACGAAGTGCTAAGAAATACAAGACTGTTGGATCGATAATAATCATCGTACTGTTTGGAGAAATATTTATATTGTTACCTTGTTGTATTGACTATTTCACGTTAATTTCTACATTATCAATTCCTACTTATTCAGTACAACTATGTTAATACAGTGTTCATGTAATTGTTTCTTTTAAATTGCAAATATTCAATTCGCTTGAATTAGTGAATGACTATTGTTTTCAGTTATCTACATAACCATTTATTAATTCCAAATACTTTTATATGTTCTTATTAAGGATTGGTCGTCACTGCAAGGTCTTAGATCTTTCTAAAGAATTCCTATGTCAAATTCTTTATATAATCAACATGGAAAGGTGTAAAGATGTAATCAATCATCTTTCTCTGTGACACGGTTAGCTTAATCAACCATCTTTCTCTGTGACACGGTTATCCTTCTATAACTGCATTGTTCCTTTTGACAGGTGTCCAATAAAAGTGGACATCTGACCAATAAGTAATGGACTAACTTCCCTAAGGCAGTTGGGAGATTGTATAAATACAGGATTGATTTCATACAGATTTAGTCACTCTGGTGACAGTGAGCTGAATAGACATGTTGCTGTGAGATAGATATTTCTTTATTTCCTCCATAAATGAAGAGTAAATACATACATACATAATACGACAAATAACAGAAATAACAGTAAACAGTCCACATATAAGTTATTTACAGGTTGCTATAAGAGACATAAAAGTAACATCGAACATACGCAATTTAAGCAAGTGTGTATATGCGTATAGGAGGGATTTGTTTGGTGGTTGTGGATGCAATAATGGAAAAGGATCATGATGAGGGTGCAGGTTAATCATTTAATGCACGCATGCTACGCGACTATATCTGTATGTAAGAAAGTTCATGCTTATCCTTAACGAAACGAAACTCAAGGAACAGCAGCATTTCAAATGTTTTGTATGTTGAATATCCATCAGCAATTCTTTTCACAAAAGAATTACCAGAGGATGTGGTAGCCTATATTATATTTGATGCTAGAATGTGTCGCATAAATATCATGTTATTGTCTGGTTATAGTGGTATTTCGACATTACAATATACAATTTTATATAAACAAACACGCTTGCTCGCGCGCACGCAAACACGGACATATGCACTTACGCACGAACACATGCATGCACACAGCCCACAATGTATGAGCAAATAATGGTAAATACAGAAATATAGAATTATATTTATACACATATATACACACATACACACACATACATATATACATACATTCAGATGTATATATATACCTATATGTACATATACACATACCCGCATCGAGCATACCCGATATATATATATATATATATATACCTTTAAGAAATAGATATACATACGATATTCTTACTCAAGTAATGTACATATTTCAGGCAATGTTTAAAACATGCGACTCGGGAGCTATCACCGAGAACAAATGACATACAGCCAGATAACAGTTCAATGATTTGCTCGTCGGGTTTCATACAAATAAATGTGTTGAAATCGGCTTCTCCTAAGGAAGAGAAAAGCTGTACCCAAAGCTTCTCTCGTACTGGTTCGTTTACAGAACAAAATAGTAGTAGGTGTGTAGCTACACATAAAACAGACTCTTTACAGTTTGGACAGTATGTATTATACTTTTTAGAAAACAACCTGGAAATTACATGTATTACCGTATAGCAGTATTTCAAATGACTCCTATATAGTCTGCTGAAGTACCATATATTGCATGGTGAAAAGTCATAGTGCAGAAGTTTAAAACTATGTAAAGCCTGGTTGTTTTCTATTGTGGTTATTATTTGGTTTTTCATGTAAGCATTCAAAGACTGATTAACTACTTTCTTCCATGAATAGGGGTTGGGAAAGTATGAACTTGACAAATATTCCGTTAGTATATTTGTCAAACCGTACTTTCCCAACACACGGTAGATATCGGGCATAAAGCCTTTTGCTTTGCTTGGTTTCTGCATAAAGCATTGAAGTCTGTAGTTAAACATATCTTTGATCCGCTTATCAGCATACAATTTACATAATTGACCAAAAAGAACTAGCTTTCTCTTGTCTATATAATTTTCTAAGGACATGATACCTAAACAGCTCAAGGCGATCACAGTAGGTGTTGAACGCGGCATGCCCTGCATATGTTTAATACACTGATTATGTGCTCGTTCCAGAGACTGAATATGTGTCACAGTGAGGCCGTTCCACAAATCACTACCATAAAGCGCCTTCGATAGAACAACTGTTTCATAGATACGCTTTAGGGACAGTGGGTGCATGCTATTTCGGCTGATTCCAGAATTGTTCAAACTGAAGTGCGTTCTTCTAAGTTTAGAGCAACACTCCTGCACACTAACATCTAGGTTCATATTTTTTTCGTTGTGGATACCTAAGTGAAGGTAACTAGTTCCTTCATCAACACTGTTTGGACCGAGATTCCATTCACGATTAGTGTTTTTATATTCATTAGCGCTTTCGTTATAAACTATAACTTTACACTTTGTGTGATTATACGTATAGTTATTGTGTATTGAGTTACTGTAACAAAGGTCCATAAGTCTCTGTAAGCCGTTTTTAGTAAATGAATTTAATAACATATCGTCTGCTACAGTAGGACAGCCGTATTTGATAGTATTCAACTTGAAGCAGTCTTCACTGGCGTCTAATGAGTCCATTAAGTCATTGATATAGAATAAGTACATAATTGCACTTATTATTTGTCCTTGCCTTGCGCCCTTCATGATTGGGAACCAGTCTGACTTTAAGCCATTAGATCGCACACAGCTGTATATATCTGTCAGTAAACTTTTAACGATTTTGATGAAATTCACATTTATACCGTTCCTATATAATTTTGATAAAAGTAGCTTATGATTTACGTGATCAAAAGCCTGCTTTACGTCTAAATAGCATGTATATATTTTTGAGTTATTCTCAATAGCACTGTAGATTGATTCCCGTACCATAAATGATGTTAAACTACAACTTAAGTTCTTCTGGAAACCGCCCTGTATAGTATTGAGTTTGGATTCATAGTCTATTTTATTTAATATAACCTTTTCATACAACTTTAGTACCGTTGAGCATAGCGATATGGCGCGATACGAATCAGGGTTCAATTTGTCTTTTTTACCTCCCTTGAAAAGAGTAATAATTACTCCCCTTTTCAAATTTAATGGACAGTACGCTAAATCCTTCATCGCGTTGAATAGATGAGTTAGGACGTACGTTAGGGAAGTTCCGCCGAAAATAAGATTTTCATAATATATTTCGTCGTGTCCACATGCTTTATTCCTTTTACATGTTTTTAATGCCTTTTTTACATCGTCCACTGAGATTTGTAAGTTGACGCTCTGGCTATTAGCGTGCTCACTGCTGTTGCATATTAAATTCATGGTATTTTCAGCGGAATTCGTAATATCGTTATCATCGCAAGAATAAAGGTCTTTAAAATATACAGCCCAACCATTGTTGATTTCTTCCTGTGAATAACACCGATTACCATTAAACGTCATTTCAAAAGTTGGTTGCGATTTAGATTTTCGTCTTTTGTTCACTATTTTCCAGAAAGCACAACTATCTGTCTCTGCAGTTCGATCAATTTCTTCTTCTAGTTTATTGATATGTTTTTGCACTTTCTGCCTGTGAATTTTGCGGAAATCGCGTTTTGCAGATTTGTATAGAATATATGATATATGCTCACCACGTGGTTTGTTTTTACTAATCCACTGCGCACGCTTATCTTTAACTGTGTTATGCAGCAAACTTAAATCCTTATCCCAATATGGTTTAATAAAGGGTTTGAAAACTGACCTAGGAATGCACTTTGCTTCAGTGTTTTTAATCATTGTTACAAGATTTTCATATACTTGATCGATATCCTTTTCACTTGAAATTTGAAATTCAGCAAGATTACGAATAGGAATGCTCCTTTCAATGTGATCAGTATATAATGCAATATGTCTCTGTTTTACGTTTTTCCATATAACCGTATCTGGATTTTCATTACCAGGACGGTCGTTCTGTAAGTCGTACTTCATTTCACACGATAATGGACGTCGTATTTGATCTTTGTCGAATCGAAATACAAAGATCGCTACAGGTGAAAAAGGGGTGTATGTGGATTATTCGTATTTTTAAATTGACAAGAGTAATTGACAAACATAAAAATAGTTCTGAGTCCTCAACCAGTCAAGAGAGTGAAGATAATATTCCACTAAGTAAGTTACAAGCACGTCTTAGGCGTTTAGAATACGAGCGTATTCACGGTACAGACAGACAAAATGAGAGTGATATGTCAGTTGTTAGTGATCAAACAATCCAATCAAATATTCCCGATCAATTGTCTATGTTTGATGACGAGTCCTTGTCAGCTCCGTTAAGCGACATGGAGATTGACAGATGTTAATTAAGATTTAAACAAGAATTAAGGTAAATCAGTTACCTAATTAGGAGTTAATATTATAAGCGTACTAGCTAATTATATAATATTGTGAGAGATATTAATTAAAGTAAATAAGTTAATTAGAAGATAATTATTATAAGCGTACTAGCTAATATATAATAGTGACGCTGTTTTTATAACAAGACTTAAAAGTTATACTTATGCGTAAATAAGAGTTAAATAAATAAATGTATTCTTGCCTATAATGGTTCCAAGAAAATTGTTGTGTATTAAATGCTAATGTAAGAATTTTACTTAATCTAGCATATGGAAGAAAATTCCAAACGTCTCTAGTATGAGAGGGAATCGAATTACAACTATAATGTAGGAAAGGTATACCTATATATATAATATAACGGCCATTTTTATCGTTTTTTCAAGTTTGTTATTGGTTTATGCGTGTTATTATTGATATATCATATTTAATTGCATCCGTTATAATGTCTATGACAAATTACTAACTACCAGTATCAATTGACACTCATATTCATTATTTTGCACATTGCTGAGGCATCACTATTAATTCATCCTGTTAATTCAAGAATAAGACATGCTATTACACTTTGCTAAGAGTCAGCTAAGAGCATTGATTCGAGTGTAAGATTCACTGCCACCTCGCAGAAGGCCGATAAAGCAGCCATTAAGATTGTTCCGGAGAAATTCCTCTTTTGTCGGAAGACCTCATCTAACCTAGTGATCCATTCCATGATGTTTCCATTATACACATGTATTCAAAGGCACTACTACACAGATGAACATATGCCACTGAAGAATTACATAATTTCAACCATAAGGATCTCATTTTCAACTTTGAGAAAATGACAATACTTCTAACTCCTTATATGCTGGACTTATACCATGATACTACCTATTATACTGTTATTACTACTAATCTACGTAATGAATAACAACACTTCAATCAACTATATGATAAAGATTGTGTGAACTGTTTCTGATACTACAACTACAACTGTTTCTGATACTACAACTGTAACTGTTTCTGATACTACAACTACAACTGTTTCTGATACTACTACTACTACAACTACTGATGCTACTACTTCTACTGACGTTTCGCCGTGAATAACTATAATTCCATATGAGTTCAAACTACTCTGGATACTACGAAGTGCTAAGAAATACAAGACTGTTGGATCGATAATAATCATCGTACTGTTTGGAGAAATATTTATATTGTTACCTTGTTGTATTGACTATTTCACGTTAATTTCTACATTATCAATTCCTACTTATTCAGTACAACTATGTTAATACAGTGTTCATGTAATTGTTTCTTTTAAATTGCAAATATTCAATTCGCTTGAATTAGTGAATGACTATTGTTTTCAGTTATCTACATAACCATTTATTAATTCCAAATACTTTTATATGTTCTTATTAAGGATTGGTCGTCACTGCAAGGTCTTAGATCTTTCTAAAGAATTCCTATGTCAAATTCTTTATATAATCAACATGGAAAGGTGTAAAGATGTAATCAATCATCTTTCTCTGTGACACGGTTAGCTTAATCAACCATCTTTCTCTGTGACACGGTTATCCTTCTATAACTGCATTGTTCCTTTTGACAGGTGTCCAATAAAAGTGGACATCTGACCAATAAGTAATGGACTAACTTCCCTAAGGCAGTTGGGAGATTGTATAAATACAGGATTGATTTCATACAGATTTAGTCACTCTGGTGACAGTGAGCTGAATAGACATGTTGCTGTGAGATAGATATTTCTTTATTTCCTCCATAAATGAAGAGTAAATACATACATACATAATACGACAAATAACAGAAATAACAGTAAACAGTCCACATATAAGTTATTTACAGGTTGCTATAAGAGACATAAAAGTAACATCGAACATACGCAATTTAAGCAAGTGTGTATATGCGTATAGGAGGGATTTGTTTGGTGGTTGTGGATGCAATAATGGAAAAGGATCATGATGAGGGTGCAGGTTAATCATTTAATGCACGCATGCTACGCGACTATATCTGTATGTAAGAAAGTTCATGCTTATCCTTAACGAAACGAAACTCAAGGAACAGCAGCATTTCAAATGTTTTGTATGTTGAATATCCATCAGCAATTCTTTTCACAAAAGAATTACCAGAGGATGTGGTAGCCTATATTATATTTGATGCTAGAATGTGTCGCATAAATATCATGTTATTGTCTGGTTATAGTGGTATTTCGACATTACAATATACAATTTTATATAAACAAACACGCTTGCTCGCGCGCACGCAAACACGGACATATGCACTTACGCACGAACACATGCATGCACACAGCCCACAATGTATGAGCAAATAATGGTAAATACAGAAATATAGAATTATATTTATACACATATATACACACATACACACACATACATATATACATACATTCAGATGTATATATATACCTATATGTACATATACACATACCCGCATCGAGCATACCCGATATATATATATATATATATATACCTTTAAGAAATAGATATACATACGATATTCTTACTCAAGTAATGTACATATTTCAGGCAATGTTTAAAACATGCGACTCGGGAGCTATCACCGAGAACAAATGACATACAGCCAGATAACAGTTCAATGATTTGCTCGTCGGGTTTCATACAAATAAATGTGTTGAAATCGGCTTCTCCTAAGGAAGAGAAAAGCTGTACCCAAAGCTTCTCTCGTACTGGTTCGTTTACAGAACAAAATAGTAGTAGGTGTGTAGCTACACATAAAACAGACTCTTTACAGTTTGGACAGTATGTATTATACTTTTTAGAAAACAACCTGGAAATTACATGTATTACCGTATAGCAGTATTTCAAATGACTCCTATATAGTCTGCTGAAGTACCATATATTGCATGGTGAAAAGTCATAGTGCAGAAGTTTAAAACTATGTAAAGCCTGGTTGTTTTCTATTGTGGTTATTATTTGGTTTTTCATGTAAGCATTCAAAGACTGATTAACTACTTTCTTCCATGAATAGGGGTTGGGAAAGTATGAACTTGACAAATATTCCGTTAGTATATTTGTCAAACCGTACTTTCCCAACACACGGTAGATATCGGGCATAAAGCCTTTTGCTTTGCTTGGTTTCTGCATAAAGCATTGAAGTCTGTAGTTAAACATATCTTTGATCCGCTTATCAGCATACAATTTACATAATTGACCAAAAAGAACTAGCTTTCTCTTGTCTATATAATTTTCTAAGGACATGATACCTAAACAGCTCAAGGCGATCACAGTAGGTGTTGAACGCGGCATGCCCTGCATATGTTTAATACACTGATTATGTGCTCGTTCCAGAGACTGAATATGTGTCACAGTGAGGCCGTTCCACAAATCACTACCATAAAGCGCCTTCGATAGAACAACTGTTTCATAGATACGCTTTAGGGACAGTGGGTGCATGCTATTTCGGCTGATTCCAGAATTGTTCAAACTGAAGTGCGTTCTTCTAAGTTTAGAGCAACACTCCTGCACACTAACATCTAGGTTCATATTTTTTTCGTTGTGGATACCTAAGTGAAGGTAACTAGTTCCTTCATCAACACTGTTTGGACCGAGATTCCATTCACGATTAGTGTTTTTATATTCATTAGCGCTTTCGTTATAAACTATAACTTTACACTTTGTGTGATTATACGTATAGTTATTGTGTATTGAGTTACTGTAACAAAGGTCCATAAGTCTCTGTAAGCCGTTTTTAGTAAATGAATTTAATAACATATCGTCTGCTACAGTAGGACAGCCGTATTTGATAGTATTCAACTTGAAGCAGTCTTCACTGGCGTCTAATGAGTCCATTAAGTCATTGATATAGAATAAGTACATAATTGCACTTATTATTTGTCCTTGCCTTGCGCCCTTCATGATTGGGAACCAGTCTGACTTTAAGCCATTAGATCGCACACAGCTGTATATATCTGTCAGTAAACTTTTAACGATTTTGATGAAATTCACATTTATACCGTTCCTATATAATTTTGATAAAAGTAGCTTATGATTTACGTGATCAAAAGCCTGCTTTACGTCTAAATAGCATGTATATATTTTTGAGTTATTCTCAATAGCACTGTAGATTGATTCCCGTACCATAAATGATGTTAAACTACAACTTAAGTTCTTCTGGAAACCGCCCTGTATAGTATTGAGTTTGGATTCATAGTCTATTTTATTTAATATAACCTTTTCATACAACTTTAGTACCGTTGAGCATAGCGATATGGCGCGATACGAATCAGGGTTCAATTTGTCTTTTTTACCTCCCTTGAAAAGAGTAATAATTACTCCCCTTTTCAAATTTAATGGACAGTACGCTAAATCCTTCATCGCGTTGAATAGATGAGTTAGGACGTACGTTAGGGAAGTTCCGCCGAAAATAAGATTTTCATAATATATTTCGTCGTGTCCACATGCTTTATTCCTTTTACATGTTTTTAATGCCTTTTTTACATCGTCCACTGAGATTTGTAAGTTGACGCTCTGGCTATTAGCGTGCTCACTGCTGTTGCATATTAAATTCATGGTATTTTCAGCGGAATTCGTAATATCGTTATCATCGCAAGAATAAAGGTCTTTAAAATATACAGCCCAACCATTGTTGATTTCTTCCTGTGAATAACACCGATTACCATTAAACGTCATTTCAAAAGTTGGTTGCGATTTAGATTTTCGTCTTTTGTTCACTATTTTCCAGAAAGCACAACTATCTGTCTCTGCAGTTCGATCAATTTCTTCTTCTAGTTTATTGATATGTTTTTGCACTTTCTGCCTGTGAATTTTGCGGAAATCGCGTTTTGCAGATTTGTATAGAATATATGATATATGCTCACCACGTGGTTTGTTTTTACTAATCCACTGCGCACGCTTATCTTTAACTGTGTTATGCAGCAAACTTAAATCCTTATCCCAATATGGTTTAATAAAGGGTTTGAAAACTGACCTAGGAATGCACTTTGCTTCAGTGTTTTTAATCATTGTTACAAGATTTTCATATACTTGATCGATATCCTTTTCACTTGAAATTTGAAATTCAGCAAGATTACGAATAGGAATGCTCCTTTCAATGTGATCAGTATATAATGCAATATGTCTCTGTTTTACGTTTTTCCATATAACCGTATCTGGATTTTCATTACCAGGACGGTCGTTCTGTAAGTCGTACTTCATTTCACACGATAATGGACGTCGTATTTGATCTTTGTCGAATCGAAATACAAAGATCGCTACAGGTGAAAAAGGGGTGTATGTGGATTATTCGTATTTTTAAATTGACAAGAGTAATTGACAAACATAAAAATAGTTCTGAGTCCTCAACCAGTCAAGAGAGTGAAGATAATATTCCACTAAGTAAGTTACAAGCACGTCTTAGGCGTTTAGAATACGAGCGTATTCACGGTACAGACAGACAAAATGAGAGTGATATGTCAGTTGTTAGTGATCAAACAATCCAATCAAATATTCCCGATCAATTGTCTATGTTTGATGACGAGTCCTTGTCAGCTCCGTTAAGCGACATGGAGATTGACAGATGTTAATTAAGATTTAAACAAGAATTAAGGTAAATCAGTTACCTAATTAGGAGTTAATATTATAAGCGTACTAGCTAATTATATAATATTGTGAGAGATATTAATTAAAGTAAATAAGTTAATTAGAAGATAATTATTATAAGCGTACTAGCTAATATATAATAGTGACGCTGTTTTTATAACAAGACTTAAAAGTTATACTTATGCGTAAATAAGAGTTAAATAAATAAATGTATTCTTGCCTATAATGGTTCCAAGAAAATTGTTGTGTATTAAATGCTAATGTAAGAATTTTACTTAATCTAGCATATGGAAGAAAATTCCAAACGTCTCTAGTATGAGAGGGAATCGAATTACAATTATAATGTAGGAAAGGTATACCTATATATATAATATAACGGCCATTTTTATCGTTTTTTCAAGTTTGTTATTGGTTTATGCGTGTTATTATTGATATATCATATTTAATTGCATCCGTTATAATGTCTATGACAAATTACTAACTACCAGTATCAATTGACACTCATATTCATTATTTTGCACATTGCTGAGGCATCACTATTAATTCATCCTGTTAATTCAAGAATAAGACATGCTATTACACTTTGCTAAGAGTCAGCTAAGAGCATTGATTCGAGTGTAAGATTCACTGCCACCTCGCAGAAGGCCGATAAAGCAGCCATTAAGATTGTTCCGGAGAAATTCCTCTTTTGTCGGAAGACCTCATCTAACCTAGTGATCCATTCCATGATGTTTCCATTATACACATGTATTCAAAGGCACTACTACACAGATGAACATATGCCACTGAAGAATTACATAATTTCAACCATAAGGATCTCATTTTCAACTTTGAGAAAATGACAATACTTCTAACTCCTTATATGCTGGACTTATACCATGATACTACCTATTATACTGTTATTACTACTAATCTACGTAATGAATAACAACACTTCAATCAACTATATGATAAAGATTGTGTGAACTGTTTCTGATACTACAACTACAACTGTTTCTGATACTACAACTGTAACTGTTTCTGATACTACAACTACAACTGTTTCTGATACTACTACTACTACAACTACTGATGCTACTACTTCTACTGACGTTTCGCCGTGAATAACTATAATTCCATATGAGTTCAAACTACTCTGGATACTACGAAGTGCTAAGAAATACAAGACTGTTGGATCGATAATAATCATCGTACTGTTTGGAGAAATATTTATATTGTTACCTTGTTGTATTGACTATTTCACGTTAATTTCTACATTATCAATTCCTACTTATTCAGTACAACTATGTTAATACAGTGTTCATGTAATTGTTTCTTTTAAATTGCAAATATTCAATTCGCTTGAATTAGTGAATGACTATTGTTTTCAGTTATCTACATAACCATTTATTAATTCCAAATACTTTTATATGTTCTTATTAAGGATTGGTCGTCACTGCAAGGTCTTAGATCTTTCTAAAGAATTCCTATGTCAAATTCTTTATATAATCAACATGGAAAGGTGTAAAGATGTAATCAATCATCTTTCTCTGTGACACGGTTAGCTTAATCAACCATCTTTCTCTGTGACACGGTTATCCTTCTATAACTGCATTGTTCCTTTTGACAGGTGTCCAATAAAAGTGGACATCTGACCAATAAGTAATGGACTAACTTCCCTAAGGCAGTTGGGAGATTGTATAAATACAGGATTGATTTCATACAGATTTAGTCACTCTGGTGACAGTGAGCTGAATAGACATGTTGCTGTGAGATAGATATTTCTTTATTTCCTCCATAAATGAAGAGTAAATACATACATACATAATACGACAAATAACAGAAATAACAGTAAACAGTCCACATATAAGTTATTTACAGGTTGCTATAAGAGACATAAAAGTAACATCGAACATACGCAATTTAAGCAAGTGTGTATATGCGTATAGGAGGGATTTGTTTGGTGGTTGTGGATGCAATAATGGAAAAGGATCATGATGAGGGTGCAGGTTAATCATTTAATGCACGCATGCTACGCGACTATATCTGTATGTAAGAAAGTTCATGCTTATCCTTAACGAAACGAAACTCAAGGAACAGCAGCATTTCAAATGTTTTGTATGTTGAATATCCATCAGCAATTCTTTTCACAAAAGAATTACCAGAGGATGTGGTAGCCTATATTATATTTGATGCTAGAATGTGTCGCATAAATATCATGTTATTGTCTGGTTATAGTGGTATTTCGACATTACAATATACAATTTTATATAAACAAACACGCTTGCTCGCGCGCACGCAAACACGGACATATGCACTTACGCACGAACACATGCATGCACACAGCCCACAATGTATGAGCAAATAATGGTAAATACAGAAATATAGAATTATATTTATACACATATATACACACATACACACACATACATATATACATACATTCAGATGTATATATATACCTATATGTACATATACACATACCCGCATCGAGCATACCCGATATATATATATATATATATATACCTTTAAGAAATAGATATACATACGATATTCTTACTCAAGTAATGTACATATTTCAGGCAATGTTTAAAACATGCGACTCGGGAGCTATCACCGAGAACAAATGACATACAGCCAGATAACAGTTCAATGATTTGCTCGTCGGGTTTCATACAAATAAATGTGTTGAAATCGGCTTCTCCTAAGGAAGAGAAAAGCTGTACCCAAAGCTTCTCTCGTACTGGTTCGTTTACAGAACAAAATAGTAGTAGGTGTGTAGCTACACATAAAACAGACTCTTTACAGTTTGGACAGTATGTATTATACTTTTTAGAAAACAACCTGGAAATTACATGTATTACCGTATAGCAGTATTTCAAATGACTCCTTCTGCTGAAGTACCATATATTGCATGGTGAAAAGTCATAGTGCAGAAGTTTAAAACTATGTAAAGCCTGGTTGTTTTCTATTGTGGTTATTATTTGGTTTTTCATGTAAGCATTCAAAGACTGATTAACTACTTTCTTCCATGAATAGGGGTTGGGAAAGTATGAACTTGACAAATATTCCGTTAGTATATTTGTCAAACCGTACTTTCCCAACACACGGTAGATATCGGGCATAAAGCCTTTTGCTTTGCTTGGTTTCTGCATAAAGCATTGAAGTCTGTAGTTAAACATATCTTTGATCCGCTTATCAGCATACAATTTACATAATTGACCAAAAAGAACTAGCTTTCTCTTGTCTATATAATTTTCTAAGGACATGATACCTAAACAGCTCAAGGCGATCACAGTAGGTGTTGAACGCGGCATGCCCTGCATATGTTTAATACACTGATTATGTGCTCGTTCCAGAGACTGAATATGTGTCACAGTGAGGCCGTTCCACAAATCACTACCATAAAGCGCCTTCGATAGAACAACTGTTTCATAGATACGCTTTAGGGACAGTGGGTGCATGCTATTTCGGCTGATTCCAGAATTGTTCAAACTGAAGTGCGTTCTTCTAAGTTTAGAGCAACACTCCTGCACACTAACATCTAGGTTCATATTTTTTTCGTTGTGGATACCTAAGTGAAGGTAACTAGTTCCTTCATCAACACTGTTTGGACCGAGATTCCATTCACGATTAGTGTTTTTATATTCATTAGCGCTTTCGTTATAAACTATAACTTTACACTTTGTGTGATTATACGTATAGTTATTGTGTATTGAGTTACTGTAACAAAGGTCCATAAGTCTCTGTAAGCCGTTTTTAGTAAATGAATTTAATAACATATCGTCTGCTACAGTAGGACAGCCGTATTTGATAGTATTCAACTTGAAGCAGTCTTCACTGGCGTCTAATGAGTCCATTAAGTCATTGATATAGAATAAGTACATAATTGCACTTATTATTTGTCCTTGCCTTGCGCCCTTCATGATTGGGAACCAGTCTGACTTTAAGCCATTAGATCGCACACAGCTGTATATATCTGTCAGTAAACTTTTAACGATTTTGATGAAATTCACATTTATACCGTTCCTATATAATTTTGATAAAAGTAGCTTATGATTTACGTGATCAAAAGCCTGCTTTACGTCTAAATAGCATGTATATATTTTTGAGTTATTCTCAATAGCACTGTAGATTGATTCCCGTACCATAAATGATGTTAAACTACAACTTAAGTTCTTCTGGAAACCGCCCTGTATAGTATTGAGTTTGGATTCATAGTCTATTTTATTTAATATAACCTTTTCATACAACTTTAGTACCGTTGAGCATAGCGATATGGCGCGATACGAATCAGGGTTCAATTTGTCTTTTTTACCTCCCTTGAAAAGAGTAATAATTACTCCCCTTTTCAAATTTAATGGACAGTACGCTAAATCCTTCATCGCGTTGAATAGATGAGTTAGGACGTACGTTAGGGAAGTTCCGCCGAAAATAAGATTTTCATAATATATTTCGTCGTGTCCACATGCTTTATTCCTTTTACATGTTTTTAATGCCTTTTTTACATCGTCCACTGAGATTTGTAAGTTGACGCTCTGGCTATTAGCGTGCTCACTGCTGTTGCATATTAAATTCATGGTATTTTCAGCGGAATTCGTAATATCGTTATCATCGCAAGAATAAAGGTCTTTAAAATATACAGCCCAACCATTGTTGATTTCTTCCTGTGAATAACACCGATTACCATTAAACGTCATTTCAAAAGTTGGTTGCGATTTAGATTTTCGTCTTTTGTTCACTATTTTCCAGAAAGCACAACTATCTGTCTCTGCAGTTCGATCAATTTCTTCTTCTAGTTTATTGATATGTTTTTGCACTTTCTGCCTGTGAATTTTGCGGAAATCGCGTTTTGCAGATTTGTATAGAATATATGATATATGCTCACCACGTGGTTTGTTTTTACTAATCCACTGCGCACGCTTATCTTTAACTGTGTTATGCAGCAAACTTAAATCCTTATCCCAATATGGTTTAATAAAGGGTTTGAAAACTGACCTAGGAATGCACTTTGCTTCAGTGTTTTTAATCATTGTTACAAGATTTTCATATACTTGATCGATATCCTTTTCACTTGAAATTTGAAATTCAGCAAGATTACGAATAGGAATGCTCCTTTCAATGTGATCAGTATATAATGCAATATGTCTCTGTTTTACGTTTTTCCATATAACCGTATCTGGATTTTCATTACCAGGACGGTCGTTCTGTAAGTCGTACTTCATTTCACACGATAATGGACGTCGTATTTGATCTTTGTCGAATCGAAATACAAAGATCGCTACAGGTGAAAAAGGGGTGTATGTGGATTATTCGTATTTTTAAATTGACAAGAGTAATTGACAAACATAAAAATAGTTCTGAGTCCTCAACCAGTCAAGAGAGTGAAGATAATATTCCACTAAGTAAGTTACAAGCACGTCTTAGGCGTTTAGAATACGAGCGTATTCACGGTACAGACAGACAAAATGAGAGTGATATGTCAGTTGTTAGTGATCAAACAATCCAATCAAATATTCCCGATCAATTGTCTATGTTTGATGACGAGTCCTTGTCAGCTCCGTTAAGCGACATGGAGATTGACAGATGTTAATTAAGATTTAAACAAGAATTAAGGTAAATCAGTTACCTAATTAGGAGTTAATATTATAAGCGTACTAGCTAATTATATAATATTGTGAGAGATATTAATTAAAGTAAATAAGTTAATTAGAAGATAATTATTATAAGCGTACTAGCTAATATATAATAGTGACGCTGTTTTTATAACAAGACTTAAAAGTTATACTTATGCGTAAATAAGAGTTAAATAAATAAATGTATTCTTGCCTATAATGGTTCCAAGAAAATTGTTGTGTATTAAATGCTAATGTAAGAATTTTACTTAATCTAGCATATGGAAGAAAATTCCAAACGTCTCTAGTATGAGAGGGAATCGAATTACAATTATAATGTAGGAAAGGTATACCTATATATATAATATAACGGCCATTTTTATCGTTTTTTCAAGTTTGTTATTGGTTTATGCGTGTTATTATTGATATATCATATTTAATTGCATCCGTTATAATGTCTATGACAAATTACTAACTACCAGTATCAATTGACACTCATATTCATTATTTTGCACATTGCTGAGGCATCACTATTAATTCATCCTGTTAATTCAAGAATAAGACATGCTATTACACTTTGCTAAGAGTCAGCTAAGAGCATTGATTCGAGTGTAAGATTCACTGCCACCTCGCAGAAGGCCGATAAAGCAGCCATTAAGATTGTTCCGGAGAAATTCCTCTTTTGTCGGAAGACCTCATCTAACCTAGTGATCCATTCCATGATGTTTCCATTATACACATGTATTCAAAGGCACTACTACACAGATGAACATATGCCACTGAAGAATTACATAATTTCAACCATAAGGATCTCATTTTCAACTTTGAGAAAATGACAATACTTCTAACTCCTTATATGCTGGACTTATACCATGATACTACCTATTATACTGTTATTACTACTAATCTACGTAATGAATAACAACACTTCAATCAACTATATGATAAAGATTGTGTGAACTGTTTCTGATACTACAACTACAACTGTTTCTGATACTACAACTGTAACTGTTTCTGATACTACAACTACAACTGTTTCTGATACTACTACTACTACAACTACTGATGCTACTACTTCTACTGACGTTTCGCCGTGAATAACTATAATTCCATATGAGTTCAAACTACTCTGGATACTACGAAGTGCTAAGAAATACAAGACTGTTGGATCGATAATAATCATCGTACTGTTTGGAGAAATATTTATATTGTTACCTTGTTGTATTGACTATTTCACGTTAATTTCTACATTATCAATTCCTACTTATTCAGTACAACTATGTTAATACAGTGTTCATGTAATTGTTTCTTTTAAATTGCAAATATTCAATTCGCTTGAATTAGTGAATGACTATTGTTTTCAGTTATCTACATAACCATTTATTAATTCCAAATACTTTTATATGTTCTTATTAAGGATTGGTCGTCACTGCAAGGTCTTAGATCTTTCTAAAGAATTCCTATGTCAAATTCTTTATATAATCAACATGGAAAGGTGTAAAGATGTAATCAATCATCTTTCTCTGTGACACGGTTAGCTTAATCAACCATCTTTCTCTGTGACACGGTTATCCTTCTATAACTGCATTGTTCCTTTTGACAGGTGTCCAATAAAAGTGGACATCTGACCAATAAGTAATGGACTAACTTCCCTAAGGCAGTTGGGAGATTGTATAAATACAGGATTGATTTCATACAGATTTAGTCACTCTGGTGACAGTGAGCTGAATAGACATGTTGCTGTGAGAGCAACACACTGGGTTTTTTGGAACATGTACATCTCGTAATAAACAAGTTATAATGTATTATTGAGTTGCTACTTTGTTACAACATCTACTACTCCTGATTAACATTTATGCCAAGTATGAAGTAAATCAGGTTGAAACTGAAGGAGGAGTACAACAGATTATATTTTAACAAAAGAAATTCCTATTTCAAGGTCAGAGGTCAAGGTGAAGGTCACAGGGACATGAAATTTGCGTTTTGCACATCTTCTACTCCTGATTAACATTTATGCCAAGTATCAAGTAAATCAGGAAGAAACTGAAGGAGGAGTACAACGGAACAGATTTTGCGGACAGACCGACCGACCGACCGACCGACAGGCTGATTCCAGTATACCCCCTTGGGGGTATAACAAGAAACAATTGTATATCTCTTAAGAATTGTCTAGGCAATTTGTCAGATTCTACAAAGGTCTCGGGTTCGATTCCCACGAGATATCCTCAATCACTCATAGAAGAAGAGACCCATCGTGAAATATTCCTTTAATCACTAAGACCTTGAACACAATCAATGTTACTAAATAAGTTTAATTAAACTAAGCATACGTTATTTAATCGAGTGGGGCGATATGAGAAATTGTCCCCATTTTAAGGTGTGACAGCGTACAACCGATCGGAACCCGCTTCCAATGTTTTCAGAAGTTTCCTTTATATGTATCAGGACAATAATTTCGCCACACGCGGCTCAACAAATGCGCACATTCCATGCCTTGTCTGAGAGCTAGCCGGTCATATTTTCTATGTGACTCGTGTAGCCCAAAGTACACCGTGAATTAGTACTCTAGTGGCGAGATTTTAGGTCTATTCTGATATGACCGTTTGCTTAGCCGACGGCTATTGTTAATCTATTATCCAATACCAGCCACTTCTTAAGTCATAACTGTCTGTACATTTCTATAGGGATGACAATATGATAAACAAACTCTTTAACATAAATGAGCCGTCCCGCGAGAAAACCAACATTATGGCAACTGCGTAATGTATCGACCCAGATAAGCCTGCGCAGTCAGCGCAGACTGATCCGGGCCGACACATTCCGTCTCAGGGGATAGATGTATAGATTAATGATTCCTGGAACAGAACAATCTCAGGAGGCGAAAAGTGTATATCCGGGTAAGCCTGAGTACACACTGTTGATTTTCTCGCGGGACGGTTCATTTTACTTTTTAATAGGTACTAAGATATATTGTATACAAATAAAAGGCAAATATTCTCAACATACCACAAACATACAAACCATTAATTATTTTAACGAATCAATAAAGTTGGCCAAAGTGTCAAATAGAGATAACAGTAATTAATGAATAACTACGGCGTCATTATGATATATTCTAACAGGGGAGACAAGCGCTGGTAAAAGCAGTCTTCTGAATCTAATACTCGGTAAAGATGTTCTCCCGCACTCGTTGCTAAGCACAACATCAACGATATGTCGTTTACACAACGATTCTAGAATGAGACTCGTTGTTGATGGACAGGAAGATCATGACTTCGACTCGACAGTCGCTCTGAGAGAAAAGCTTAGATCATATGTTAGTTGTCGAGAGAATAGCAAAAATGAAGTGAACCAAGTTGATATACATTGGCCAATACCAATGTTACCGGTAGGTATTGCATCCCACGGCGATACGGCGCTATGCGAAAACTAACCTTACTGCCTTAACGACCAGTGTAAATGCAGAATAGCCTACGCATTATGTGCAGTCTGCCCTTGTGCTAAACTGTTCGCCAGTAGTTCACAGCCGGCTTCAAAAAACTTCTGGCCATTAGTGTCGATTTTATGGATAATAAATGGATGGTCAGGCTGGTTCTTTTTCTAAATCTAAATAATTACGCCATGGTTTGTTTTCCTGGAGCGCCGCCAACAGTAACTTTTGAATTATATTATCGTACTTTTGCTTTAAAGCTACGTATCACGAACATCGACATGAACACTTAGAGAATTATATTTATCTTATTTGAATACCAAACCTTTCTTCAATTTGTATTGGCCGTGCAGTTAAGTTTGATAAATGTTACTTAAGTTATTGAGAGGAAACGAACGTGTTAAACCAAAAGTCCGATCGAACAAAGATATACTATATTTGATAACCAGGGGTTCACCAAAATAACTATTATTTGTTAACTGTAGACATAACAAAGACGAACCCATGAATTATAACAAGATTTTAGTTAACACAATTTAAAAATACTTCGTATTGTTAATCTGAAAATAACTCTGGTTGTATTGTTATTAAAAGACCCGAGTGATAAACATGTATTTTCAATGATTTTTATTTAGAAAAATGTTACCATAGTCGATACCCCTGGGTTTGGTGTAAGTGATAATATGAACGAACGGCTGATGAAATATTTACCTAATGCTGTTGCCTTTATTTACGTTATAAACAGTGCAACAGCAGGTGGATTACAGGAAGATAAGGTACGTGGATATCTTACTTTTTTTCGAATACAAATATGTTACGAACTTGAGCCGTCAAGGTAAACCAATATTTTGCGTATTTATCTCAAGTGTAGACAAGACGAATGTTTGACGCAAAGCGTCAAAGAGAAGCCGCAATTTTTCGTTGCACATGTAGAAATAAGAAAAAAGAACATTTAAATCCACAAACATTATAGAACAATTTAAACTGTAGACGGAAATATGCTGATATATTTATCCTTTTGAATACTGTTGTATACTTCAAATTACCTCCCTTTAAGCAATACCAGGATTTTTACCTTGTGATTCGTATGAATAAGATTGACAAACATTGAAATTTTATGAATGAAAACTATTATTTAAATTAGTAACAACATCAAAATTAAATTTAAGCCAAGATAAATGTGTACACATTTCATTAATTGTTTATAGATACCCTAATGTATAGGTATGAATATAAAATTTATAAAACGGCAAAATTTATCTTGAAACAGATATTTCTGTGGTTTATAAATGTTCATGTCTCCACTTTGCGATGACAATTGTGAACTTGAAAATCTATAGTGGGAAACGGATAGCTGTTGAACATGTATTTAAATGTTTAACTCTGTTCAATATTTGTATTCCCTTTAAATTGTTTATTTAAATCGTCATACATGTGTATTATTAGACAAAGGTGTCAGACTAAAAGGGAAAAATATTTGCTGCACTAGGTTAAATTGTGCGTATAATTCAAATTACCTCCCTTTAAGTACTACCAGGATTTTTTCTTGTGATTCATATGAATAAGTTTGATAAACATTAACATTTCAACTATACGGCAAAATTTATCTTGAAACAGATATTTCTGTGGTTTATATATATTCATGTCTGCACTTCTTCATCTAATTACTGCGTAATATATGAAAGCATGTAAGGAACCAGATTACATTCCCGGTTTAACATACTATCGAACTAATAAAGTGTATGAGGCCAATACAGTTTTTACTGTTTAGACTAGGTACAGTATGAATTTCGCTTAAATAGAAATGTACATATATTCAATTAATATACTGGCCTTTGTCTTTTGTTTTTAATTTGTAAAACTGTCACACATGTATATAGAGTGCAAAAGGGATGTTTTAAAAGTCATTACCTTAAATTAATGTACTTAGTAAGGACAAAGAGAAATCAAGATATGTGGTCACGCTAGCAGGTCTAAATATTCTCCTTGTTCGAAATGTCTAAGCATCCCTACAGGAAGCCGCCTCCTGGCGGCTTCCAATAAAAAGCTGTCAGGTACTACATGTAGTAATCTGACCGGAAATGCCTGTGTAATTAACTGGCGAACGGTGAAGACAAATCATCTCAAACTTCAAGGTTTCAATCAAGACTGATTGCAAAAAAGCCATATGTTTCGTTTTCATAAAGTGCGGCTATCCAAATTTATACTTTAGAATGAGCTATTACTATAGAATAATTCAAATTGAACATCTGGGTAAATAAAAGATAAAACGATGAAAATATATCTATGTTCGTTTTTGTGTAATTATATGTTGAAAACCTTTTGTAATGCGTCGAGATGAGATTGGCAATATTACAGCGTATCTTGAAATGTTAAAACAGATCCCAACCTTAGAATAATGATACATATCATTTCGACATATATGAAAAGGCGTCTTTGTGAATTGTTTGATTAATTCATTGTATGGTGTTTAACACCGGTTTCAGAAATATTTCACCTAAATCACAGCATTTACTGGGATTATTACCAATTCTACTGGTATAAATAATGCTGACATCAATGCATGAGTCGAAATGCTATCCTCGCAACCAAAATCGCGAAATAAGGGATCAATACAACCGTTTTGAATGTGTTTGGTATGATCAAACATGGTCCCCCACTCCAAAAGGCGAACGATATAACTTCTACACAACGAAGAGGTTAATGGAAATATAAATGATCCGATAAATTACACACTGCTAAAATTGGATAACTTTGTTTTAATAATTATCTACAGACATGTTCATGTGTGCATAAGTGTCGGGATCACTTGCAGTTCGTCAAGCAATTTTAATTAAGTAATTAATTTATTCTTCTATTTTCTTTGTTGTCACCATATACCAACAAAATTCCTTCTTTCATTACATGTAATTCAACCAGTTTCAACCCTCAGTTGTTACAAGTTGTAAGCGTTTCTCAGATAGAACACCCTATATCATTGAGAAGAGTAACATCTAAGCTTGAACATAACCTAAAAACAATGTAGTAGGGTGGGGTGGGTCATGCCGTATACAAGAAAAAAATCACCCCGCAAAAAACTGTTATCGTCATTGTGGATGCAATCGGGCTGAAAAGAAACTGGTTGTTCACTCATTCTACTTTCACTATTCAACAAGGTCAAAATACTAAAATGTATCGAATCAATCATTTCCAGTGAATCCTATACACATTTACAATGAACATAAACTCAATGTCATATATTCAATGCATTCTGGTGAGCACTCATTTCTGCGCAAACAAATGTTTTTTGAGGGACTATTCGGATTTAGATCAGATTTGGCGTAATTTGACATTGTGGGTTTAGTGTATATAGATGTAGTATAAATTTATGATACATTTCAGTTACTTCATATATTGAATAAACAGAAGGAATGGGACAGTGACAACCAACTATTCTCTTTTGATTATAAATGTATTCTGTTTGTTTGTAACAAATGGGATCAAGTAGAAAAGGCAAAGGAAGAACAGCAGGTCTGGGATGACACGATCAAAAAACTGTTGGCCGTGTTTTCCGAACTTCCCCAGGATCAGGTGTTCAAAATGTGTACGACAGAGGTGAGCAGATCTATCATTATAGAAGTCTTTATTAACTCTTTCAGCGCCCATTTTTATAAAGTATAGTCTTCCATGTTCAAACTCGGGCTACTCCATTTCTCATATAATAAGAGTTTGAGAATATTATATCCAATAATGAGAATAATTTGGAATTATAGATGAACTTTTTAGGGTTTTTTCTATAACAATTTTATTTTGAAGTTTTCAAGAAAAATATTTTTTTTATTTTTTTATCTTAATAATATTTTGGTCCTTTTTAATTTTGAATACAGTGACCTAAATTTTCCTCTTATAATTACATATAAACCGTTCCATGTTCTTCAGGGAATATCTTTTATTTAAAAATTAAATATTAAAAATGCACTTACGGCATAATGTAGAAAATTAATTTACCTTTTATTTGACATATATTTTATTGAAATAATGTAATAAAATTTTGGTCCTTTTTAACATTTCTACAAGTACTACTTACTTTTCAGCGTAAATATAGGTTTCCGTGATAGCTAGCGAAAGCTCCCGATGATTACCGAACATAATCGGAATATTTATACTGGGACATATGTTAATTAGTTTGTCGTCTGTGTATTGTGTCTAATTGTACAAAGTCGATATTTTTTAACACGATTAAGAAAAAATACCGATAATGTATAAATAACATCTGCGCCACAGGTCAGCTTTTTTTATTCCGATTCCGACGATTTACATTTCCTGACAAATTAATTCAGAAATAAATATGTCTCTGACTAATCATGTGACTTATGAGTGTTCGATTGTTATTAATAAAAATGGCAATTTCAATTATTTTCAATTTTTAACAATTTGTTAAATGGAACTCGAATATTTACCTAGTATTACAAGAAACAAAAGAAGGTCCCAGAAACGGATCCAATTAATGGAATGTTAAAACTGCGGAGTGCAAGATGATCCGGACCGTTCTCGGAAATGGCCGAATAAATTAAGCTTCCCTGACCTTAAACTCAAATTAAAAGAACTAGGAGTATCTACCACACTGCGCAAAATATATAAATTCATTGAACTGATCCAGTGCATATAAAAAAACGACTGGATATATGTAAATCAAAATAGGAATTCCCATCACCCAATAAATAAAGCTGTATAAGAATCTTAACTAAATAAACTTCATAATAAAACATGTTTAAGTATATACATGCCTAGTTTTTTACCTCATTTAATTTTTATTTATTTTAGTATCAATTTTCCGAATTATTTTCAGATTTTGCTATAACGGGACTTTAACACATTTCTCCATATATTTACGCATTTACCCGCATCCTGCAGATAAATAAGGTATTTGCAAAGAGTCTTTTTATTGATGCATGTGCAGCAGACGATCTTTGAAAACATTGTGCGCAAAGGAGAAATTAGTCTTATTTTGCGCAATGTATCCTGGTTGCCGCAATGTTTTCAAATCTATTCGATTAATATACTATCATTTAAAGAAATGTGTTGTTGTATATTGGAAAATTAAGAATCAATTAATAACCAGCACTTAAATAATTGAAGTTGATGCTATAGTAAAAAATTGCGAGACATATACAAAAAAATCAGGAGCCAAAATAACATAATCATAAATTATATTTCTATTGACTACGAAGTTGTAAATGTTCTTCAATTATAAAAATTCTCCAAAACTCCAGCCTTTCGTCGTTATTGGTTATATTCAATTCAATTTAATTCAATATATTTTATTGGCATATAATAAATACATGCTGTCGCCAAAGTTTACAATACCTTTGGCGGTTTATAGTACAATACATATTTATTACAATTTTACAATTGTAAGAATCCAATGAATTTTAGAAATCGGATGAAATCGTGAAAACAGCGAAGTTTTCATAACTAAAGGAAGCAGAGACAACTTAATTACTCTTTGGGAACCGATGACACATTGTCGTCTATTAAATACGAATGACCAAAATCGCCAAGCGATGACATGCTGCATTTACAAATAAGTGAATGGGTCACGTTAAGGCCCTGTCTATTGCAAAGTTGGGTTAACGTTGTTTTAACAGTTTCTAGAATTATACTGTAATATGAAGTAATTAAAATGAATCATCATTGATTTTTTAAAGATTACCCATTTATTTAAAAATCTCAACATTGTAAATAGGCAAAAACATCGCCAGAACTTTTTTCTGAGCTTTGATGAATCGAGTCGTAAACCAAACTATTAAAAAAAGCGTAGCCTAGGAAGTTGGGGGAAAGTTATTAAATACCCATTAAATGTGTTTAAAGTTTTGTAATAACGGTAGAAGCATACGTATTTTGTATCTTGCTGTTTCTTGAATCATTTTATACAATTTATTTATGCATAAAAAAAAAAGGTTCAAACACATAACAGAGTTTTACTTAACAATGATAATGTTGGTTGCTCCCTTTTCGATTACGTCACCCCATGGTACAACATTAAAACCTATCCCATACTGACGCCGTGCTTCCACGCGGCGTCAATGATATTCATCTTCTATCATATTTAAATTGCACATGTTACATTTTCTATTTTCTCTTTCAATATTTCTAAATCTTCTTTCCTCAATTAAATGTTTGTGAGAAGAACATCTAAATCTTATCAGAGATACTCGGTGTTTGATACTACTGACACAATCTAAATATTTTTCTCTTGCAAAATTATTCTTCATTAATCTGAAGGTTTCTAATTTACTTGACTCATTTACATCGGAATACCAACTTTGTATATATAAATCTTTAGTTCTTTGTATAATATAATTCATTTCTGTGTTAGATATACTACTTAAATTAAACATACATGTATATGACAAACAACATTTATCCAAAAGATCATTCACATGTTTTCTAAAATCATTTATATAATTACCATCTTCGTCATTCATGTTATATATTCTATGTATTAATGTTTCCGGGAGGGTTACATATTTTGCTTCAATATTTTATAATATAAATATTACGTAAAATAACAAGTGGATAGCGTCCCAATTCATCATATAGTGTTGCATTTGACGTTTGTTGTCTTACCGATAATATTTGTTTTAAACAATTTAAATGTACCTTTTCGACCTCATTTCCTTTATTATAGACAGTTGTGCAATTGAAGTCATTATACCATTAATAATACACCCAAGATTCAGAAAGAGTCTTCAGTTCAGTTGATCTAAAAAAATCAACCATAAGCTTATGAAAACTTTATAACAATTGAATAAAGTTGAAAATATTGTGGTTTTCGGGGTTCGATAAATTGATTAAAAAATATCGAAATCATAAAAAACGAGTTTTATTACCCTATATATTACCAGTATAGATATAGTATCCTGTGTATCTCTTTACTGCCCTCCGTTATCACTATCGATGTATACATACCGAATATTTCGTAAATGTCCGGTAATTTTCGTTAATTAGCAAAATGATAACAAGAGCAGATAACAGTCAAATTAGTCAATAAGTATTACGGCTTAAACAGTGGTATATTGTCTCCCCTGTTTATGGAATGACGAGCATTGTGCCATATGTTTGATGACTGAATGGCAAACCACGCTCCTAACGATATGTCTCATATGAATCTTAAAGTTCGCAAAAAAACTAAAATTCATCAATGTTTTAATTTAACGTGATCGTTCACTTACTGCTTTAAAACGCGGTTTCGACTGATTGTCTAATTTAGATACGAGTTTAGGCTGGAATCCTGGAAAGTTAAGTGAGACTGGATAAATAAATGTTTTAATGAAGACTTATCACAACTATATGTAACCTTTTCCCCATGTTTCTTGAGTTGGACATGATAGATCTTACATCAGGTTTATCGGAATGGAGGAAACAAAATCTCGCTGGAGTACCAAGAAAATACTTGCCACAGTTGTTTCCCATGATGTTTATAATTTATCTATCAAAATGCTCATACATCTATTTCGCTTCTGACGGCAGTATACTAGACCGAACAAGTGAGTACAAGAAATGCATGTTTAAGCATATATATATAGCGTAGAAAGAATCGTGCCTGCATTATGTTTAAAAAGCAGTAAACTGTTAACAACACAGCAGAAGTTATAGCTTAATATTTCTGATCGTTTTGGATTTGTTTACTCTTTACTTTTATTATATACAGACAATTGGATAAAAGACAGAATAAAATTGTATAACCTATCCATCCTACTTGGTGCTCCTTAAAAAATTACCACCGACGAAATATTCACTTTATAACTTCACTGTTATAAGTATACAAGTAGCATGCATTGTAGAAAAATACAAGTAACACACAAATGATGATAAGTTGGACAACATTATGTTTAAACTTACAGTTTGTTGAGATCATTAGACGAAGTTCAATAATGATAATAAGCTTTGAACATGTGGATACTTACCCCATATTACGTTATATATAGGTCATACGATGCCTCTCTTAAATAGAAACTACAAATCGAAATAATTTATTTTCTTTCTGTCGCTGAATGAATTCATACGAAGCACAATATTTTCATCATTGCATTCGTCAATTTAAAAAACCTCACAATATACAACACAATACAATATATGTTATTGCATTAAACAAAAATCACTATGTTTATAGCAAAGAAAGAAAAATATAAAAAGTATAAAAGGAAATGAATTTTATGGAAAAAGTTTTAAACCTGATATATTCTAGAATTGTCAGACTAGTGTAAGTTTTGATGAACATTTGATCGTAGAACGTTTATCAAAGCTGGACTATCACAACCTTAGGTGTAATACTCTAGCATTGTCATGTTATTTATGTTTAATTGCAACGAATACGAATTTAGCTAAACTATTTATAATTTTAACATAGTTATTAGCAAATGACAAATACAAATAATAACAAGACCAAGATCCTATGCAGCTTCGCGGAAACATAATACCTTTGTCTTTACAGGCTCTGCGATACCAGAAAGGTGGTTTAGGAAATACATACAAGTTCGAGAAGCTGTTACAGGGAATCGAAAAGATGGTGCCGCAGAGTTTGAAAACAAAATTAGACCGCCATTACAGGTGATTATTTGTATAATTCCGTTTAACCATTCAACTAAAGCAGACTTTTGATGGCGCATCTGCTGCTTTTTTAATAAAAACAAAAAGAGACATGCTCAAAGCGTACAGGTTTTACTATTACAGTTAAGTGATTTTTCAACTATGTTTCGAAACTATTTTCCGATTTATTCATGTCCGAGTGAAAATACTTGATAAAACAATTAGAAATTGCCTGACCGAATCAAATACTTGTTTGTGGAAAATAAAGTTGTCAGAGTAAAAATTCAAAATCATTTGAGTTAATATACATTTGCTTTCTTGATTTCGATCAGGTTTACCATATTTTATGTTTTATTAAAGATTAAGTATTAAATATAGATGAATACGATATTTATAACTTTAAACTTCGACGTAGGTTTACACGGTCATAAAATACGTTTAGGTCATGACAAACGTTTGCTCTACTAGCTAGGTCATGACCAACGTTTGCCCTATTAGCTAGGTAATGACAAACGTTTGCCCTATTAGCTAGGTCGTGACAAACGTTTGCCCTATTAGCTAGGTAATCACAAACGTTTGCCCTATAAGCTAGGTCATGACAACGCCAAACGTTTGCCATATTGGCTAGGTCATGACAAACGTTTGCCCTATTAACTTGGTAATGACAAATGCTTGTCCTATTATTAGCTAGGTCACGATAAACGTTTGCCCTATTAGCTAGGTCATGACGAACGTTTGTTCTATTAGCTAAGTCACGACAAACATTTGCCAAATTATCTAAGTCACGCCAAACGTTTGCCCTATTGGCTAAGTCACGACAAATTTTGCCCTACTAGCTAGGTAACGACAAACGTTAACCCTATTAGTGAAGTCATGACAACATTTGCCCTATTAGCTACAATGCCAAGATTATTTATGTTAGGAGATAGTTTTATATATGATGTAAGCTTCTTTCACAATCGCATAATATTGTAAATACTTATATATGTAATTAATAGAAATACTTTTGTTAAAATTAAGATAATTTCTGATCTGCTAAAAACGGAGATGCATTTAGGCCACTAATCGCCTGGTTATCAATAAAGTGTTGGGGTAATCAAAGCTCCAGATAAAGAGGACTAAACTGGTATTTTCCCCTACAATATATCCCAACCAAACCCTATAGGCTTTAATCGTCAAATAAGGATTTTAATATTTGAAATATCCAATTTATTAGGAGCTCTAGCTTATGATAATTGTTGTACAATTTCATATCATAAGGTGGATTGAGAGGTTTATCGGACAGTTACAGACAATTATTAACGCCTGTATTTCTCACGCCGAATCTTCTAAGGAAGAGAAGGCGAAATTACACGAAGCTGTAACGACGAGACTGGACAAACTCAACAAGGACTCAGAAAGGGTAAGTGGCAAACTGTTTTAGCGTAAAATAACCAAAATGAATAATTAGATTCTAAAATATAATAAGTTCCAACTTGTTTTAATCAACACATATTCAGGATTCAAACGGTTTCAGCCGCGGTCTCAGCACATTTGCCGTTTCCATGATAAAAACAAATCTGCAGCAGACGACAGTTGAAAACACACGAGCAAAAACGAAAACATCTCAAATAACGAAGGTGTAATTTGTGAAAAGAGTTGAATCATTGTTGCAAATGGAGAAAGTGTTCATCATGATTAATATGTCCTTTTGCCTCAATGTTTTCAAACGTCGTCTGCTACAGAGACATTAGAAAGCGTCTGCATGTGGGTAATCGTTAACAAAAATGTACTAGTCAACTGCTTAAGAGGCGACATAGATGTTTCTATTTCAAAGCGAAAGTAATGCTAACATTAAAATTGACTTACATCTCATGCATTTGTTTAAACAAATGCTCTTTTATTGGACATTGTAAGTCATTATTGCGCCGGCGCATCAGCACCAGTGCATATATTGGTTGTGTTTAGAACTAACACTGGTGCAATGGGCTGGTGGATGCGCCGTGTCGATCGTCTTGAACGCGCATGCGCCGTATTTTACCGTCAGCTCTCGGATATTCCCGTAGCAGTTCGTCACTAGACTGGTTCTCGTTCGAGTTTCCATTAGAATATTAAGATTAGTGAACCAGTCTATTTATATGCGAGTAGTGTTTTTATAATTAAAATGTATATTAAATCCATAGTGTAACGTGTACCGGTGTTAAGCCATCGCGGGTCACCCATCCAGGCACTAACCACGATGAACGTTGCTTAACTTTACGAAAAGGTCAACCACTCTACCAACGTCGCTATAAAAGCCGGCTGTAGAAGTGATAGTTATACCTATAGATACCCCGTCCCCGTTACATTTCTGCCTCTTTTCTCGTGGCTTCGACCCGAAGTCACACAACATGGCATAAGCAGTATACCAGAGCGGAGTCAATGTAACATCACTTGGAACCACCGGGGTTTTAATAACAGAAAAATTGGAATATTTTCATATACGCGAAGTTATTGTGCTAAACTTTGCGGTTTTAAGAATATATTAAGGGGAAAAAAGGACGCGCATGCGCATACAAATGTTTACAATAATTATGGGAGATCGAGGTCAACACATTGGGAAAATGTATTTTTGTTTTCGTTTTACGTATTTAACTAAAAAACTATTGTTATCATTTATTTATATCATATATTTAAAAGCGGGTTTCGTGTTTTCGAATCAAACAGTTATTCTCAAGCCATAAAATGCTGATTCCCGCGCTAAAATCGAATTGCTGCATCTTGCAGCAACTCTTGTTAGTGACATTGACCTATAATAAAAATACAACAGCGACAAAAGATAAATGAAGGGAACAAACTTTTGCCCTGTATGCCAATACTGATTAACTATTCTTTACCTGGATGGCAAACTTCGCAGTTATAAATCCTGTCGAGTACTTTTTATATCGTTGGTCTGCTTTTCTCCTCGGCGTTTAGCATCGCAAGAATATCATCAGTTACGTCACTGTGGAGATAAATATCTAGTACCGGTAATTTGCTACACCGCTGTCATGATAAACATTTAATTGTGGTAATTTGCTACACAACCGCTTTCAAGATATAAAGATGTAGAACTGGTAATTTGCTACACCGCTTAAAAATAAATCATGTATAACTGATATTTTGCTACATCGCTGTCAAGATAAAAATGTAGTCCTGGTCATTTGTGACATCACTGTCAAAATAAACCTGCAGTCCTGGTCATTTGTAACATCACTGTCAGGTTAAAAATGTAGTCCTGGTCATTTGCTACATCACTGTCAATATAGATATGTAGTCCTGGTCATTTGTTACATCACTGTCAAGATAGATATGTAGTCCTGGTCATTTGCCCAGAGAGATTCAATGATATACACAATGTATATACAACGCCAGTTAAGCAAACAAACAAACATATGTTCAGGGATTCCATATTCAGACTAGCTTTGCTTTTGACTCGGAAGTCTGACTATTAAACATTTCCCACATACCACAACTCTTTAACCCTTTCCCACGTGTTGACGCATTCTGACGCATCTGCAGCAGATTACGTTTGAAAATGATGAGCAATTTCTCGTTTTGCCACAATGTTTTCAACTCTTCTATACTTTTATTCATACTGATTTTTCATATGTTTACTCAGATAATTTTAAATCCGCTTTATATATCGCTATCGCATATATATACATATATTAGAGAAAATACAATTGATTTTCACAAATTCGGCACCGGTTAATACAACATGATGTTAAACATCAATGCATGATTAATGAAGCAAACTTATTTCGGACTTTAAAAGATTAAACCGTTTGGCCCACAAAAATGTTGTCTGTATAGCCTTTTGCTTACTACACCATGTCCGAAAGTTTCCGCCATTATTGGTGTATGCCTGACCAAATAACGTAATAGTAGGGGCATGTCACTCCAAATTATCAACTGGGTGTAATTAATTAAGGGACTGATAAGTCGAATGATTAACACAGTTCCCTGTCGGAACTCTTTCTCAGTAGCTGCTCCCCCCTTGTTTTTCGTGTAGCTACCTTATTTTATACATGCTTTATTTTGTTATTGACAAGAGTCGTGTCTTAAATCCATAACTTGTTTATTTTGTATGTTTGCTTCAATTACGAAACAATATGTTGTTAAGCAATAGTGAGAGGTCTGACCATTGGACTGGTGACTTTATTATCAAGGTAAAAGCCAGCATGGTAGAAAAAGCAAGAGAGAGCTGTGACACCATTGTGAATAATCTGCACGAATATCTCCATACTGAAGACGTAGATGCAATCCTTAGTGACTGGAATGACAGCGATGCACCTGACGTTGTCACCGATTTCGAAGTCGCCAGATATAACGCCGAGAAGAAAATTGACATCAGAATTACGGAGGTTTTTAAAAAATGGGAGGGTGAAAACAAACTCCTGGAAACTATCTCGGATGAGTTGAAGACCATATTCACAACGGAATGTCGGCTACTCGGTGAAGATTGCAAAGGTATTGACCTCATGATTGAAGGCGTGTCGAATGGATCCTCGTTTGACTCAGGTATTGTAACATGTCTTCTTGTACAATCTGACTGTGTCCGATATATATTGCATCTCATTAACCCTTTCCCAACATACAACAAATATGCAGCAGGGGACTTCAAACACATATAGGTAAAATATGGAAGCTCTCTATAAATGAAAGAACAATTATTGAATAAAGTTTAAAACATTGTGGCAAAAAGCATTTTCTTTCAAAAGCGTCCGTAGAAGAGAAAGGATTAATGGAAACATTATATAAAAGGATGTGGACGTAAAGCTAAATTTGCCTACATTCAAAGGATTGATTAAATCAAAAGTCACACATAATTATTGGTATATGATGGCGAACTGGAAAGGGGAATGCAAAACTGAGAAATTTTAGGCTCACCTGAGGCTCACGGTACAATTCAAACCCCTTTTGTCTGATGCAGCTTTATTATCTTTGTATCAACAGAAATTAAGGGCAACCCTAATACAGCTGGATCCGATTTTGTAATGCCTAATCCACTTGTATAGAGTCGGATCAATTTAACCCTTTAACAGCTGGTTCGATTTTGTAATTACTTTGTCACTAGTTTAGAGCAATGCTAACTTTACCCATTGACAGCTGGAACTGATTTTGTTAAGCCACCAGTATAGAGCCAGGTCAACTTAACCCATTAAAAGCTCGAATCGATTGTGAAATTACTCTGTCACCAGTTTAAAGCAAGGCCAACTTTACCCATTGACAGCTGGAACTGATTGTGTTAAGCCATCAGTATAGAACCAGGTCAACTTCACTCATTGACGGGTGGAACCAATTTTATAAAGCTTGTGTCACCAGTATAGAGCCATATCAGCATAATATATTGGACTGCAGCTGTAATTGAATTTGCACAGCCTGTACCACCAGTATAGAGTCATATCAGAAGAATATATAAGCAGGCAGCTGGAACGGATAATGTAATGCCCTTACGCAAAGTATAAAGTCAAGTCAACTAAACCCATTAACAGCTGGTACCGATTTTGTGATGCCTGTGCCCCCAGTATATAGCAAGGTCAACTTATACCATTGAGGGCTGGAATCGATTTGGTAATGCCTGTTCCTCAGGTAAAGAGTCAACTTTACCCATTAACAGCTGGTACCGATTTTGTGATGCCTGTTGCCCCAGTAAAGAGTCAGGTCAATTAACCCATTAACATCTGGTATCGATTTTGTAAAGCCTGCAAGTAAAGAGACAGGTCAACCTAACGCATTAGCACATGGTACTGATGTGGTAAAGCCTGTACCCCCAGTAAAGAATCAGGTTAACTTAAACCTTTAACAGCTGGTACCGATTTTGTAAACCCTGTACAACCAGTGTAGAGCCAGGTCAACTGAGCCCATTAATAGCCGGTACCGATGTGGTAAAGACTGTGCCCCCAGTAAAGAACCCATTACTAGCTGGAACCGATTGTGTAATGCCTGTTCCCCAAGTAAACAGTCAGGTCAACTTCACCCATTAACAACTGGGATCGATTATGTAATTACTCTGTCACCAGTCTAGAGCAAGGCCAACTTTACCAATTGACAGCTGGAACCGATTGTGTCATGCCCCTGCCTCCAGTAATAGTCATGTCAGCTTAACCCATTGACAGCTGGTACCAATTTTGTAACGCCTGTACCACGAGCATAAAGCACGGTTAAATTCACCCAATGACAGCTGGAATCGATTGTGTAATGCCTTTGCGCCCAGTACAGAGTCAGATCAACTTCACCCATTGACAGCTGGCACTGATTTTGTAAAGTCTGTGCCACGACTATAACGCAAGGCTAACTTCACCCATTGACAGCTGGCACCGATTTTGTAAAGCCTGTGCAACGAGTTGAAAGCCAAGCTAACTTAACCCATTAACAGCTCGAACCGATGTTGTAATGGCTGTGCCCCCAGTGCAGAGTCGGGTCAACTTAACCCATTAGCAGCTGGTACCGATTTGTTTAGCCTCTGCCACCAGTACAGAGCCAGACCAATGACCGCAACAGCGCTGACTGACCAGAATCTTGATTTTGCGCTGCTCTAATTAACATTGTTTTCATGTTATACCTAAGAGTGGCTGTTAACTCTTCCATATGCAAAGCTGGACAATTCCTCTTTTCCAAAAAACAGAATTGAAAGGGATTTATCATTGACATTGATTTTGAGATGTTTCTATAAAGAACAGTTCACGGTAAATACTAAAACAAGGAGCGGATATGATTCAAAACGTGAAGAAGAACACAAACATTTTTTTAATTTTATTCTCTAGAATTTTAAGAATATTTACTGTTGTAATTATAAGTCATGATATCAAATCTGAGTCACATATTGTTATAAACTAAAAACTAAAAAAGAGACAGACAGAAAAGCAAGGAAACAAACCAAGAAAACACGAACAATTTGTTAACCTTTCACTTAGTTTGTCTGGAATAATATACAGGTGTTTTTATTATATTTACACTATGGAAATCAATCAGTACTTTATTGAAAAGGTCTATACAACTATGAAATCAATTATTACTTTATTGTAAAGGTCTATATAACTATGACGCCTTAGGGATCAATTGTTATTTTTTGAAAGATGATATTAAACGGATACAAATTCAATTATATTTCTTTTATGAAGATTAAAGGTTTGATTACGAATGGTCTAAAATGTCTGAACATTTGAAACGGATTCAATTAATAACACACTGGCATACACATCTACCGTTTATCTAATACGATAATTTAGGAATGCTTTGTTTTGGAAAAGTGAATGATACATCTCAAACTATAGCTGTTTTTAGTCAAAAGCTTTTTCATATTGGGAAGGATAAGTTGTTCGTCTTGAGCAAAAAAGGTTGTCGGTTTCAACATTAATTTTTAAAACTGTAAAGGCAATACCTGTCGCCCGTATCAGGGAATATGCTTATTATAAATTGTTTTCGTTACAGATGCGGGCAGTCCAACCAAAGAAAATACAAAAATCTTCACCGGAATTCTCATTATTGCCGCTCCATTCTGGGTACCCTTGGTCGCTGCGGCCTCAATTTTGTTTCTTCCGGTCAGTCTGACCATGATAACTATTGCGGGGGTGAAAAAGAGCAAACTTCTAGCGGACTATAATGCTAACAAGGCATCGTTCATGACTAAGTGAACAAAGGAGTTAACTGTGAAATCATTCACAGAGGCAAGTCTTAGAGCGTTTATTTCAGATACGTACATTTTACAATTTGAAGCCAAAATTGACAAATTCTGTTCCACTTTCATTCCACAACAAATAGAATTAGATCGAAAGGTGATACAGAACATTACTGAGGACACATCTCATAATATTCTTGATAATTTTTTACCAATACAAAAGAGACTCAATTCGGTTTTTGGACAGCTGTACATGTATAGGCTGCGATATGAGACAGACGATAGTGTAAGTCCAAGCCAAATAGAGAAAGGAAGAAAACTAGGTTCAGGAAATTATTCCGATGTTTATGAAGCATATTTGATGGTGAATAAGAAGCGGACAAAATTAGCGTTGAAGGAACTGCGATATGAATTAAGGGGAAGTACTATCTACTCACAACTGAAGGGGATAGATAGTCTGAGGTAAGATCTAGGCCCGTATTTATTCTTAGTATTTTCTGTTTCTTAATTATTGCTGAATGTTAAAGTAACGAATTTGAATGTTTCTTATTGAAAAGTGTCCATTCGTTTCATGAATCCCGTCGTGTCATTAAACGTTAATATATTGCGCCAGCGTATGACAAAATAACATGTTGGATTTTTCCTTTCTGCTCATCTGCTTTGTCGTATCAGAACATACACACGTTGACAAGTGTTTTTTTTTATCAATTTTGAAAGTAATACGTGGACAGTGTATATCGCAATCAGACTGTGTGGATGCCAACTTGTAGATTTTCCCATACACAAACTCTATTGTAAGTATGTCAGAATGAAAAATAGACACACGAGCAAAGTTTATTATCTTTAATTATTAAATACTTCCAACATAGGATCTTTTCTCGTCGTTGTAGCTTAAGTTAGTCAATAACACTTTAAACATGGTAGTTGTGGCTTGCCCTTTTTGGCGTTCGGGATTGTGTGGTAAGCTTTACTTCTGGCTCACTGGTGTCATGATAAATGGACCAGAAGTGATGCTAACTAACACAGGAAACGCCCTGGTATAAATGAAATAGTATTAATAGCGACATAAAAAAACAAACAAACCAACACACGAGGCATGAAAAGATCCTTTTGAAAATGCCTAAATTCATTCAACACAGTCTTTTCCTTTTATACATTTACAAACATAGTTCGGTCGCCCGGTCACAGTTGTTCAATATGTTTTTGGCGCAGCGAGAGGAAGCATAAACAATTTTAATGATATATATAAAATCATTTATGCGTTCAGGCTGCGCTTTCTCATTGCAGGAGATGGTTTGGGTACGTTGATTTTCTCTTCGTTGATTCACTTTGCAATGGTTTAAGTACCAGAAATGCTTTGATCTGGATTGTTGTTGTGATGCTATGTTGTTGTTGTCGATGTTAGCTTGGACCGATCAGTGAAACAATTTTAAATCACATGATGTTTGTAGATAAATCAAATTAACTCTTTTACAAACAAAGAAATATTTCCCCCCATATTTTCTCGGAAACTATCTTTAATATCCACCACCTCCCTAACCTCCAACCCTTTTGCTTTGGAGATTAAACTTTGCATACACCAAGTTTTTAAATTCTTCATGGGTCCATGCTCACATCTTCATGTATTTCATTTCAATGTTAACCTTCTGTCTGTTTTATTTTATGTTTATGCGGTTTTTCACCACAGATATGTAATACGTATTTTGTTTATGACAGATATGCTGTCATTGGCATTTTTCGTAATAAAATGCACACATTCATTCAACACAGTCTTGTTCCATTTATACGTTTACATACATAGTTCAGTCGCCCGGACACATTTGTTCAATATATGTTTGGCGCAGCGTGAGGAAGCATAAAAGGCATTTATTTTTCATTTGCTTTGTTAGCTGCTTAATCAAAGAAGAACAATCTTAATCTGTATTGACTGTCGTACGTTTATCAGTAATACTGATATTGAATAATTGAAGTACTTTTAACGTCTAAGATCAGGTGTAAATGACTTGACGCTTAAACGTTGTTGTTCAAAACCAATATAAGTACTCCCACAAACGCCGAAATAATTTTAATCGCATGCTAGATAACTTTCATTTGAGCAGTTCTCTGTGAAAACCAACTATAAGCGTTATTTTTATACGCATGGAAAAGAGCTGCCTGCGCATTCATGTCAAGGCTCGAAACGGATTCTGCTTCGGATTCTTATGTCTAATTTGCGAACAGTGCTGAGTCGGATCAAAGTGCTGATTTGATATACACTGGTCGCACTGATTTGATATACACTGGTCGCAAATGCCTGACGGTTGGTTCTCACAGAGCGCAACTCATATGCCTATTTATCTTGTGCTCTCATCCTTTTTACATAGGTCCCTGACACATGCAAACATTGTAGAATTTCATGGAGTATCCTATTATAGCGAATTGGATGACCAGGGCGAAGCCGGAAACGGTGAGATGAATAATGACCGAGACCTGATTGGTGGACATTTATCGTTATTGTTTGAATATTGCGAGGACAATCTAGAACATATGGTGTTCACTGACAAAGAGAAACAGTGTGGGTAAGAACTTATACCTTTTCCTTTTACGCACGATTATAAACGTATAGGCAACAGAAGTTTTTTGAAAACATTAGGAGAACATGAGATCGAGTTGAGCAAGAATTATCCTTAACGCAATGTTTTCAACTCTGTATCAAAATATTCAAACCAATTTCCAAGATATTCCAGTTTTAGCCTTAGGTATATTTAAATCACATGACTCGTATAAAGACATACACGAGGGGATAACAGGTTGATTGAGAGTATATAGGTATATTTCTGACATGGGGCGGGGGGGGGGGGGGGGGGGAGGGGGCGGGATACACGGCTGATTGAGCTAATATAGGTATATTTCTCGTATAATAACATAACAGGCGGATAACCGGTTGATTAAGATAATATAGGTATTTTCTTTATGCTAAATGATGAGATACAGTGTTCTATCAGTGAAATAAAATCCAAATCACTATCTGATATCACCCACACTGTGAGTGATATAGGTATGCCGGAACTACTTTTTTACTTATAAAGGGAGGCAACAATTTTATCTTTATTTTTACAAACACTGATACTTATCTTGACAGATGTATAATACCGTATTCCGTAAATTTAACAAATCGGACTTATTGTCATTGTATGACATTGTGTAGTAAACAAATAAATCCAATACATGTGTTCCATATTTTTTCTCGTTACAACTTTTCAATATGGCGCACAAACTATGTTTGAATAGGACATTCACGCAGATTCGTCCGCGTGTGAACAGGAACGAAGACACTAAATAGTTCCATTCTTTCGTCATCAATTAGCATACAATAAAAAGAAAATGTGTTTGTTCGAAGTGATACAATTTTAACATTATGTTAAAATGTTAAAATTGTTTCACTTCTCAATGAGATATATTCCATATCCACTCAAAACAAACAAATATCCTCTACATATCTCGAATGGTGACATACACCAGGGGGGATAAACGGTTGATTGAGATTATATATGTATATTTCTCGAATAATGACATACACCAGGGGGTATAAACGGTTGATTGAGATTTTATATGTATATTTCTCGAATGATGACATACACCAGGGGGGATAAACGGTTGATTGAGATTATATATGTATACACCAGAGGGTATAAATGGTTGATGAGATTATATATGCATATTTATCGAATGATGACGTACACCAGGGGGGGATGAACGGTTGATGAGATTATATATGTATATTTCTCGAATGATGACATACACCAGGGGGTATAAACGGTTGATTGAGATTATATATGTATATTTCTCGAATAATGACGTACACCAGGGGGTATAAACGGTTGATTGAGATTATATATGTATATTTCTCGTACAATGACGTACACCAGGGGGTGATAAACGGTTGGTTGAGATTATATATGTATATTTCTCGAATAATGACATACACCAGGGGGGATAAACGGTTGATTGAGATTATATATGTATATTTATCGAATGATGACATACACCAGGGGTTATAAACGGTTGATTGAGATTATATATGTATATTTCTCGAATGATGACATACACCAGGGGTATAAACAGTTGAATGAGAGTATTTATGTATATTTCTCGAATGATGACATACAACAGGGGGGATAAACGGTTGATGAGATTATTTATGTATATGTCTCGAATAATGACATACACCAGGGGGATAAACGGTTGATTGAGATTATATATGTTTATTTCTCGAATGATGACATACACCAGGGGGTATAAACGGTTGATTGAGATTATATATGTATATTTCTCGAATGATGACATACACCAAGGGGTATAAACGGTTGATGAGATTATATATGTATATTTCTCGTACAATGACGTACACCAGGGGGTATAAACGGTTTATTGAGATTAAATATGTATATTTCTCGAATGATGACATACACCAGGGGGGATAAACGGTTGATGAGATTATATATGTATATTTCTCGAATAATGACATACACCAAGGGGTACAAACGGTTGCTTGAGATTATATATGTTTATTTATCGAATGATGACGTACACCAGGGGGGATGAACGGTTGATGAGATTATATATGTATATTTCTCGAATGATGACATACACCAGGGGGCATAAACGGTTGATTGAGATTATATATGTATATTTCTCGAATTATGACATACACCAGGGGGTATAAACGGTTGATTGAGATTGTATATGTATATTTCTCGAATGATGACATACACCAGGGGGATAAACGGTTGATGAGATTATATATGTATATTTCTAGAATGATGACATACACCAGGGGGTATAAACGGTTGATTGAGATTATATATGTATATTTCTCGAATGATGACATACACCAGGGGGTATAAACGGTTGCTTGAGATTGTATATGTATATTTATCGAATGATGACGTACACCAGGGGGGATGAACGGTTGATGAGATTATATATGTATATTTCTCGAATAATGACATACACCAAGGCGTATAAACGGTTGATTGAGATTTTATATGTATATTTCTAGAATGATGACATACACCAGGGAGTATAAACGGTTGATTGAGATTATATATGTATATTTCTCGAATGATGACATACACCAGGGGGATAAACGGTTGATGAGATTTTATATGTATATTTCTCGAATAATGACATACACCAGGGGGTATAAACGGTTGATTGAGATTAAATATGTATATTTCTCGAATGATGACATACATCAGGGGGGATAAACGGTTGCTTGAGATTATATATGTATATTTCTCGAATGATGACATACACCAGGGGGGATAAACGGTTGGTTGAGATTATATATGTTAATTTCTCGAATGATGACATACACCAGGGAGTATAAACGGTTGATTGAGATTATATATGTATATTTCTCGAATAATGACATACACCAGGGGGTATAAACGGTTGATTGAGATTATATATTTATATTTCTCGAATAATGACATACACCAGGGGGGATAAACGGTTGATTGAGATTATATATGTTAATTTCTCGAATGATGACATACACCAGGGGGGGTAACCGGTTGGTTGAGATTATATATGTTAATTTCTCGAATGATGACATACACCAGGGGGTATAAACGGTTGATTGAGATTATATATGTATATTTCTCGAATGATGACATACACCAAGGGGTATAAACGGTTGATTGAGATTATATATGTATATTTCTCGAATAATGACATACACCAGGGGGTATAAACGGTTGCTTGAGATTATATATGTATATTTCTCGAATGATGACATACACCAGGGGGTATAAAAGGTTGATTGAGATTATATATGTATATTTCTCGAATGATGACGTACACCGGGGGGGGGGGATGAACGGATGATGAGATTATATATGGGTATTTCTCGAATAATGACGTACACCAGGGGGGATGAACGGTTGATGAGATTATATATGTATATTTCTCGAATAATGACGTACACCAGGGGGTATAAACGGTTGATTGAGATTATATATGTATATTTCTCGTACAATGACGTACACCAGGGGGTGATAAACGGTTGGTTGAGATTATATATGTATATTTCTCAAATAATGACGTACACCAGGGGGGATGAACGGTTGGTTGTGATTATATATGTATATTTCTCGAATTATGACGTACACCAGGGGGGGTGAACGGTTGGTTGAGATTATATAGGTAACCTTCTTCATTAGTCGCCGGGCAGAAGCCCGCGACTTCTATTTTTAATAGCTTTTCGGAAATCACATGGGAGGGCGGCTTATTATTAGAAAGAAACAAATCTAGATGATTTGAACATATTACAATTGTGGTTGTTTACGAACACTAATAAATGACACATCTAAAATGAAATAAATATTCCGATTTTTTAATGTTTGCAGTTTTTTTTTATTTCACTCGCATTTAAGTTTTTTGTCTTATTTACGAAGACAAAAGTGGTCCCTTCAAGACGTGAACCAACTCCCCCTAATGCAGACTCTTATGTGTCATCATTGAGGTCAATTTCGGATTCTCCTTTTAATAGCAATTTTAACTTACTAAATGTTGTTTTCATGTTCAAAGAGATGTCTTGATTTGTGTAGAATTCATTTAATAATGTTAATCCATGAATATCTAAAGTAGGAACTGTTTCTAAGCTAAATATAGACCCTATTCTGTTGTGTAGTTTCGTGACCTTTAACATCGATTTTCGCGCATGCGCATTTCGATATGAAAAAGCGAGTGATATTATTTTATTTTAGACAAGTACAAGACGAATGTTTGACGCAAAGCGTCAAAGAGAAGCCGCAATATTTCGTTGTACATGTAGAAATAAGAAAAAAAGAACATTTTTAAATCCACAAACAATAGAACAATTTAAACTGTAGACGGTAATGCTGATATATTTCTCCTTTTGAAGACTTTTGTTTTCTTCAAATTACCTCCCTTTAAAGCAATACCAGGATATTTACCTTGTGATTCGAATAAGATTGACAAACATTGAAATTATATGAATGAATACTATTATTTAAATAAGTAACAACAGCAAAATTAAATTTAAGCCAGATAAATGTGTACACATTTCGTTAATTTTTTATAGATACCCTAATGTATAGGTATGAATATAACATTTATAAGCAAATGTTTTCATTACAACGTTCATAATGTTTGAATAGACTAAGGAAAGTCAAGAATACATAAATAAATCAATGCAGTCTTTTCCGGCGACATTGATGCCTTGCATCAACTTTCTCTTGTTTACAATTAGATAACGCTAAATGCAAATGGTATGCAATAATATATTGTGTTTAAAATGTTCTATAAAAAGGCTTTTGTTTCTCATAACGCTAACGCATTATTATTTTTTTTAAAACACATTCCTTTTTTGTAATAGGAATAAAGTTTACAAAATATTGACATTAAATGATGACAAATGATGATAAATGATTTTTAAGAAAATAACATAGAATAATGTTTTTCTTTCGATGCGACATCGTGCTTTATTGGCAGCAGAAACTGTTAAAGCTTACATGTGTCCACACGTGCTGCCAGTAATTATAATACTAATCATAAACATTACCGTGTTTGAATTTGTGGATAATTTCTTGTAGATCTATATATATAACTAAATAAACACCAACAGTGATACTTCTCTGACGGCTATTCGACGAGTGAAAAAACATGTGATCCGTTCCATGAGAAAACCAACATTATGGACTAATCCGGGCCGACACACCGTCTCAGGGGGATAGAGGTATAAAATAAGGATTCCTGTAACAGAAAATCCACAGGAGGCGAAAAGTGTCTGCCCGGATTAGCCTGCGCGGTATGATTCGGGTCGATGTTTTCCACAATGTTGCCGGTTTTCTCGCGGAACGACTCATGTAGCTCTTTTAGTGTTTACGAATAGAAGCATTTTTCGATCCTACACAAAAAGCAATTTTCCTATCACCGTAATGCTTTCAATTATATTAAATAATTATTCTTTATTAATAGAAATATTCCATATATTTGCCAAGAAGTTTTAAAATTCGTCTGTTGCAGATTTGTTGTATGCTGGAAAGGGTTATTGATTTTATCCGATACAATCCTATTACATCCGATTACAATCAACTGCTTTTTCTCATATAATCCGCTGACAATCGTAATTATATTACCCCACTGTCGATTGTCTCTTTTTCTCATGTAATATCATTGTTGGACTATTTTGAAACAGGTCGTTAAGAATTGAATCATGTGAATAAGATTGTTTGCAAAAACCTCGAAATCGTCCTTGGCGCTGAAAGAGTTAATGATTCTGGCACCGCTGGAATGCTATGCTTCAGCGACATTTGAAAACATGAGAATTGAAACATTCGCTCAAATCAAGTTATTTCTCATTTTCCACACTAGTTTAACGATGTTTCAAAATAATACCTCTACATTTCGAAATACAATTATTTGTTCCGTGATGTATCAAAGTAAACGATTCTTAGAATATCATATCAGTTAAATGGTTAAACAATCGATAGGCTACTTATAATGCATTTAATCTGTTTTGTAACTGCAAACACATAAAGGGACACAACGTATAAATCAAATAAAACTAAAACACCCACGTTCACTGTGGGAACTGTTCGCAGTTCTTGTGTTATTACTTCATGGAATTGAAAACAAAAACATAATATTTTTCGTATTGCATTTAAAAATAGAATCTAGAATTTAATCCTATCTGTACACATAACCATTATTTCTTTACATTGTTGAGATCAACTCTTAAAGAAATAGAACCGAAGTGACAGCTGGTACTATTGAAACTTATTTTAAATATGATGCACAAACACAGCAATTAAATGAGAAGGTCACACAAAGACCGCTCTTAAAGGAATACGCTCGGCTGAAATTTAAACTATATGACTAAATAGCACTACAGTAATGTATCATTTTGATGTAATTACCTTTTTTTACATGCTTGCACTACCAAGATATATGCTTTTAAAGTTTGTGTTTTCACGTCGGTATCGATCGCCTATGGGCGCCGCCATCTTTGCTTATAATCAACTTCCTGTGACGTCAGTTACACACTTCCGATTAGCACTGTATGGATTAATACATTTTCAGGCGTAAAAGGCCAGTCCAAAAAGGCCGATTATAGGTCCAGAAAGAAAGGCCAATTTCCAAAGATGTCTGGTACAAAAAGGCCGATTATGAGGAAGGACCACTTTTTGAAGTGTTATGGTGTAAATATTGTATACATGTATGTTTGTTTTAGATTATTAATTCGGTTTCGGTTATTTGAAGTCGATTTCGGTCGATTTCGGTTTCAGTTAGTCTAGGGACCCATCATAGTGGGGCGGGCGGTAAATATATCCGTGTTATAATTGATTACAGTTTGCTTTGAATGTTTATTTTAACTTCCTTAATTAGATAATTTGAGAACGTAATCGCCGTTAATTTATTGAATAAGATAATAGAGATGTTTGAGAACGTAATTGCCGTTAATTTAATTTATCAAAAAAGGCGATGGAAGGTAAACAAAAACACGACCTTGGCATGTGTAAAAGACATTAGAAATTAGGAAATTCTATAAAGTATAATCATTGCAAACATTTGAAAACATAATGGTAATGTTGAAAACATTACGGTAAAAGGAGAAACTGCTAATTTTGAGCAATGTCTCCTTTATTCACGATGTTTTTCAAAAGTCGTCTGCTACAAAAGCGTCTTCAACAAGAAAATGGTCGACGTGTTCAATAAAAGGGTAAATTCATTTTTTTATATTTGACGAAACTTTCAAAATATTTATTTGTTTGTTAAAGAATGAATTGTAAAATAATGTCTCACAAACCTGCATAAAAATCCCTTATAATCCAAATGAAATCGTCCAATTTCAGAAACACAGATTTTAACACCGAATTTTGGGAAAGCCTATGGAAAATGCTTACGTCATAGCGCGTGATGATTTTACTCAAACGAACCGCGTCATTTGGATAGCTTCAGTGTTAATTTCATTATAAAATAAAATTGCATATTTGTGTGGTATTTTTTTGGTCATGAATCTTTCCAAGAAACTGACAGTGTGATTCACAATTAAAAAGCAAACACAACAATTGAAATAAAACGGAATGGGGTGCAAATAAAACATAATGGACAGTTTGGGTCACTCACTAATTAGTTGACTTGCTGTTTATTACCCCTATTCGGCTGCTGCTTCTGATCAGCGCATCAAAGCCTCGGCGGTGCTTTGTTGGTAGATCATAAGTAATGTCTGATTGCTAACGGAAATATGATTGGGTTTTATGACCTTTAATTGGTTTTCAATATAGAACTGTACAATGTTTTTAATTTTCGGTTAATCTGTGAATTACGCCTTTTGTCACAACGTTTACAACTTTATTTATACATGTAGTTGCTGTCATAGAGATTGTAGTGTTGTGTGGAGTGCCGGTGTAAGAAAGCCTTGATAGGCATGGCCGAAAATTGTTTTTGCTTTTGAGCGGTACAGTAAGCCTCTGCAGACGGTTCATTATGTTTAACGAGCTTTGAAATCATAACAAACAACTGTCAAATATATAAACGAATGAAATGATTGTATAAATAAATGTTAACACACATATATTTAATTGGCTGATATATATTACACGAGTCAAGTTCGTGTTTTCTATCCACCTACTATGGTTGGATACTATTTACTATAACACTTTATATAGAGCTAGTAATAGTATAATGTAATGCTTGGAATTTCATTTTGAATAATTGAAGTTCAGGTTTGTAAACTTCCGGGGATAATTTTCTTACGAAAAAGTATATTTTGTATTCCCTTTATAGTACCGCAGTCGTTCATTAGCTAACTCTACTTGTATGTTTTGTTTGGGACATAGTGTGTAAATGACGTCATGATTCTTTTCAGAAAGTCCCGAGACATTTTGATACGTAAATAATGGCCGCGCTCATGCTGCGCACCGATCAACACAAATAGTCATCTTTAAATAGTAATATCTTCATTATTGGTTGTATGTTAATGAAATGCATAGTAAATAAATGTTCATTAAGTCAATATTTTTCAATTCAAAGCGTTTTAATTTTCAGCCGAGCGTATTCCTTTAAAGACTCTCAGACCAAGAAAGATCCAGATATTCTTCCGAGTCCTCCCCTATGTGTAGTCTGATCAGTTTCTTCAATGTTTGCATTCCAGCAATAATTTCATCCTCTGATCTATAATAATAAAAGTAATAATAATAATAATAATAATAATAATAATATCTTTATTTGATGAAGGTTACATATTAAGATGTACTTTGATGTATATATTAAGTTATATATCTCTAGTCATACACATACATACCCATATACATGTACTTACATACACTTACCCATCCTCATCACACATATATAAATATATACAGACACGCATACATAACGTTATCGTTTACATGTATGGATAAGAAAAAAAAAAAGAAAAAAAAATATATATATATATATGCAAACACGCATACTGATTTAACTTGTTATCAACTTCGCGACATATACTCAGAAGATTATTGATGCCGCGTGGAAGCGCGGTGTCAGTATGGAATAGGTTTTAATTTACGTAATCGAAAAGGGAGCAACCAACCTTATTATTGTTAAGAAAAACTCTGTAATATGTTTGGAAAAAAAAAACCAACATTTATGAATCAATAAATTCTATTAACTAATTTAAGAAACAACAAGACATAAAATACGTATGTCTTCTACCGTTATTACAAAACTTTAGACGCATTTAATTTGTATTTAATAACTTTTCCCGAACTTCCTAGGCTACGCTTTTTAATAGGTTGGTTTACGGAACTGACGACGCGATTCATCAAAGTTCAGAACAAATATCACTTTTCCCCAACTTCCTAGGCTACGCTTTTTTAATTGTTTGGTTTACGGACCTGTTTGGTTTTGACCCGATTCATCAAAGCTCATAAAAAAGGTTCGGAGAATGTTTTTGTCTATTTATAAAATAATTTTGTATTTCTAACTTAAAACGTTCCTTCCCATACAGTGTGTTCATTCAGACCATTGTATTATTGCTATGTGTTGACTATACATGTGATCCTTTTCTTTTAATTTCATAAATGCTTAATTTTGACAATAAATATCTTTAAACTTGTTAAATTACTTTATATTTTTTGTTTATATACTCCCGTTTTTGTTATCATACTTCTGCTAAACTAGAAGGAGAATATACTTCCCACTCTCCTTCCAAAGATTGTGTCACACTTAACTTATAACTAGAGGCATTAAACCGTAAGTTAAAGATATCTGTTAATATTTCAGCACCTATGTTTTGTTTTTATCTAATGTATCTAGTTAGAGCAGATTTAAAACCGTTTATGTGTAACAATTAAGAAAAACTGTAACTTGTATGACACATTATAGTTTCAGTCAATGTTACGCAAACTGTAAACTAAATGGTTTCAGGACTAAACATGTCATTTCACGACTAAATTTCACATGCTGAATATCACATAGATCGTAGCATGAAACGTCTAATCCCTACGTTAAAATTGATCCTTCTTTTATTTTAGACTAAGGTATCCAGGAGAGCAATATAGGCGTTCTTGGCGTTCTTGTTTAGAATAAAGGGACATTTGGCCTTTTTGTTCAAATTATTTATATCCTGTCTGTTTGCACAGGTTATTTAAATATACTGAACTGTATCTGCTTCCTTTAAGTCATTTTTCTAAATCATGCGCGGCTTCTTTGATGCTTTGCATCAAAATTCGTCTTGTACTTAATATAAAACAAGTTCGTAATAATCCACAGTCATATATAATTTAAATAGGTAATACTCAAGAATACATTTATTATTATTTTCCCGTAAATGTTTTAACACTAAGCGATGCTCGTATGTCACATGAGATATCATTTCATATAGATTTACTATAATATGTGAAAGAGTTTTTCATACAATTGGTACGATGCATATCTTTTAAAACAAGATCTTTATTTGATATTGATCTGGGTTTTATTTTCAGAAAAACGTATAATATCTGTCATGTATGATAGCACCATATTATTCATAGTTATAAATAAGGACAGCTGTATGATTCTTACATCAATCAGCAAATTTAAGCCACTTTAATTCTTTGAAATTTTCAACTGAATGAGTTTTTGTCGCCTTTTTAAGTATGATTTTGGCAATTCTCTTTTGTAAGCTAAATAATCTATTCGATTTATGACGATACGATCCTCTACCCCATACCGGACCACAGTAATCTATAATTGGATATATATAAGCAGGCATTATAACACTTACTCTTGTCTGGTGTTAGGAAATAGATAATATGTTTCAGGACCGAAAACTTATTATTCATCTTTTTACAAACGCTATCAGTTTGCACTTTCCAGTTTAATTTGATATCAACGTATACGCCAAGTATCTTTTGTGTGGTAACATTTTCTAACATTGCAACATTCAAGTACAGAGTAAATATTTGAGTATATCTCAAATTGTAGGGAGACCCAATAGCATACACTTAGTCTTTAATGGGTTCACTGCCTAGTTATCTATTTTACTTCATTTCTGTATACACATTCAGAACGGATAAAACTATAAAATATGCGATTCCATTTCACTTTTTATTCATTTGAAAATATTCGAAGGTTAAAGTTAATGGGGGTTTTCCAAAGAATATGACCATGTTTTAAAATCACCATATTTTTATTTTCTATATCAAAAAATTAACATATACATTTCCAATGTGTGGATAATTTTATAGGTTCAAGTTATTCGATTTCCAAAAAAATCATCCTTATCTAAACAAACTATTGAGCATTGGTTACAAGACTGATGATGAAAACTACTACTTATAATGATGCTGATGATTATGATGTTGGAAATGATGATGATGATGTTGACAATGATAATGATGATGATGATGATGATGATGACGAACATTACATTACCAGATCAGTTTTCCGGATAAGGTTGATCTGAATCTAAACTGTTGTTGATGACATTATTAAATTTACATAGACACCACCTCGGTAGTGTAGTGGTAGAGCATCGGGTGAGATAGGTCGAAGGTTCGAACTATCGGCCGGGTCTTCCCAACACATTTGTTGTAATAGCATCTCCTCAATGGCGTCCAGGGTTATTGGGTTGGTATTACGACTGACTCGCTGGTGTCAAGGTAAATGGACCATTATAACTTGTAACTTACCCAGGAAACGTCGTGATATAAGTGAAAACTTGTCGAAAGCGTTCTAAAAGTCCAAACAATCAATTGATTTACGTAGATCATGAACCAGACATAATATTATACATTTCTTTTGTCTAGGCACTACAACAGCGTTGAAACTAGGAAAGAGACTTTTCAATTTTACGTCACCATGGTAGTTGGGATTTGTTGTGGTCTGGCTTACATACATGAGAGGAAATATATGCACAGGGATCTTAAACTCGCCAATATTCTGGTATTTACAAAATGAACACCAGATACGTCAGTGAAAATTGATCTTGTCCAATCTACGTTAGCTCGTTCAGCGCCGATTTCCCTAAGATAGACTATTCCATGTTTAAAATCGAGTGATTCCATTTTCCTTGAAATAAGTTATTTTAATAATATTTTGATTACTAAAAGGCAAACCATGCTGATTTCAGGCGAGACAGCTCTCCACGAGCTGACTCACATGAATCTGTAGTGTTTGTACAAACCTCAGTGTTGCCATTGGCGCTGAAAGAGTAAGAGCATTACATATGTTTATCGACATCAAACCAATTAACACTATCGGTTTTCTCAAAAGTTACAATGCTTGTGGACAGTGAATGCTCTGTTGAGAATGAGACTATGTGTGTGCTAAGTTTTCATTATTCGAAGATGCAATAAGACCTTTTACCACGTCTTTATAAATCATCGACTAAATACAGACAGTAACTCCGCCTTTTCAACAGACGACATTTTAAAACTGAAAACGACGCTTGTTATGAATGTGGTGTTGGATTCAACAATCTTGAATCATTACTCTAATTTATCCATTTTTGTTCTAATCTTTTAACAATTATTATATTTATTCTTTTAATGTTAGAAGCATATTACTGCCTCCCCTAACATTTAGTTTATATGCAAAATTTCGATTTCATAATAGTTTAATACATGAGCCGTTCCACGAGAAAATCAACAGTGTGGACTCTGCCTAAAGTATGAACCTTGCTCAGCCTAAGCATGTCGAGCAGGCTATCCGAGACAGATGCTTTTCGCCTCCTGTGAATTTTATGTTTCAGGACTCATTGCCCTATACTTATATCCCTCTGAGACGGTATTTGTCGGCCCGGATTAGCCTGCGCGGACTGCGCAGGCTGATCTGGATCGATACATTACGCAGAGACCATGTAGATAATTTCAAATTCATTAGCTGCAGAATTATTGTATAAGGGAAAGGTTTAGTAAATTGGGTAGATCGTTAAAAGTGTTCTACAACTTGATGAAAAATAATTATCTGGAAGGCCAAAAAGATATATTTAGGTCAACATAATATTTTTCTAGATAGTGCCCAAAACTGCCAGAAAAATTTGTCTTTCCAGTACCATTAAAATCTAAATATTGATCGTTTAATACGTTTATGCTTCATTTTTACTGGATAGGCATACCCAGTAAGGCAAATTGTGTACCTTTTCATGACTTTCAATTGACAGTTTTTCAACATTTACTGCCAAAATACTTAATACTTACTTTGGTGTCACTATTCGCAAAATAACAACTTGTCGTAAAGCTTAAGTTTTTGTTGTACACACTTTATGTTTTCTCGTTATATAGTTCATACGTAGGTTTTACAGTTCGGGGCACCAACTGGCTTCAATTCCATAATAGTATATTTATATTGTCATCTTGAAAAGTTCTATCCTTATAATTGACTTGATCATAATGACAAAGGGTATGACAATGTTTGTGTATCCTTTACACAGGTTAAAGACGGAAAGATTCCGAAGATATGTGACCTTGGCTTTGCTAAAGAGGAGTTTATCTCATCGGGTACCTTTGTGGGAACAGTCACCCACATGTCGCCCGAACTGTTAAACGGGAAACAGTATACACATAAAACCGATATTTACAGCCTTGGAATAGTACTATGGGAGTTCTGGTACGGAACGTCAGCGTTCAGTGATACGCAATTCACGCGTTATAAAGGGACACAACTGTTCGACTTGATCAAGGCAGGTGGACGACCGAAAACAAATAACACGTTTGCTATGACACCCGTTATTGTAGATATTGTCGAATCTTGCTGGCATCGTGAAGCTGCTGAAAGAATGGAAGCCATTGAAGTTCGAACGAGATTCCAAGAGATGTTATGATAAAAGACATCAGAACATTTTGTTAATGCCACGTTTGGTACAAATAATTAAGACGAACGTGTATTGATCTTGATCAATTTTCAAACGTAAGCAAGTGATTATTATTCCATCAAATTGAGGAGAGGGATTTATATAAGTTGCTACAAAGTTTTCCATTCCACTAAACTATGTATGTTGTAATGTTTATATACAATGTATACAACCATGTATGAAACACTGATTAAAATACTGTTTTAAACCATTTATTTAACTTCTATACGCATGTACATGTATGTGATGCTGCAAAGGGATAGTGTATGCACCGTTCGCCTAAAACGAGTAATAAACAATAACACATTTTACGGCATGATGTATTACAAAGATTTGAGATGGACCAGAATACAATAAAGAATAGGGCATTGTTTTAAATAGTAAAACGAATAATTACCGTAAAATTATTAGACCACAGTATGCGATTATATAATATGAGTTGATATTTAAAAAAATATGCATTCAAAAAGAAATATGAGCCCTGCTTCCAGAAAATCTAATCTTGGAGTTTTTGTGACAAGACTATATTTAGAATAATGTGTGTTTTCAATGATGTTATTTCATCGTAATGTCAACGGTCTCCGGAACGCTTATTTTGAAAGGTCATGCAACTAATGTGCCTATAGTGCAGATTTCAGATGATAAGTCTGACCTGTATCTAAACTGGTTGCGAACTACTCTCTTGTTGGATTTCAATGAGCACCTCTTATTTATACATGACATGATCGTATTGTTCTATCAGATGGATGGGAAATCATAAGCTTCACACTGATTAAGCTTCCTGCGTTTCCAAGGACTGATTTCATTAGTTTGTTGTGTATCCGTACACCCTTTACCTGATATACATAGGAAGTATAGTGAGAAGAATTCTTTTGAAAAAGTTTTGTGATATATACTTTTCATATTTATTATGATTACTTAAAATTTAAGCGGAATTTGATAATATCTTTGTAAAAATATAAAAAATCTCTGTGTTATAAGTACACTTATTGATTCATGTTGAAAAGTTTGTGGCAAAAAAGAAAAAGTAAACTCATAATTAACAATTTCTCCTTTTGACACAATGTTTTCAAAAGTCGTCTGCTGCAGAGTCATCAAAATGGAAAATGTTGATATTTTTTTAATCGATTGCAAATAAGCTTCCAGCTTATATCAATCACGCCCTACATGTATGTCTGCTTCCTGGAGACTTGATCAGTAATCTCGCTGTTTGTGTGGTAAATCCATATGTCAGAATCCGCTCATCTCGGGATTGGAACCCGGGATCTTTGTAACACAGGGTACATTTTTATAGATAGCTAGGAGCCCATATACGAACAGACCTAGATGTTGCGATTAGTATTCGAATATTCGACCTCCTGCTCCTGAAGAGGATGGTTTTACCAATAAATTACCAGGAGCAGTAAGAAAGGAACACAGTCTCACATTTTAAAATAAAATAAGTTCAACAAAAAGGTCATCCTTTCCCAATCATCTGAAGTCAATGGTGTTTTTTGCATTATAACTTATAGATAGTAATACTAATATTCGGAGAAATCTTTGCTCGCGCAAAATATACTTTTCTTATCAAAGCCTGACATTTGACGTCACAACAACAGTTCAAAGTAATTGTGAAAGAAGGAGTGTCATTGGTCAAAAATGGACACGCATTGTTAATCTTTGTCACTAAAGAGTTGAGCTTAGGTTGTACATAGTTCACGAACTGTATCCTGAGTTAAATATACATGTCGTACACGAAGTGTTCACGTAAATGGCCTATACATTGAGGCGTGACAATGTGTTGAACACTTGAACGGACAGACACATACACGAACGCTCACACGGCCACTTCCCAAATTGAATGAGTTTTAAAGCAACTAGTAAATCGAAAACACAACATGGTACAGTGAAACCGGGCGATATACTTTACATTCACTAAAGTAAATAACCTGATAACCCATCTAGTTTAAACCTAAAAACTGTAATAAGTCGCATTTATGAATCTTCCTATAACACCGGTTTGCGGACCTAGACGCTTTTAGCAAATATTAGACTGCTACATATTATTCAAACATTGTTTTAAATATGAAAAGAAATCTTGCATTTAATGAAAGTTAAGAAAACCACCATATAATGCTCTGACAAGATGCAGATGTTCTGCTCCAAAATGGTTAATCGAAATAGGTAGTCATAGAAATCTAGAAAGAGATGATCGGTAAAATATTTTTTGTAATTGTAACGCTTTTGAAAATAAATATCACTTTTTATTAGTCTGTCCAGTATATAGACCTAAATGTTTTTACATTATTTTCTAGGGCATCTTGTAGTACTGTTACTTTGACACTTTTGTGATAAACTGTGTGTTTAATGTTTACCTTCTGTGAAGAGTGCGACTGGATAATCTGATGAATGATGCGATGAGCCGGCTTTTATAACCTGCCAGCCACAGTGGGTGGTCGGCCAGACGCCGGCCTGTCCCCGGTCAATGTCTGCCCGATGTCCGGCCGGTCTCTTAGCGGCGAATTTGGCCCGGCGCTAATCTGATATGTGTGATGCCCGGCCGGACACCGGCCAGGCATCAACCGATTAATGCGCGATCAGTTTGCGATGCGATTTAGGCAGAGTTTAAAGTAACTCGCTGCTCGCGAGAAGTCTCGAAGGGTTCCGGCCGAAAATGCCTAGAAATACGCCGCAAACTACTCGCAAATATATCGCAAGGTAATTGTGATTGGGGTTTAAGTGATAGGTAGGCTACATTTTTAATTCATAAATATGCTCTTGAAAACAATATAAATCTGCAGCAGAAGACTTTTGACCTCTCGGCGCATTAATTTCTAAAGAATTTGCTAAACTAATATTGGAGTACTCACACAAGTTTTTCCACTGATGTTCCACAACATTATAATTATCTTTTTTAGGATATCTTAACCTTTTAAATAAAGTTTTGTTGGATCCATGATGAACTATTTTTTCTCGCGCAGTCTCACGCTAAAATACGTTGTTGGGTGTTAACAACAATGGAAGGCTGCCAACTCCGAAACAATTGAATTATTACTATAACCAGGGGCTAAAGCCCAAGGCCAAAAATAAGACCAAAGTACTTCTTAATAGTTACTTGTTAATTTTGATATATTGATCCTCATTGTACACGATAATCACACGATGTACAACAACTGTATGCCGTGACGTTTGTGCATTTTCATGTTTTCTCCATAATTCTGTTTTTGATTATCTTGAGTTCCGCCACATGTATATGTATATAATTATTATGTTACTAGCAACAAACATATGTTTATATGCCAATAAACGAGTTTGTACTTGATCTTGAATTTGGTAAGCACGACAGAACCGGGAAATTCCCAGCGACGTCCAATATAGATAAGTGTCACCAGATTTCATATTAAAATGATGTGATCTCATATTCTGAATTTTTGGCACCATTTATGTCCGTACATATATTTAAACGTTCCAGAAGTGTCAATTACACTTTGCAGGTGTTACAAAGTGTCGCGTTGTGATGAGCTTACAGGGATATTAATTGGAAAATATCAAATATACGCATATTTAGTGTGATAATTAATTAACGCCTAGGGAGCATTCAGATCGTCCTAAATCACCGAGCACTAAGACACTTGTTATCCGAATACAATTTTAAAATTTGACTAGTACTCGCCGGGGGTTTGAAACAATCGAAATACATCTCTGTTCGAATCTGTATTCATATCATGTTGAAAAAGTATCTCCTTAATACATGTTATAAATGAGACAAGCCACTAAAAATCATTCACACGGGACTGTGCAAAGAGCGAATAACCAGATCAGCCTGGTGGTAGGCGCAGTTTGTCATTTAGTCATATAAAGCAACATGTAAAGCTCTTTATAACGATTATGTAAGCATAACCATTAATTACAAACTCTTCAAATGTCTAGTTCCCTGGAGTACTGTCTAAGCGAAACTGTGAAGGCACATCAACCATGCGTTTGATAACATTTACAGGTAGCACAGATGAAAGCCTTTCACAACTAATGATCTAGAAGATCAAGAGTCACTTCAGGCAGTTAAGGGTCATCTTGTGATGGCCCAGGTATGCACATGTATACCAACTTTTCATCTGAACCTGACAAAACAAAATAAATTACGTAACTCTACTACATTCACGCCAGAAGGCAGTGTGTGCTATGTCAAAATGGAGATGATTAAGCCCTGTAGGCCTAGAGTGGCTTTAATGTAAAAATTATTGCAATCTAGACAAGGCGTTATTCATCAAATAGCGATCATATATCTCATCACCTAATTCTAATTAATTAACGTTCATGCAATAGATACTTTAATTTGAAACGAAATAATCACCTTGATTCCAAGTTTAAGGCAACCGGGCCATGAAACAACAATGCATATACACAATGATGTGCACACAGAGTTACAATAAATTATAATGAATGGCAAATTTTCAAAATATATAACTGGCTTCTTGATGTTTTAGCAAATGCGATAACATTGATTGCTATTTTATCTGTTGTTTTACAATAAATACAAACACACAGCAATCCCATCTATCTAATAACTCAACTTAATAAATATAGGATACATTTCCCCCAACCAAAACGCTTTTAAATAAGGCTATCAGATATTAGATAACATCGCTCGTGATATAGTATATAGCTTTTTAACGTAATTATTTCTTAACTCTCAAAAACTATATTACATGTACATTCAAAGAAAAAATGAAACTCGTTTTCAATTATATAGATATTCTGGTTCACATTTCACAGCAGCTTTACGTCCTATCTATGGATAATTGCCTACCTATGAAATCATTGGATCGTCTTAAGAACATCTTAACTTTGTCACATTTTCATTTTTGAAACCTTTCGTGTTAAGACCCAAAGATCCTTAATCATTATAGCCTGAATACGTCTAGATTGATCATGGTGTAACTGGCAACATAACCGCAAGTTAAGGTTGTTCATGGTTTTTATTTTTTTGAGATATGCCTAAATATAAGATTATTCAAATAATTCCGATTTGTTTGGCGCTGTACACTCTTCTTATTTCCGGTTGAATGCGATGTTTGGCAATCTGTTTGGATTTGGAATTTGAGTAATTACATTTTACATGTCGCCCAATCAGATTGCCCAATACAAAAATACCTTATTGAATCGGCGGAGATTTAATCATTGTTGGAAGGAAGAAATGATGTTTATATTCGTCGTAATGAGAGAACTTTAGCAAGGAAATTGAAATGTGTATATTAGCTTAAACAATATTTATTCACATAATATTTACATAAACATTTATCATTCATGCAAATCAAACAATTTTCTCAAACTGTTATAGCTGGTTAATATATGGTTGGACACTATTTCGAGAATGGTCCCAATAATGTAAAACTATCAATACTATATTAGATACTATATTAGATAGGTGTTCCTTCTAGGAATAGAAACAAATCTAAATATGAATGTGAATTTTTGTTTCATCTCTAATAGATTAACCAACATTTAAGGTAAAGAAAAAATATGTTAGAATTGAAATGTGCGCACTCAACAGAAAGCACTGATGGACATTAAATTAGGTTAAGACTTTTCAAATAATGCATTGGATGGATCACAAAAATGTTTGCTTGTGAAACTACATCCGTCGAAATATATCGATGTCGAATTTAGTTCACTACAATGTTTCAATATAGGAAAACAGAGAGAAAAACGAAAACAATCTGAAGATCAGATTTCTTTTGTTTTATTTGATATGTTTTTGATATATTTATTTAGCTTATTTATGGAAATTAAACCGAACGGTCGAAGTCGAATTTAGTTCACTACCATGTGCCTTTAGAAAGGTAACAACTATTTGGGTTTTAATTTTTCAAAATTTGATATCTTCAAATATGTGACACAGAATGGATTTCAATAGTGAAAACAAATTGTAAAGACAAGACATATGAGTTTGAAACCGTGTTAATTATATCGTAAAATACAGTTTTATCCGGAAACAATTTCAATTATCTTCTTTTTTTCCATAAAATTATTTCCGGAATGTTTGACAATATCTCCATTTTTTAAAAAACCAAACACACCAGTCTTCGGTTTTTTTTCGATATAGTCAAAAAGACACCCTCCACTTCTAAAATATTCACTTATATAAATGGTATTTTATGTAAACACATAAAATATTTTATGAATGGTTCAGGGTGATACGGTTGCGTACCTTTAAATCTAAACGATAGCTATACATAGATCAATTTACATATAAGAGGGTATCGGCAACCAATTAAATCATGGTACGCAGTCACGTGCTTCTTTCGCCATCTTGATAATTTTTTATCTGGAAAAGAAACACGCTTTGTTTACAGGATTGAATTTATCAAATAATCCACTTATTTCTACGGAAGCAAGGTGAATTTTATTACCTTTAGCTCCCATTTCACTCGAGCTATATATTGGACTTATTGTGTTAGGATGGCGACCAGGAAATAAACCGTTATTTAGGGGAATTTAATTTTTCCTTTGAGTCTCGCTCCGATCTTCAAGCGGGATATTGTGACGTCATTTCAAGATGGCAGCGCCCACTGTGAAAATACAACTTTTCGGTCATTCATTTGTGCGTCGGCTTCGAGACTTTATTTCGAGAAGTGAAACAGATTCATTTACTTGGGACTTAAAGGGACCACCCCTTATTCAGTACTCGGGCTTTCCAGGGGCCAGCGTCGACGGGCTTCACTCACATTTGGAAGGCGTTAGTGATTTCGACCCAGACATTGTTTTTATACTTATCGGTACAGTCGACCTATATTGCGCCTCTGCGTCTCCGACGACGGTAGCAGATAACTTAATGCAGTTGGTGGGAAAATGCTTGGACATTGGAGTAAAGAAAGTGGTAGTATTGTCGATAACGCACCGCTGTGAACCCACTATTCCGACACGTTTTCCGGTGAACATGGATTGGTTCAACACAAGGGTTGATGAGACAAATTGCCTCATCTCCGATCTGCTCCGACACGCCCCAAAGACATATTTCTGGAAACTGAAGGGGTTTTGGTCAGAATCAGCGAAGGCGAAAATCTTTGCTCCTGATGGCTGCCATCTATCATCAAAGGGCCAAACCAAACTGATATATAACCTACGAGCCGCAACGGTCGCCATCCTGAGACAGTCCATCTGATGCCTGGCCTCATATACACTGGTCGGATGACTGGTCTTACATACTATAAGCTACGTATATTTCTGCTCCTATTATTTCCTACTAAAGTATGGTTGCACTCGATTAGACACAGTACACTTATGATTAATTCCTGTCATTTTGACGGTTGTAACATTTTACTGACACAGCGCCCTGTGTATAAGTAGCAATAACTTTAACCTCTTAAGTGGTCCAACGACTTGGCGCCCCCTGTTGTTTTGACTGAACTCGGTCACAGTCCTGCAAATCTGTATGCATTCCGGTGTAAACGCCCTGTTCCGATACACCAGTTTGACATATATTCCACAGCGCCCTGTGTTTTACCCTCATGCCCGTTTGAGGGCAGGGTACTTTGTGTTCCAATGACGCGGCGCCCTGTGTCATTCTTCACTATTTTGTCTTGCTCAGGACTGTCGGTCTTTATTTCTGTACAGCGCCCTGTACCAACACAGCGCCCTGTGTTTTCAAAACCGTTTTACCCACATGCAATGCACCACATGTTCCAATGACACGGCGCCCCGTGTCTTTGTTCACCGTATGGTTTTACCCAAGACTGTCAGTCTTCATTCCGTACAGCGCCCTGTACTAACACATCATCCTGTGTTTCAATATCGGTTTCAATACCGGTTTTACAACATCAGTGACATGGCGCCCCATGTCATCTTTCTCTATATTATTCTACTCAGGACCGTTTGTATTTATTCTGTACAGCACACTGCGTCTCAATACCGGCGACTTTCAACAATTCTTATGAGGATGCTTATTGCTAAATCATATACGCAATATTCTATATTACATTATCATGTTATTATGAGACTGCCATTTGCCCGGCTGGCAAGTTGGATTACTTATATCGTGACTCACCCTGTCGGTTAATAATAATTTCGGCCAAGCTTAACTTTCCGAAACACTTATACAACAAGCATGGAGATATATCCGACAGTATCCTTTAGAAAGTCTGTATTGAGGCCCTGGAATTTCATATCTACAAATGACATAAATTCACAGACGAATTTGATACAGGGTGAGCTCGTCATCGGTTTGTTTGTAACGCTATGTTTTTATGGAATTCCATATCTCTTTCACTTCAGATGAAACGTCAAAAAAGACAGACACAAACACAGTCATCTTGTCCCTGCTGCCCACCCCCAGGGCAGACTACTTCAGCTTTAAAACGTCAAAAAAGATGGCATCAACAATCAACCACAGCCTTCCAACAACCTTCAATTCAGTCCAGGATCCCCGTACCTATCAGGAAAGAACTTTCTAACTCTTCCCGCTCCAGACGATCACGGATCCCGCGCCTCACAAGAACATTTCAATCTTCAACAAACGGTTCTCCAATGCGGATGCCTCAACATATCACACCTATAAACACTTGTTGCGAGCTAGCGGTCGGTTATGGGGAAACTGTGTAAACTGTGTTTGCTTGGGTTATATGTTTGTCAGGAAGCTTGCGGACAAGCAGAAAATATTCAAATGAATGGGTTGACTCCACAATATTAAAAGGGTTAGGGAAAGTATGGACAAAAATAGGGTCTATTATAATTAGTGTTCAAAAGGGTAGAAGAATATATCAAAAAAGCAAAGTAGCATTCAAATATACATGTTTTATTAATTCCTAATTAATAAATTGCTTTAAAATGCATTAAACTATCTTATAACAAATAACAGATGTAAAAATGACAATCTCTGACTTAAATATTGCAAACAAAATATAATAGTAAAGGATAACAACGTAATAAATAAATAAATACTCTTATGATATAATCTAAGGTGGAAAAGGGAGGCGATGGAGTTACAGTAAAATTCTAAGATATATATCCTAAGTTACGATTTAGTGAAAATAATAATCTTCCTATGACTGGCCTTTTCTGAATACGAATTGTTAAATTATTAACTAAAAATAATGTTCTTCTAGATAAAATAATTCCTTACTTAAGTCTTAAATGAAATAAGAATAAAATGAGTAACAGAAATATAACGGAAATAAATATAAATTAACCTAAGATATGACGACGTGGAGTCCCGAAATCTGGTGGAACAACGGCTTTTATACCGTTGTTCCCACAGAATTCCTTGCGGGAATCCAACAACGTCGGGAAAATATCCCGAAACGTCAGTAAGGCTGCAATTTCCCACAACGTCGGGAAAATCTTTCCCGATGCGTTGCGAAAGTAAGAAACAGACGATGGTGAAGCACAAAAGTTGCACATACGCCATTAAACGCAATGAAAGTTAAACAAGTTCTTAAGTAAATCGATAAAACATTAATAAAATAAAACTATTATCACCTAAAATATAGTAACAACTGATGGGAATGTATAATAACTTTAAATGATCTGAGTCGGCCGGTTAATTTAGTGATGACTTTGCCCAGTTACTAGGTCAAACTACCCACAATGCATTGCAAAATGACAACAACAAATATGGCGGCCGACTCAAACTGCAGTGGTTACGATTCGATGGAAAAGGCAAATACGATGACGACTGGGCATTGTCAGCGACTCTGAATGTTTGCAGGTTAGCATGCAGTTACAAAATGTAGGGTTCGCAGATTCCAAATTAATTGACAATGTTTAGATGACTAGTAAATGGCCTACAAAGTGGTTGGAAGTTTGTCACATGTTTACAACAGTAAAAACACAGGGCATAACATTACCCCCCACTTTGCGTGCCAAAGTTCCAACTGGCACACTATTTAACAAACATGTTACAAAAATAATATAAGCCTGAGGCTAATGACTTCACAAGACTCTGAAGCATACCCATTGTTTATTTTTTTAATTACAAAGTGGAAAAAGAAGGGATCAAGCTGTCGTTAGACAAAGACATTTCCTCCTCTTTCCGCGATGTCTAATACTGAGAAGCACATCTAGAATTAAGATTTTTTTTTTTAAAGTTTAAATTCTTTTCTGCAGATTGTTTTCAGATTTACATTGCCATCATGGATTAATATTCAAAGTAAATGTAGTATTTAATCACATTGCGAGAGAAGAGGAATCACAAAGTCTTCCATGACCAGTGGTTTCAATCCTCTCTGCCATGTGAACGATCAACTAAGCCCAACAACGCTAAACTTTGCTTAAATTTCTAACTAACTGACACAATTATGTACAAAATCTACAAGTAGAAACATGACGGAAGAGCAAGAAATCATTCTGCCTTTATTGACCAATGATCTCTCCCTCCGCCGCCATATTCATTACTAATCACGGTAAATCTGCATCTATCGTTTAATAGATCCTACTGCTGGGTAACAGTTTTTTTTAAATTCATTAACACATAAGGTGTACCACATTTATAACCAATATTAAAATTCATTAACACATACGGTGTACCACATTCATAACCGATATCTCACACGTTGTGAGAAAAGAAGAAAGTTTACTGCCCTTAATAAACAGAGTCACTTCTCCTCTTTCCACGACGAAAACACTTATTAATTAGTTCTGACAACCCAAGACCCTGTTGTAGTTCATAAGCTTAGAAGCATTTCTGGAAAGGAAGGATCCTGGTTGGCATTCATGTTAATCAGTCTCTCACATTTCCACAATGCTCAAAAAAACATCAAACTCTTTAAATAATTATAGTTATTTTCAACGGACTAAAGACATCTCAAAATCTCCAAGATTAAAAGTTATAGATTTAATCATGACCTGAATATGATGACTTTTGATAGAATTCCCCTTTTGATAGAATTGCAGGAAAAGGATGGATCTGAATGTCTTTCGAGACAAACAATCTCTCCCCTTTTCTGCAATGTCTCGGCATCCTGTAATTGAACTGGCAAATTGCATTTTATTTGGTTTATTTATCTTGTCTGCAGATAATTACAGAAATATTTCAGGTTACTGGCTAACAAGCAAATATTTAGACTAAATAATATCTGATCAATACACTGATTCAGAAGCTAAATGTTAAAATTTATTTATTTTATTTAAAACAGCTTAATGCTGGAGTTCCTTCTTTTTACTGGTTATGGCGTCGATTGTCAGAGTCTGGCATATATATATACCTCACTGATATTATCCTAACAATATTCTAAATTTTAAAATTGCAATATGTATTATGCATTTCCGAACATTGGCTGTCCATAGTTCCATGTTCTTACGTGAAGTATTACAATGGAAGTAGATTATGAAAGTTTTTTTTTTTTATATTAAGGCACTTTTCCTAATAGAGATTAAATTTTAACTTATACACTTTAATTTATTTAATAATGATTAGACCTTCCCCATCTTCCATGCGGTCTTTGGAGTGTTGCGCTATTCTTTCTAGTTTCTTCTTCCCTCTTTCTTGAGACCCCGTACGGTTGAGGGCGTTGCCTATTTTCCTTTAACTTTCTATCCTCATCTTTGGTCTTACTCTCCTCTACTCTACCGCTTTCACGTTCATATTCAGTCTTTTTCTTCTCCGACTTCATGGTCTTAGTCAATCCGGTCACCGCTTCGGCCAAAGTCAAAATCGATTGCTCTAATGATCTTACTGCCCTTGTGTTTGTAACTAACTCTCCACTCACTTTGTTCGAGTTTTGTCTGACCTCTTCACACAGGCTGGTCAGGTCATATGGCACAGTAGTGGGTTTTGGGATTTCTTTCGACTCCACACTGGATTCAGATGATGCTGGAGAGGGTGATCTTGACCTCATTCTCTTGTTTGGCACAAGGCCCTCTTCTGCCCTCCTTTTTGGGGTTATCGCTTGTTCCTCGGCAGGAAGTAGCTGTAGGAGCAAGTCAACGTCTTCTTCGAGCTGGCCGGCTCGATCCACCACTGGGCTTAAACTATTTAGTGGACAGACAGTTTGGTCTTGCAGACCTTGTTGAGTTTCCACTGGCGGGTTGGTGGTCAGCATTTCTGCCAGATCAAGGGGATCTATGATAGCTGTTAGTTGCTGCAACATAGGGGATATTGCTTGTTGTAATTCTACCCTACTAAGTGATACCATGGTTGGGGGTAGTGTTTGAAGGTTTTGTGTTTGGCTGTTTCTAGGACTTGGCATCTCATTCTGCTTGCTGCCTATTAGTTCCTTTGGGAATACTTCTGCCATTACCTTTGCCAGTGAATCTGGCTCGCATTCCATGTTTGCTTGCCTCCTTAGTATAGAAGTCTTCCAATGTTTATATGATTCCTCCTTTTCCATCACGTGGTGGTCTCTAGGTCCTATTACGTAAGGTTCTGGATTCCTTTTTAGACACGTGATGTCGTCGGGGTCAACTTGAGAGGTCACGGCCACCATCCTATGCCGTCTATATCGCACCACATGTTCCCTTAACTCCTCTTCCTTGGTGCATCTGAACTGGCACAAGGAGCAGTAAAACGGGACCTCATCTCGACGCAAATGGTCCCTTATAATGTGTGCCTCCATCCGGTACTTCACATCAATATATTCCTTATTGGCCCTGTGTAGACACCTAAGGCATAGATAAGCCCTCCCCTTCTTCCGTGCGGTCTTCTCCACCTCCTCCATTGACTTTCCTGGTGACATAAATGACACATCTGATCCATGTGGACTGCTCAGAGCTGACATCTATCTCTTGTTTTCGTCCTTTGTAAAAACCTGAGGAATACAATTTGAACAATTGTTAGGATGAGGCATGCCAGTACGTTTATACCTTCTTCAACTCGCACCCTTTCTCTACTTGCTGGAGTGCTTATAAGCTTCTTAAATTTTATTTAACGACTTTTACTTGCGTTTGGGTCTCGGACATTATTCAGACTTCACATCTTACGCAGCTGCATACCCTATTAGTCGTTACGCCCCTGGCCCTTACCCTCATTACGGTCATTTTATATAGCCTCAGAATACCTTGGCCAGCCTCTGGCCAAACCGCTATTTCTCCAACGACCTTTGGGCTCTCTGTGCGCTTTCTTCGACTCTACCTTAGTATTCTACTCATAAGATGTCAAGAATTTATTTGCCCCATCTAACTTCCTTGATCCTTTGACGCAGCTTTTGTATATATACTTTTGACATCCCACCCTTTACCCCATCTCTGATATAACTAACCCTTTAAAACCATTACTTCATTTTGTTTATGTAAAAAAACCCTCTCATTATATTTGAGAACACAATTATTATTGTTATTTTATAACTATTTATAACTTAACTATACATGAACAGGTGAAATTTAAAACATAGTGGTATTTCTTCTACTGTTGTAGTTTCTCTCTCGCTACCTTGATCCATCTTGGGAGATCACGCCCTTCGAATAGTTTTAATTTGTCGTGATGAACAACCTTTTCTTGTCCTACCCTACCCATCTGCAGTAGGAAATTCACTTCCGACATCTTCTTCTTAATCAGGAACGGTCCATCATACAATTTTTCCAGTTTATGAGTAATCCCTGGTTTTCTCCATTCATGTAGGTACCATACCACGTCTCCGGCCTTATAAGTCTTGAAAGCTACTTTCAGATCATGTGTGTTTTTCTGTCGTTGGGCTTTTGACCCCAGGTATTTTCGTGCTACATCGTGCGCACATTGCATTCTACTTCTCAGCTTGTTTACATAATCTCCATATGACGTAACTTCTCTGCCAGGGCTGGTGGTTTCGCTGCCGAATATTAGCTCTACAGGTAGTCGCACCTCCCTGCCAAGGGTCATCATATTTGGACTAAGGGTAGTAGATTCATTGGGTGTGGCCCGATATGCACCTGCTAGGCATCCTAAATACAAGTCCCAGTCTGTTTGCTCATCGCATAGGTAGGCCCTGATCATACTGAGTAAGGTCCTATTGAATCGTTCACACTGGCCATTGCATTTTGGATTTCGTGCACTGGTGCGCGTCTTGCGTATTTCTAACATTCGGGTTAATTGTTTAAAAACCCCACTCTCAAATGTACGGCCTTGATCACTATGGATAGTGAGTGGACATCCCCATCGTGCTATAAAGTTATTAAGAATTTGTGTTGCACATTCCTCAGCCGTCTGATCTTTCACAGGTAGTACTTCCACATATTTTGTGAAAAGGTCAGTCATAACCAGAATGTATCGGTTGCCTCTAGGGGTTAGTGGTAGAGGCCCTACATAGTCAATGGCTAGAACGTCCCACGGTGCTCCCACTTTAATACTCCCAATCGGGGCTTTTGGCGTCTTAGACGGTTTTTTGTTAGCAGCGCATATTTGGCATCCCTTAATATAAGCTTGGACATCTTCTTTCATCGCATACCAATAAAATTTCTGTGAGGTCTTTCCCTTTGTCTTCTTAACACCCAAGTGGCCAGATAAAACCGCATCATGGGTCTGTCTGAGTACTATGTCCTTCAGTGATCTCGGCACAACAAACTGACTGAGGCACTCTGTATCATTTTTCTTGGTAAATTGCCTAAAAAGAAGGCCATCTTTTAGATCTAGGGATTCCCATATAAGCCAGTAATGTCGCGTCGCTGGTCCACTGGTTTGGAGGTTTTGCCAGTCCGGACGTATTCCGTTCATGAAACCTCTATAGATGGGCCCAAGGTCGGGGTCACTCTCCTGCTCTTTTCTTAAGTCCTCTTTTGACACTCCACCCTCCCATTGCCACCCAAGGGTGTCTCTGCTAGCTTTCTTGGGAAGGTTTGATGTGCTTGGGGTCTGGAGGTCTTCTTCATTCACTGCCCTTATTTCTTCCACATGCGGGAGTTCCTGCTTGGCAGCATCAGCATGACCTTGAGCTAAAAATATAACTTTATCAAATTTACCATCTAGTAACATGTCATCAGCTCGTTTAATACACTTTTTGCATGGCCCACATTTTAAAGGTTCGCTCATATCAAAATCTGGGCAGCTACAATCTCGGGGATTCTCACACCTAGACAGCGCGTCGCAGTGTCCATGTTTTTTACCTGGGCGATACTGTACTGAAAAATTATATTGAGATAGGATCTCTATCCATCTTGCTACCTTACTGCGAGGTTCTCTTAGACTGAAAAGCCATACTAATGCCTGGTGATCGGTTCTAACTAGAAATTTTCGACCTAGCAGGTACTGCCTGAAATATTCAATGAAATATCTAACAGCTAAAAGTTCTTGTTCGGTGATGCAGTAATTTCGTTCAGCTTTGTTCATCGCCCTGCTTGCATAAGCAATCACATTTTCTCTCCCTTCCTGTACCTGTAATAGGACGCTGCCGATAGCAACACCAGACGCATCAGTGTCTAGTATAAATTCGCCACCCTCATTCAATGGATAACCCATTATTTCTGGGCTGACCAGGGCAGCTTTCAAGCTCTCAAATGAATCCTGGCACAAAGTATTCCACACAAATTTACTCCCCTTTTTGGTAAGGTCTACCATAGGCCTAGATTTTAGCGCGAAATCTTTTATAAATCTCCTGAAATATGAGCACATAGCCACAAACTGTTTCACTTGCTTCGGTGTCTTTGGTGCTGGCCAGGCCATGATTTTAGATATGTTAGTTGCATTTGGTCTAACCCCCTTTGCAGCCACCACATGTCCTAAGAATGTAACTTCTTCTTGTAACATGTCACACTTCTCAGGTTTCAACTTCAAACCTGCTTGCTTTAGTCGTTCGAAAACTTGTTCTACTCTCTTCAGGTGCTCCTCTATTGTTTTGGCGAAAACGATTATATCATCTATGTAAATTATGCAGGTTTCCCATTGGAGGCCCTGTAAGGCCAGTTCCATTGTACGCTGAAAGGTGCTGGCAGAGTTGTTTAAACCAAATGGCATACGTGTCATCTCGAAATGGCCAAATTTGCAGGCGAAAGCTGTCTTCGGTATGTCTTCTGCTTTTACAGGTATTTGAAAGTACCCACTTGTAAGGTCGAATGTGCTGAAAAGAGTAGAACCTGAGACAGCATCTAAACAATCCTGTATTCTCGGCAGTGGGAAAGCATCCGGTGTGACCAGACTGTTTAACCGTCTATAGTCGATACATGGTCTGATACTTCCGTTCTTCTTTTTTACAAGGACTATAGGCGAGGCCCATGGCGAGGTACTTTTCCTTGCGACGTTTTGCTCTAGGAGTTTCTCTACTGCCCGTTTCTCTTCGCCCGCATAAGCCAGTGGAACTCGTCTTGGGGGTTGCTTTATAGGTTTCGCATTACCTGTTTCTATTGAGTGTTCTGTGAGTTGAGTGCACCCTATATCCCATTCGCCTTTTGAAAATATGTCTTTGTATTGTATCAGCAAATCTGTTACTGCGTTTCTCTCTTTGACCTCGAGCTTACGGGTGGTTCTTTGGAGTAGATCTTTCAAGTGATTAGGAACAGGTTCAGATGCTTCTTCCTTCATGTTGTTTCTCAATGTATCTCTGCAGCCTTCAATATTCTGCTGAAGTTGAATTCTGCGTATACTTGCATTATCAGATTCTGCCTCTGGGTTTTCTTGAGGTACCAGTGTGATCGGCTGCACAGGCACTGGCTCTGCTGTCCCTACCACTGCGTTTTGCTGTAGTGAGACTGTTGTAGGAAAGGGGTTCAATAATCGTACTTTATCAGTAACGTTCACCTTGTTATCAACTAATGTAGCAGCCATGTGCAAAGGATATGCCTCCCTAAAGTATTCGGAGGGCTCAATTATAAATTCATTAATACTGTTTAGTTCATCCGCCTCTTTTCGTTCTATGTATACATCAATTATTGCTTCGCTAAGGCCAGGAATGATGAAATCATCAGCTACTGTGACCTTTCTATTCTTGTCTTTTATACTGGTACTTATACATGGCACCTCATGACCTCTTAGTTTGATGACTCCCTTGCTCATTAGTATGTCTGCTGGTCCGCTGGCATCATTCTGTAGTATATCCATCCCGAGAAGGCCATCATCCTCAATTTCAGCCACTATAATCTCTTTCTGGAGCTTGACTGGGCCCAGGCTGATTTCAAACACCCCTTTTCCCATCTCCTTGATAGGCGTCCCATTAGCACTAACCAGATTTGATGATCTTCTCAGGTATGGTCTGCTGTCAGGATTCAGCTGTTCATATACTTTCCTTGATATCACGGTTTTGGTAGCTCCGGTATCTGTTGTAAATAGTACAGGCCTGTCCTCTATAAATCCCTTGACGTAGAGGCTGTTAGTTCCAGGTTGTTTTCTCCTGATAGTTTCGGTCTTAAAATTGTCTTGACTTTGGTCTTTAAAGTCTGAGTGGGCCTCACCTTGACCGTTAGGTTCGGCCCCTAATAGTTTAAATGGTCCTTTTCTTGTTGGTGCTGATATTTTGACTGACGTCCTCCATTGTTGTACTTGGCGCTCTTGTCTTGTCTTGTTTGTTCGGATTTCTTTGGGCAATCCCTAATGAAGTGTCCAGCCTCACCGCAGAAGTAGCAGACATATTCCGTCTTTTTCTTTTGGGGGGGTTTAACCTCAGCTCCAGCAAGTTGGTTTAATTTCGCTAGTACTTCCATCAAAACAGCTTGCATTGGATTTGTTGTCTGCTCTATCGGTTGGGTTGGCTTATCAACTTTCACTTGCTTTGTCGGTCTAACATTGTCCCTACATACTCTAGCCTCCACATTCTCGTCAAAAAGATCTTCGTCTGATCCTGAGTGATCATCGAATTGTTCTTCTTCATACGCTTGTCTGGTAAATTTCTTCATTTTTCTTTCACTATATGGTTCCCTATCTCTGCCTTGTCTGGTCTGCATGAAACGCACTACCTGAAAAACTGCCTCATCTATTGTTTGTGGATCCTTATGGAACTCGACCTCAAACCTTGCTTCACTGTCTCTTAACCCTTCCAGAAAACGTCTTACCAGATCTTCCTGTTTAATAATACTATCCCTTGTTTGATATGCTTTTGCGTAGAGGCGTTTAAGTTCAGCAGCATATTCCTCAGCTGTTTCTCCATTTCTCTGATCCCTTTTACTAAATTTTGAAGCCATTGACCTCTGTGTTTCTATTTTCTTGAATTGGCTATCCAGTTCATTTTTAAGTGCCCCGTAATCGAAGAGTTTCCACCTTGGGAGCTGCGTGAATACAAAGTCCCCCGCATGGCCCTGTAACTTGGGTAAAAGGTGATCAATTAATTCTTCTTCTTCCCACTGATACCTCTCTGCTATAACTTCGAGTCTGTTAATCCAAACCGTCCAATCCTCCTTTCCTGTAAATGGGGGTATCTTTACATCGCCGCCATTTGATTGCTTCTGTCGTCTATGTTGTTGATAGTGCGACATCATATGTTGTCGTTCGTTTGATGAGTGTGGGGTTGGCCTTCTGTCTATGCATAACAAGGGCGTTGCATGAAGGTTGTCTGTTTGGAATGGGTCTTTTTGGTAATGAGGGTAGTGCAAATTCGAATTATCATGTGCATTTGATAGGTATGGGGCTTGTCTTTGATTTTGGTGTGGTCTAGACATCACATCACATGATTCGACCGGGTAATCAGATTTATTCCTATAGTGTGGATTCAGATCAGATTGTGTGTTTGTATGTGGGGCCATTCTCACTCTTTCCTGGTTTAACCTAGGCTGCGTATGGCAGGGATGAGCAAACTCATTTTGATGTTGCAGGTCTGGATCAGATTGATTTCCTGGCATATAGGTACTCTCTTGCCTAAATTGGTTTGCTGCGAGATGATTATCCCGTAACCTATTTGATTCCTCTGTCTTTTCTTGATTTAACACCTTCTCTGCGATAATATAGGGACTGCACCTTTGCATTTCAGTTTCTGTAATCTCGTTATTATCTTGGCTGAGCCATGCGCCCTGTTGTGGTGTGTCACCAGAAATAAGTAACATCTGATCTATGTTTATTAGTCCGTCAGCAGTGTGGTGTTCTGGGGTTGAGCCTTGAGTTGGTCTATGGTCTGTGTCTGTATTATAGCATGCTCCCTCACTGTACGACTTCTCAACAGGTTCTGCTGCGTTCTTCTTTCTTCCCATAACTTGTTATCAGGCAGGTTCGTATCTCTGGATTCACTAAAAAATGTGTGAATCCCACATCTGTCACCAATTATGTTGCGAGCTAGCGGTCGGTTATGGGGAAACTGTGTAAACTGTGTTTGCTTGGGTTATATGTTTGTCAGGAAGCTTGCGGACAAGCAGAAAATATTCAAATGAATGGGTTGACTCCACAATATTAAAAGGGTTAGGGAAAGTATGGACAAAAATAGGGTCTATTATAATTAGTGTTCAAAAGGGTAGAAGAATATATCAAAAAAGCAAAGTAGCATTCAAATATACATGTTTTATTAATTCCTAATTAATAAATTGCTTTAAAATGCATTAAACTATCTTATAACAAATAACAGATGTAAAAATGACAATCTCTGACTTAAATATTGCAAACAAAATATAATAGTAAAGGATAACAACGTAATAAATAAATAAATACTCTTATGATATAATCTAAGGTGGAAAAGGGAGGCGATGGAGTTACAGTAAAATTCTAAGATATATATCCTAAGTTACGATTTAGTGAAAATAATAATCTTCCTATGACTGGCCTTTTCTGAATACGAATTGTTAAATTATTAACTAAAAATAATGTTCTTCTAGATAAAATAATTCCTTACTTAAGTCTTAAATGAAATAAGAATAAAATGAGTAACAGAAATATAACGGAAATAAATATAAATTAACCTAAGATATGACGACGTGGAGTCCCGAAATCTGGTGGAACAACGGCTTTTATACCGTTGTTCCCACAGAATTCCTTGCGGGAATCCAACAACGTCGGGAAAATATCCCGAAACGTCAGTAAGGCTGCAATTTCCCACAACGTCGGGAAAATCTTTCCCGATGCGTTGCGAAAGTAAGAAACAGACGATGGTGAAGCACAAAAGTTGCACATACGCCATTAAACGCAATGAAAGTTAAACAAGTTCTTAAGTAAATCGATAAAACATTAATAAAATAAAACTATTATCACCTAAAATATAGTACCAACAACTGATGGGAATGTATAATAACTTTAAATGATCTGAGTCGGCCGGTTAATTTAGTGATGACTTTGCCCAGTTACTAGGTCAAACTACCCACAATGCATTGCAAAATGACAACAACAAATATGGCGGCCGACTCAAACTGCAGTGGTTACGATTCGATGGAAAAGGCAAATACGATGACGACTGGGCATTGTCAGCGACTCTGAATGTTTGCAGGTTAGCATGCAGTTACAAAATGTAGGGTTCGCAGATTCCAAATTAATTGACAATGTTTAGATGACTAGTAAATGGCCTACAAAGTGGTTGGAAGTTTGTCACATGTTTACAACAGTAAAAACACAGGGCATAACACACTTCTTAAACCAACAGAACACAGTTCCAACATGTCAACCAAATTCCTCTGCAGGACTATTCTAGTGGCGAGGAATCTGACGATACGATTAATGGCTTTCACCCGGACAGTTTTAGTGCTTCTGTACGAAATCACTGTACACAGATCATGCCAGGTACAGGTAATGATATGCAATTTACTGAACCGATAAGCTTTCCTATTGCATTCCAGGTTAAGAAGAGCCTTCAAAAGGCCATTTGGAATAACGAATTTGTCGATATGGCTTCCCTTCTTCCCTCCACTTCTATCTCTAGTGCACAACGGTACACCTTACAAATGGATAGCAACTCACAAATAAGCATCTCCCCTTCAACACCAGCCAAAAAAATCCACAGCATTGAAACTTGGACATCTGCCTTTCTGCGTTTCACAGCTATCTTTACAGTCAAAAACCCACTAGAAACCCCACATCTCATGAAATATGCAGAAATAGTACGCGACATTGCCAATAGGAAACCTGGTCTGGGTTTTCTGTTTTATGACACCCAATTCAGGATGCTCCGCCAATCAGTCCCCCTCCCGTGGGACAGGATACATACAGAGTTCTGGCTTATGGCTTGCACTTCCTTTCACCAGCAGCCCTTTCGTCCCTCGCAACAAACCTCCCGCCCACAACAATCCTCTCGCCAAAGCTCGTCAAGACCACGTCGGTTTCTCGACAATACATGCTGGCGATTCAATAACCGACAGTGCACCTTTAATAAATGCTCCCTCCCTCATGTCTGTGGTTTCTGTAAAGGCCCCCATACGGCATTCACATGTACTTACACATCCAAGGAGCAAGCTACCAGAGGAAATAATAACCCAAAATCTTCCACACAAAAATCATCGAAATGATCTCGGGGTACCCACAACCATCAAAATTGACCATCTCATTCCCTATCTCAATAATTGTCCTCTCGCGGCGTACTTGATATCTGGCTTTCGCCAGGGCTTTAGAGTAGGCTTCACAGGTCATCGGTCTGCCTCTACATCCCCTAATCTTAAATCTTGTGACGAAAACCCCTCTTTAGTAGAGGAAAAGCTCAACACGGAACTTCACACAGGCCGCATATCGGGCCCCTTTTCAAACCCCCCTTTCGTCAATCTCAAAATCAGCCCTATCGGTTTAGTGCCTAAAAAGTCACCAGGTCAATATAGACTTATTCACCATCTAAGTTATCCTCGGGGCTCGTCGGTCAATGATTACATAGACCCTACATTATCCACTGTCCAATACCAAACATTTGATGATGCAATAACGCTACTGTTACAATTAGGTCCAGGAACCCTTTTTTGCAAGACGGATATTGAGTCGGCATTCCGTCTAATACCAATACACCCCGCTGATTATTGCTTATTAGGATTCAAATTCAAAGAGCAGTATTTCTACGACCGCTGCTTACCGATGGGCATCTCCTCTGCCTGCGCTATTTTCGAGCGTTTCAGTTCAACGTTACAACACATCGCATCTACCCACTTGAACATCCCACACATGGTCCACATGCTGGACGATTTCCTCTTTCTTGGTCCTCCACAATCGGAATTATGCCAACAACATCTAGACAAATTCCTTTCATTTTGTCACCTCATTGGGGTACCCATCAAGCAGGAAAAAAACGAAAATGCTACAACTATTATCACATTTTTGGGTCTCGAGCTTGATTCAAACGAAATGGAAGCCCGGCTTCCAAATGATAAGTTGATAAAATTACGAGAATTATTACAGACGTTCGCAAACGCAAATGTACACTAAAACAGATGCAATCTCTCCTTGGTCTACTCAATTTTTGTTGCCAAGTCGTAGTCCCAGGTCGGAGTTTCCTCAGACGAATCACCGACCTCACCAAAAAGGTATCCCGCCCCCATCATCGTATCACTCTCAACAAGGACAGCAGAAGAGACATCCAAGCATGGCTCCTCTTTGCTGACCATTTCAATGGAAAAAGTCTACTTTTGTCCAATAGATGGGTTAACACCGACACACTTCACCTACATACAGACGCTTCCGGAGCCATTGGCTTCGGAGCAGTTTTTGGTTTACATTGGTTCAATGGCTCTTGGCCTCCTAAATTGGCGCACCAAGACATTACCTTTAAGGAACTGTTACTAATTGTATTGTCCCTTGAAATATGGGGTCCCAATCTAAGGAATCAATGCATTCTCCTTCACACAGATAACGAGGCAGTAGTTCATATAATTAATAAGCAATCATGCAAAATACCAACCATCATGGTTTTAGTAAGACGCCTAGTTCTCGCGGCCATGACGTTCAACATCCTTATGTCTGCTGAACATATTCCCGGTAAACATAATACCTTACCAGATCTTCTTTCTCGTTCACAGATGGACCGCTTTCGAACCTTGGCTCCTCACATGGACGACAAGCCAACTCCCGTCCCGGAACGTCTTCTAACTATCCATTATATTCAGCGGTCCTGGATCTTCTCAATTCATCGCTTGCAAAATCCGCTTCTGCCAGTTACCGGAATGCGTTAAAACATTTCTATGATTTCCATTTGGCCTATTATTCTACGCGTCCATTTTTACCAACCTCCACTGACAAAGTCGCCCAATTCATAGCCGTTTGCCACCACAGAGGATTAAAGTCATCTACCATATCCTCTTATATGTCTGCAATAGCTTACGTCCACAAGATCCAAGGGCTCACAAATCCCACTAATCACTTCGTTATCCACAAATTACTACACAGCACAAGAAGGTCTCGTACTCTAGATAAACGTCACCCTTTTTCTATCGATCACATGCAACAACTTCTGCTGAAGCTCCAACTATTCGCCCCTGACAGATACACGCTGGTTGTATACAAAACCATGTTCACGACTGCCTTTTTCGGCTTGTTTCGGGTTGGCGAGCTTGCCCTATCGTCAAACGCCCCTCAAAATGTAATCCCTTACCAATCACTTTCATTCATACGGTCTCATGGTCGGATACAACAAGTACTCATCAATGTAGATCATTACAAACATTCACAAGGGCGCAGAGTCCAAGTCCCAATCCAACGCCAAACCTTAACAGCATTATGCCCAGTTCGCAGTATGTTACAGTACTTAAAACTAGCCAAAAACAAACTGGGTCCCTTATTTCAAGACGCTCACGGTCAAGCTATCACTACATCACAATTCCGGTCAGTCCTCCGTTCATGTGTTACAGCCTGCCATCTCGACCCAAATCTATTTACGGGGCATTCCTTCCGCATCGGAGGCGCTACTTACGCATATTCAATGGGAATACCCACAGAACACATCAAACAAATAGGTCGATGGAAATCTTCTGCTTACTTAAAATACATACGTCCATCTGCTTTGCCTCTTACGTCACAGGGAGTCCCTCGACTGTTATAGGCGGCGGGGGATTCGTCTGTCTACGGTATAGGGTTCAAATAAGTTTACTTTACCAAATTTCGAAGTTCGTCGGAAAGGAATATTGCATTTACCATGAGAACGTCTGGTTTCTCATCAGTTTAACAAGTATCAAACGAAGAGGGGTATTTTGCAACTGCAACTGTACAAACAACAGTACGTTATCTGCAATCTCCCAATCTCCTTCGTAACATTCCCAATTCGTCTCCGCCGGTCGCTCGGGCGAACATTTGACTGTGTTAGACTGAGGGACGGGCGTTTAAAAACAAGAGTTATCCGTATATATGATCCTTTGGGTACTGTTTTAGGCAGACTCACTGGTCGAGTTCTTTAATCGACATGTATATATTAGCTCTTTGTAGATATTAATAAGTTACATCTTTCACCTACTGTTTTTAAATTTATACCAAACTGTATATAACTTTTCTTCCGTATTATCTCATCTGCTGTACAAGAATAGTACTGTTTTATAATTTCGACTTACTTAACTCACCCACTTTCCTAGGGCAGTTGTCTCTGGGCGTCGCTTCGCTTGTGGCGGTTATGTCTCCCAGATATGTCATGTATAAATCTTCACATTTAATTTGGTTATATGTGTAACCATGTTTATTACTTTATGACATTAATTTTGATTTGGTTACATGTGTAACCATGTTTATTATTTTATGGCATTAATAAATGCCCATTTTCATTCAACCTGTTCTTCAGTGTTTTATTCATGACATACAAGTCCTACTGCCCTCGGTCTGAACGCTTATCGTTACCTTACTCAAACTCGTTCAAGTATTTGCTCATCTTCCCTGGATCAGGCATAAATGGTTTTTTATGTAAACACATAAAATATTTTATGAATGGTTCAGGGTGATACGGTTGCGTACCTTTAAATCTAAACGATAGCTATAAATAGATCAATTTACATATAAGAGGGTATCGGCAACCAATTAAATCATGGTACGCAGTCACGTGCTTCTTTCGCCATCTTGATAATTTTTTATCTGGAAAAGAAACACGCTTTGTTTACAGGATTGAACCTCCACCTCCCCTCCTCCATCCAATGAATGTATATATGTTGTATATTTTTTACCATTTATGTTGTATTTGTTATTTCCATTTATTTATACCTGACACATGTTGGCGGTTATGTCTCCCAGATATGTCATGTATAAATCTTCACATTTAATTTGGTTATATGTGTAACCATGTTTATTACTTTATGACATTAATTTTGATTTGGTTACATGTGTAACCATGTTTATTATTTTATGGCATTAATAAATGCCCATTTTCATTCAACCTGTTCTTCAGTGTTTTATTCATGACATACAAGTCCTACTGCCCTCGGTCTGAACGCTTATCGTTACCTTACTCAAACTCGTTCAAGTATTTGCTCATCTTCCCTGGATCAGGCATAAATGGTTTTTTATGTAAACACATAAAATATTTTATGAATGGTTCAGGGTGATACGGTTGCGTACCTTTAAATCTAAACGATAGCTATAAATAGATCAATTTACATATAAGAGGGTATCGGCAACCAATTAAATCATGGTACGCAGTCACGTGCTTCTTTCGCCATCTTGATAATTTTTTATCTGGAAAAGAAACACGCTTTGTTTACAGGATTGAACCTCCACCTCCCCTCCTCCATCCAATGAATGTATATATGTTGTATATTTTTTACCATTTATGTTGTATTTGTTATTTCCATTTATTTATACCTGACACATGTTGGCGGTTATGTCTCCCAGATATGTCATGTATAAATCTTCACATTTAATTTGGTTATATGTGTAACCATGTTTATTACTTTATGACATTAATTTTGATTTGGTTACATGTGTAACCATGTTTATTATTTTATGGCATTAATAAATGCCCATTTTCATTCAACCTGTTCTTCAGTGTTTTATTCATGACATACAAGTCCTACTACCCTCGGTCTGAACGCTTATCGTTACCTTACTCAAACTCGTTCAAGTATTTGCTCATCTTCCCTGGATCATGCATAAATACCATTATATGCGTTTGAATTATGGTATCGGTAAAACTAGATCCCGATCCCGATGGAGACGTCTACGTCTTTAAATCGCCAGTCAGCTCTTAAAGGTACTGGTACGTTGTCGTCCTCTGTTCGGGAACCGCTGTGTTAACACACGCATTGTGTAGTAGACTGGTCTACACCTTAACATCATACCAAAACATTTCTCCTGTCCACACACTTCTTCCCTTAAATAACGCGGGAATGTTTGGTTCCCGAGATCTGTTGATATGATAAACGATGAACAAGACGGTGTCGACACATCACGTGACCTGTTTGTTTGTGATCTAACAGACTCGATTGTTTCAATAGACAGCGATTCTGGTGGCGTTTCGTTGTCCATTTCTTGTTGTGTGTTTGTTTGTGTTCTACACGGTTCGTCTGTTTAAAATGCTAGCGATTCTATAGGTGCATCGTAGCTACCTTGATCTCGTTCTGGTCTAGGTTCAGTTGTCGTTTGGTGCTGTTCTGATCTTCCATTGTTCATCTGCCTTAGGGTTATTCCGTTTACTATAACAATCGATATACACACGATCAGTACGACGAAGAGTGTCGACATGTTCATGCCTAGGACCTGAAATGCAGTAAGTAAGTAATAACTATATAAACCACGTCTGGCGTTAATGGGTAGTAATGACTAATTGTTCGCGAAAATGATCCATCTGTATAAAAAATGCCATTGAGATACATCGTCTAACTCAGATGCCTCAACATGTGTCTTTAGGTGGGAAAGGGTTCAGCATTGCTGGATAGTTAAGGGATTGTGATAGTGCGTATGTCAGGGTTCATACGTGTCTTCACGTTTCGTTGACTCTACCTATTTATATTATATTTATTGTGCAACATTTCTTTTATCTCAAATGGTTTGCTTCATTGGTCTTGATTTTACCCCAATTTCTTAAAATCTCAAAATGCCAATCAATACAGGTATGGCAATAGCGTTTATTAGTCGCCGGGCAGAAGCCCGCGTCTTCTATTTTTAATAGGTTTTCGGAAATCACATGGGAGGGGGGATTATTATTAGAAAGAAACACATTTAGATGTCTTGAACATATTACAATTGTGTTTGTTTAAAAGCACTAAGTAATGACACATCTAAAATGAAATAAATATTCCGATGATTTAGGTATTTTCAGTTTCTTTATTTTGACTCGCATTTATGTTTTTTTGTTTTATTTACGAAGACAAAACAGTCCCTATTAGCTAGACTGGTATACTTTATTTTACGCTATATAATACGTGTAATCAAATTGCGATAACTACAAACCTTTACGTCGCACAGTCTAAAATGTGTTTACATACTCGCGAATACCAATTGCGTAGATCAATCTCCTTTGCAGAGAGCCGCTCTTTACACTCACTTACAAATAGTAAATCATAGGTGATTTAAAATGTTTATTTGGTTCGAAACAAATGAAGAAAAGAACAACCCGAGATAAAACTGGTTTTAATAGAAAAATTACTTTAAACGAACACTCTCTGCCTATAAAGAGAGTTTCAAGAACGACACCTCTGCGAATAAGAAAGAATCGGGTCTTTCGTACCAAATTATTTCGTCCTTGACAATTTTAAATGTGTCATTACATTCCCTAAAGGCATATTGCTTCCGATCTGCATATTGTTATGCATCATTGACACAAGGGCGCTCATCATAATATAATTTTAAAACATGAGTAGTTTGTTATTTTCATTATAAAAAAGGAAGGAAAGAATTAAAATAAATTAACATGTTGTAGGGCTCAGTTTATGTTCGAAATTAAGTTTAAATTATACAACAATTTCAATGAGATTTAACTGTTTAGTTGATATTATATTTCGAAGGTGATCTAATTTATAAATATTGGACTACATTTCAACATTTGTTAAAGTATGATATAATTAGGATGCCAAGCTAATATCATTTTGAGAAAAAGAGAAAACTCATGTCTTCAGCGATTTAACCCTTATCTCATTGTTTTAAAAGTAGATTGCTGCAAAGGTGTCCACTGTTGACTTTAATAGAGGAAAGGTAAAATGACGTGCTATTGCATGCAAATCCTAAATTGTCTGTTTTGTGGTTTTATTGAAAAATAATAAAATTCAAATATTCTGACAAACATCTTGAAAAGTGTATGTGGAATTCACAAATCTTATAATTATTCCTAAATGAAAGCACTGTAATTAGGTGGTTGAGTGTATGGTCAACCTACTTTGGAATGGAGATTGATCATAAACAATGAAAGGCTTCAATTATCATTCACTTCGTTGACAAAACAATGCAAGTTATGATACATTTTCACTTGACCCCACCCCTGATGTTCCAATATGCCCCTCAGTTGATAACTGTTTATTCAACTACTATAATGTTAGTGTTATGCATAACTGCACTATGGATATCCGGCGACATTGATGCGTTGCATCAACTTTCTCTTGTTTTATATTATAAATGGTTAACTCCGTTTCGACTGATGTGTTGGATAAATCGTTTGTGCTGATTCAATCTTGACAATGGTGTACATAATTTATTAAAATTTGAAAGTTAAATACGAGAATTTTTATCAGACGCACTCGTTAATTACACGCGCTTTAATATCACTCGGCTTAGAATTTCCGTATTAAAAGTTCAATGATTAAAAATGTCTCTTTATAGAAAACCAGCCTAATAATTTATTACGCCTACCACAAGAGTTATTTGCTGATGGTTGTTTCCCAAAAGCAGACGCAATTGGCACATATTTGAAACGCAATTTGAAAACTTATTGACAAAAGGAGAAGTTTCTCATTATATGAAATTTCTCCTTTTATAAAAACTATTCAATATTTATACTGTCTTTAAAAGATATTTTCAACATTTTGCCATGTTATAAAACTCCTCTGCTAACTATTTGATGTATGTGGGAAAGGGCATTAGTGACATTTCAAACACATCAAATAACAAATATATTTGAAGAATGACTTCATTTTAATAGTTGTGGTTTCAGTTGCAGATATTTTTCTAAAACTTCAATCAAGAATGTATCACCTGATATAAGGTTGATATTCTTGACTTTTAACCATTTCCCACTTACAGAGGTTTTCTGACGCCTCTGCAACAGACGACATTTAAAAACATTGTGGCAAACGGAGAAATTGCTCACGATTTCTCCTTTTGCCAGAATGATTTCTTTTAGTCAATAATTATTCTTTCATTTATACTGAGTTTCCATATTTTTGACTAAATGTTTTGAAAGTCATCTGCTGCAGATGTGTAGTATGTTGGAAAGGGTTAAATTGGACTCAGTCCTTACATCACACAGCAAAGACTGAAATAAGAGAGTTTATTGTCCATTATTTTGTCATTTTATATGGTACAATATTGACGTTATGACCTTCTTATTCGTACATGGGTTGTGGTTATGAATAGTTTGTATTATTATATACCTACTATGAATCAAAGTATTTGATTGGACGAGAAGCAGTCACGTGTGATTCAATAAAAAATGACTATTTGACTCGTTTTCGCTTTTATTCTAAAATTCAGTCATTCACTTGGAAGAATAGTTTTTCACTATTGACCTCAAGAGGAGTAAATAGCTGTATACTTTCACCTATAATCTGTTCATCTTTATCATAAATAAATCCATATACCAAACTCACCATGGGCTCATAATCAATCTTCAATTAGCTTCTATTATCTCTTATTTGATATTAGGGAAACGTTTATCAGACAGTGCATTAGTGCGAGGTACGCAGGCGTCGATACATCGGTTAATCATCAGCTTACAAACAGTCTAAACATCAAGCCTGAACGTTTATAACTCATTGTCATGTATTTAATCATTGTCCGATTACTGAGATATGTAGTCTCAAACTGTAATCAGCCTTTAATATGGCATAACATAACATACACTTTATTCACCCAGTAATCGTAACATTATACATGGGGATATGCGAAGGAAATTTACAGGAGATTAAACATAAACATTAACTAGCGTATATGATAAAACAGATAAAATAGTAAAGTGATGTCGCAGTTAATAATCTGGATGAGCATGAAGTTTTATTTTGGTTAATTATACTCGGTTTAAATCGTTCATAATCATATAATCATCCATTTGTTTTCGAACTATTATACAGTGTTAAAGATATATGTATGTCTTCGAGACTGAAACCGCTCGGACAGACGCATTTTTTCACGTATGACACAATGGGGTTCGAAACCTGATCTACCGCTCACGGGGCGGTCCAATAATAAGTTAAGTACAACAGAACTGATACTAAAATATATTTGATAGTTTCAACGAATGCACGATTTGTCATTTTGTAAAAATCTTTTTTTTTTCAGACACGTCTTGCTATAATTGCACTGATTTAACATGTGTGAACCGTACAAACCAGGGATTTAACCCTTTAAATGCAGACTTTCAAAATGAAATTGTCGTGCTTTGTTTTTGGAATAGTCCATAGTCATTTCTATGAATATCAGGACCATGAAATTTATCTAAGCAGCAAACAGTACAGAGCCTGGTTAGATGGCGCTTATATGCCTGCTGGTCTGACTCTATAGTAGTGGCTCAGGTTTCACAAAATAGGTTCCAGTAGACAATAAAGTAAAACCTACATATAGAAGTCTATCCCAAGATGACCAACTTCTATGCACCTTCTTGAGATTATTTGTCGACAAGGTCCAAGTGTAACATTCCTACTTATTGTGGAGGAAATGGCTATAAATAAATTGTGTTAAATTCCATTACCAAGGGATGAACAAAACTGATGTAAATAATAAACCATTGAAACTTAATGAATTCGAGAATAAGGTAAGGGTCAAAATGGGACTTTCATAGGAATTATATATGAGTACATGTCATCATTTTGAAAGTTGTACTCGTTTTAATACACTGTTGTGTCAGAGAATGTCGATAAACATGGCAAATGTACAATCATCGAAAGCGACTCGATGATGTCGAAATGATGGGCATTGGTTTTCCTGTGGTAGGGCACTGTCAAAGACAGGCTGCATGTCGTCTTGGCGTGTCATCCAGCGTCGTTCGACGGAAGTGACAACGTTACCAGTCACGTATAAATGGCATGTATGAACACGGGCTGATTGCATATAATATACAACCCAGGTTTAGGACCAGTTTGTTTATTGTCGCCGAGACTCGGTGTAACCGTTTCCAGAACGCGACCACGTTAACAAACCTCCAGAATGCTACTGGTGCTAGAGTATCCACACAAACGCTCAGGAATCATCTCAATCGTGCTGGTTCCAGTGCTCGTAGACTAGCCAGAGGCATCCGTTTGCAGACACATTATCTAAGGGAGCGTCTAGAATGGGCCCGTCACAATTTCACATGGACCCTTCAAATATTTACATCAGTCCGCTTCTTTGATGGGTCTAGTTTCTGTTTTAAATTTACAGATAGGCGAGTGAGAGTAAGCAGAATGAGAAATGAACAAGTTACGCCTATCTGTAGGACGTGATCAGTGGGCATCATCGTCCAGATAAAGCCGGACCTGCATACCATTGAGAACGGCACCCTTACGACTGTAAATGAAAATCTGGATGTTTTTGTTCGGCCATACGCAGGTTCATATTGACTCAGATGTCGTTTTCAAGGAAGACAAAGCCGGCGTACATAGGTTTTCTTGTGTATGCAACTAACGGTTACTACGAGGCAACATATATCGTTCGCATTGACTGGCCAACGCGATTGCATAATCGTTATCCAATAATGCACGTCTCGGATATGCTTTAGGTAGCCATTTCAGCCAGCATCAACCAGGCAATTCAGAGAAGCATTACGGTAAAGATGTGGTCGAACCACACATCTGAATAACCGAGGGCTTGTACGCACCATGATGAGGCGACGCCAAGCGTGGTTATTATTCACAATACTTTATCTTAAAGTAGCCCGCCCGCCAAACGTATTATTTTAGAATGTTCTCATCCAGGGCTTTTTTTGACATTCACCTCATTCCTGCATTCATTTGATTTACAGCAATCGCAACAATCACACTTATGTATGTCTTAATAATACAGTGTGATTTTGAATTCGTTCTTGACCAATCGGAAAACGTTGAAAAAGATGACTAGATTAATGTTAATTCAATATGCTTTTGATTGGGTGTCGCAAATGTCAACATGAGACGACCTGTTGTACCAAAGAAACAAGACAGGAAATTAGAAGAGAAACCTTGTGGTAGTTACGCCAAACGCGAATATCCAGTGTGTCCATCATCTGTTTATAAGACACCAGATACAAGTGATGACAAGGACACGAAGGAAGCTTCGGACAAAGACTTTCATCCAAGAGATTACAAAGTTAAGTCTTCAGTCCTTAGCGCTGCTACTGAAGCGAAGTTTGTGCCTAGTTCTAATGAGATTGCACATTGATATAAAACTGTGGTGAAATAATAAGATATTCGCTTTATATTAAGAGATTAAGTAGAGAATAATGATGTTGGGTTAATATAATTAGGTCTACAAGTTGAAATTATATTAAACCTGTGTTTGATTTGATTTGTTACAATAAGTCTGCGATTTGAAACTAAAATGTTATATTATTGTGGTACGTTGGGCAAACTTGCCATTTTTCTGCATTAATATATATCTATCTATGATGTTGAATGATTTTCATATCTTCCTCGGAAATTAATTAACGGGCCAAGTCTGTGAACATTTCATTATTGTACGTTAAAGCAAGATGTTGTAAATGTGGAAATAGTTTTGCCTGTTTTTCAACAAAGCATTATTACTAACATACAAACAACTCTTCAAGAGCAAAGAAATATAGACTTTATTCTAATTTCATTTTTCAAATACATGTATACCTAAATTATTTAGAATCAATGAAATAAGAATAGTTTTAAAAGACATGTGTTTCTAAACAAAGCTTTGAAATTGAATCTAGAAAAATGACACAAAGAAAATAAAATATCTTATGAAGAAATAAAGTGTTAATTATGTAGATGAAATGCCCTTTTTATTAGAATATCCCATGTTTTCTGACATGAGAAATTTGCATATAAACATATTTTATTGGATACATCAAAGTAATTAGTATGATTCAATTAGTTAACTACTTAGGTCTGAAAATGACAGTATAATTTTCTTTTTTACTTATTCATAAAACAGTCTTTAAATAGGAAATAAAAATGATGAATGTAATATCATTATGTCAAAATATTTCATTATTAATTCTATTGACTTCTTTCTTTTCACTGTCTTTTTTTCTGAAAAACAATAATGTATTAAATAAACTGATTATAAACAGTGAATGTTATCAAGTAAGTATTGTGACTGTTCTATACGTCTTTACCTGGTATCTATATGCCATCAGTAAATAAAAGCATGAAATACAGAACAAACATTTGTTTAGAAGTAAGATCGAGTTTTATATCCATTCGTGAACACACAGAATATATATTTTTTAAATGGGAGCATAGTCAGTCTCCAAAAAATAACATTTGGTGTTTATTCAGTGAAACTATATCTCGATAATCCACAGAAACAACAATAACCTCTATTTCCTCTTTACCTGTGAACTCATCATCATTGTTCCACGAATAGTGTGTTATAAAGGAATGTCTATACAACCTTTATATAGGATAGAGGAGGTTGAAACAAGAGAGCTTACCTGTAATTACCAGATACTTCAAAATTATGGTCCTAAACCGGCTTCCGAATGTATGGGCTCGTGCCTTAGGAAGAGGTACAAGTTGGCTTGTGTTTTGGATGTAGAAATTAGAAGCTTCTGTCAAATTGGGAAGGTTCTGATACGGCCATGCAAACGGAATGGCTGATCGGAACCTACTCTGTTCAGAAATGACCACTAGTAACTTTTCTCTTGCGCCGGCTCATATCACCTTCAGAGTAGTCTGCTTTGAATAAAATTGAAAGTAATTAAAAATAAAAAGTAAATGTAATATTGGATATCTGATAAAAATGGAGAAATGAAAACCTTGTGGCATATGGAAAAATTGCTCGTTTAAATTTCATCTACTGCATACAACGCAAAAGGCTGTTATTACAAGTGGAAGGCAAATGGTTCTTCTAACCATGTTTAACAATGTTTAAATATGAAAATACATAATCTGCAGTTCACGGGATAAAATACGAGGGGTGTTACAGATGCGCGGAAAAGTATTCTCATTCCTTCATATAGAAACGAAATGCACTGACACTTTTATGATAACGATCGGAATATGTCAAAATTGTTGTAAAATTTGATTGCTGAAATATGGCGTGACGTTATTTCCTCTTTTAATTGTGTTTGTTGTATTCAACTGGTGAAGGCGTAATGCCGAAACGTATATTATAGAATCATAAAAAAACCATCACGTGTTCGTAGAATTATATACTTTATCTATATATATATATATATATATATAATGCTAACCTTGTCAACACTCACTTCCAATAAAGCATAACACCTTGACGTGATGATCATGGCGTTAAAATAAATTCAAAATAAATTACCGTTTGGAAGCCCTTTATTGATTAGGGTTTTGTGTTCTTTCAAATGGATAAATTAGCAAAGAAACAATGAAATATTTCAGAATGTCTATGGAAAAACATCAATGAATAAAACGGCGATGTGTAATTAGCGAATATTTTACCAAGTTGGACGGCAAATTGTAACTGTCTCCGATACACCATAAGTGTCGTCAAATAGCTTGAACATGCTGACAACACAGTTTTAATAGTCATGATGATAATAATAACAGGTCGTGTTTGAAAGGCATTCAAGATGCTGACGACACAGTTACAAAAATGATGATTACAATAATAATAGGACGTGTTTGAATGACATTCATGCAGGAATACAAATGGTTAAAATCTCCAATACGTAATTCAAAACATAAAATAAATGTCCTATATATGAAATTGGTTTAATCTATATATATGAGCCGCATCTAGAGACCTGGTAATTAAATGCAGCCGCACAGTCTCGCCAGAGTTTTTATTGTCCGAGTGTATATACTATACATATCTAAATGCACCTTCTGACAAAGGTATGGAACTGTAGCACCTGTGAATTTATGCCAATACGTCTTTATATGATGTCAAAGCGGAGTGTCATTAAGACACCAAATTATATTCTGAAGAGTTCAGGACAAAGATAGAATATCATCGATACGAAGGTTTGCAATCTCATTAAAATCATAGCGAAACGCTCATATACTTCTGATGACTGTCTATTGCAGGTCGTCTATGATTACATCAGCCAATCATATAAATGACCAAAAGATAATGAAACGGGAATGGTCGAGTGTTTCGAGTGTGTAGTTAGCATGTTGACAGCAACACCGAGAGTCTGTTATATCGTGCGATTTCATTGGACAGGAATATGACCATCCCAAGCCCGGAAGATTCAGATCAGTTTCTCGCGACGTGATAAGTTAACCCCTCTTCAAAATGCAATTTAAGGTATATGTACCTTTTTTGTGGCGATTGGATTGACAATCGCCACAATGCTAACAGAAACAACAACAACGAACAAACTTACATAGTCAGTTTTGAACAGCCCGTTGACTTGTTACGCAATACTGCAAACTAATTAACCTATATCAGTGAAACCGCCAAATATATAGTTCAATCAGTGATGCAGAGACACGGTAACCAATAATCCCGTCGGTGCTATTTTGATACCGGATTGATATTAGGATTTGAGATGTATCGAGCTTACGATCTACTTTGAGTTAAAATATGTAAATAATAGCATTCTTCATGTTTGGGTAGATAATAAATATCATTGCGCGTTTTCTCTGCAATGCAAAGAACTCTCATGATACTCAAAACACCTCACCAAAATATAAAGGCACATAAAACACTTTCGTAATTTCTGAAAAGCGGTTTAAAATCATGTTAGTGCTAATTTTGTACCTGGTCCCGTATTTACTTACACTGCGAACTTCTATTTTCGGACTAGGTCTTAATAGCTCCTTATTACATTAAGTCCGTATTCACCAACCCGACTAAAATGTAAAGCGACCTAAAAACGGGAAAATCTGGAAATTCCAATATGTTTTATAAATAGCTCGCCAGACGGGTAATCCATTTTAAATCTCAACGTCATAAACGCTTTATTTTGTAGATGTTGCAATATGTGAAAGCGTCTAGATGATAAGACTGGTTTTCCAAAGTTTTATGGACACGATGTCAGTCTATAAGTTAGACACGTTCGAGTGCAACCTTCTGTACGTTCTACGGTCAATAAGCAATCAGTGCTGAAAGTGTAGCCTAATTGAGTTGGAGATCAAGCATTTTCATATAAGCTTAGATTTGTACCAATTGAACAGTTTGGCAAATAGAGAAAGTGTTCATTATGAGCATTTTTAGTGTTTGTTTTTTCTCTCATTTTTTTCGAAGCAGATTAACTTTCCTAGTTAGAATAACCTCATTGTGAAGGAACTAAATTGAAAAGACCTGTTCTATATCGGACATTATTGAAACAAACACCAAACTAATGGATATTTTAGTTGTCTTTCCTTTCTATGATAATTAAGTCATATTCTCTGAAAAAAGATTAATATTCAGAGAAAAAAGATGTTGCATCTGAGAAGGTCGTTGCATAAACTCTTTAGAGTTGCACACATTGGGAATGGAGGAATTTCTGTCTGATGTTTTTTTATGCGGGGGATCCAGCTATGCTGAATACCTCCGTATTTTTTCTTGCCCAGCTTTCAGAAAGTGTAAATTTGTAAATTGTTTGTGCTGCCCTCTGTTTTTTTCAAAATGGACAATTTTTCTTGATTGTCCAGGGATCAGTTAAATACGTTTCACAACAAGCTAAACAGTATGCACATTATACAAAGTAAACGTACACAATGTAAAGTTTTAATCCATGAAGTTGTATACATAATTAAGAAATTTAAGTTAGACATGTTTATTTTGAATATATGGAAAAGGAGTGTCCTTTTGAGAAAATCGCTGCCATGAAAAATACGGAAATACGGCTGTCATGCATCGTCAACATTTTCCCTTGTTGACACTCTACAGGCTACATTTTGCATCGGATCTTCATGAAAGTTTATCAGAACATTTATCTTCATCAAATCTTGGACAAGTTCGAAACTGGGCCATTTGAGGTAAACAACTAGGTCACTAGGTCAAATTGAAAGAAAATCTTGTTAACACTCTAGAGGCCACATTTTCAACTTGAGCATGTTGAAACTTTATCAGAATGTTTGTCTTAATGATGTAAGTCAAGTTCGAACATGAGTCATGTCGGGTCAAAAAGTAGGTCACTAGGTCAAATTGAAGGAAAAGCTTATTAACACTTTAGAGGCCGCACTTAAGGCAGCTTGAAATTTGGTCAGAATGTTTATCTAAATGATATCTAGGCCGAGTTCGAATATGGGTCAAGCCGGGTCAAAAACTAGGTCACTAAGCCAAATTGAATGGAAATCTTGTTAACAATTTGGAGGCCTTATTTTCAACTTGAGCATGTTGAAACTTTATCAGGTCAAATTGAAGGAAAAGCTTGTTAACACTCTAGAGGCCACAATTGTTGCTTCAGCAGTTTGAAATTTGTCAGAATGTTTGTAATAATGATATCTAGGTCAAGTTTGAATATGGCAACTTAAAGTTTTGTCAAAATGTATATCTATATATTATCTAGGCCAAGTTTGAATATGGGTCAAGCCGGGTTAAAAAAAAGGTCACTAATCCAAATTGAATGGAAATCTTGTTATCACTCTAGATGCCTTATTTTCAAATTGAGCATGTTGAAACTTTATCAGAATGTTTGTCTTGGTGATATGTAGGTTCAAACATGGGTCATGATGGGTCAAAAGTTAAGTCACTAGGTCAAATTGAAGGAAAAGCTTGTTAACACTCTAGAGGCCGCAATATTTGCTTCAGCAATTGTCAGAATGTTTGTAATAATGATATCTAGGTCAAGTTTAAATATGTGTCATATAGGGTCAGAAACTAGGTTACTATTCCAAATTGAAGGAAAATCTTGATAACTCTATAAAAGCTTCTTTTTTGGCTACAGCAGTTCGAAATGTTGTCAGAATTATATCTAAATGATATCTAGGTCAAGTTTGAATATGGGCCATGCCAGGTTAAAAACTAGGTCACTAGGCCAAATTGAAGGAAACTCTTGTTAACACTCTGGATACTGCATTACTAGCTTGAGCATGTTGAAACTTTATCAGAATAATGTTCTTGATGATATCTAGGTCAAATTCTAACATGGGTCATATTGGGTCAAAAAGTAGGTCACTAGGTCAAATTGAAGGAAAATCTTATCAACACTCTAGAGCCAACATCCCCCGCATTTTAGTACTTTCAGTACTTTGATTTAAAATAGGTATGCTGCAGAGGCATTTGCAAAGGTATATTAAAGATGGCCAAGATTGACTTGATACGTTTACCTATCTGAGTGCATCAATACAAATTTTTCTTCAATTTTGCATAGTGCCTAAGTTCTTAATTTTGTTTGTGGTTTCACACCATTTTTAACATTATTTCAGTTATATCATTGTGACAGTTCACTTATTCATTCTCACTCTGGGTTTTGAAATGTGAATTGTCCAAGGGCATCCAATTATGCCGGCCGAGACTGAGTATTAAACCCAAGACACGCAGTTTGAGATCCCCGACAATAACCACTCAGCCGCGACGAATTCCTGTTTCGGATGTGAATAACCTATTTTGAAATATTCTGACACAGGGTTTCAACATGCTTCATTCGAAAATGTGGTCTCTAAAGTGTACAAAATATTTTATCTTAATATGGCCTAGCGACCTTGTAATAAACATGTGATAACCCAAACAATTTAGATTACAAATAACCAAGACGAACATTATAATGAGCTAAAACGGTGGTCTATCGAGTACCAACTAGATTATTCTTAAATTTGGTATGGCCTTATTTTGAACACATCTTGACCAATTTTAGAACGTAACTTAAATACCACCAAGACAAACATTCTGGCAAACTTACATTATTCTACTGTCAAAAGATGCAGCTTTTCTCAAATTTACCCGCACCAGAGTTCATTATTATTGACGCTTTGATTATTCTTTAGGATGATGTTATATGTTATAAGGTTCCCAATTTTAGTTTTCAGAGATGGTCATATCAACGACTTTTAATATGTTGTTATCGATTCCTGCTGTCTCGACTCTAGATGGATTTCTTGGACAAAAATAGGTCAGCTAACCGATAATTCTTGTATGTATAAAGGAAAGACCGTCGTATAAATATAACACCGTGGTAAGCGGTGTTAATACCGTATACAAACGCATACTACTACCATATTCATCAAAGTACTTCCATTAACACGACCATTTTTAAAACTGAGCGTTGGTTGTATCGTGCGATTTCTTAGGACAGAAAAACAAGAAGTTGCACATTAATATTTAAATGAAACGGGTCAGTTCTAAGCGACCTGTTATGCTGTGTCGTCATATCCAATATAAGCACAGCAAAGTATTTTACAAAATCTGCAAAACATTTAACTACGTCATGTACATAGGAGCGTCATAATAAAATGTATGTTTTACGTTTCGCCAATTTAATTAAAATTAATCAAAATTACTTTTAGTACTATGGATATTATGACACTGCATAACAGGTCGTCTCGAATTACCGCTATACATTTAAATAGTTTATGAACAGGTGTCTGTTTTTGTCCAATTTAATGACACGATACAACCAACGATAAGTTTTGCTATCAAAATAGTTGTCTGGAGTTACCTACCTCTACCTTTACATGATCGGTTCAGCGCATTCACCAACATTAACGGTACTTTGTCTCATTATTCATGCATTGATTCCAAACGGTCCACTGTAGAGTTTACGTAACTCATTTGTATATTTACTAATTTACTATATACGGGATAGCGATATATATAAGGGAAGCCGACCAATCTAGTCGACAGTGTTGGTTCATGTTAGACGGTTTAATTTCCTCTAGTACGTCGGGTTCCAGCCTGTTTCTCTATTTCGTTTATTTACAAATAATTTTCAAATCAGGTTTATACTTATGGAGGCAAGGAACATTTATGCAAGTTAATTTTCAAATCGGGCTTGTACTTTTGCTTGTACTTTTGGACAATACGAGTTTTTGCATTTTTCGCTCTTGTTTATGCCGCAGCCAGTTCTTAATAAATGCTTTGAAAAACGACCATTTATTTTAAATTTGGTTCATTGATTTAGGAGAAGAAACTGTTTGTATGAAAATGTGAACGGAAGTACGACGACAGACGGTAAGTAATACAAAAAAGGTCACTCTATACTTCGTGCTCAGGTTAGCTAAAAACTGTATAAGGCTTCGTGATTTTATAAATGGAAATAAATAACAACGGAAATGTATTTATCAGGTTTCTCTGTAAATATTTGTCAAAACAAAGGTTCTATAATTATCTTACAATCAATAGCACAAAATGTCGTTAATGTCAGCCTTTATGATATTAATAGTTTAATGGACCTCCGATCTCTCGTAAATGCAGTCAGAATATTTAATAGCCATTCTCTTTCAGCATTTGCACTACCATATTTGGTCGTGAAATTTCCTCAAACATCACACATTTTTTCAACAGGATGAAAGAAACCAAACATGGCAAAAAAACATTGCTATGGACCGGCTCACTTTTTTTATTCGATTGAATCGTTATGATTTAAATGGGAAATTCACTATATTTTCAGATTTTGGCATAATTTAAGAAATATTTGCAGTAATTCATATTTCTTTCAAAATCATTTGATAAAGATTATTTAACAAAAGACATTTGAAAAGCAATTTGTTAAACCCTTCTTTACAAAGATTTTTTTTTAAGAAAAAAAACAAAATGTTCTGCCAAGAGACGAGTTCGATCTATCCATGTATATTATTTTGAACATAACTAATTGATCCATGGATATATTCACCTCTTCTTACAAATAATGTAAAAAGGTTGCAGGGAGTATGGCTTTTAAATGTGTTACCATTGCTATACAATGTATCATTTTTTAAATTTTCCTTTAATTATAAATTGTTTTAATCTTGATTAATATATTGTCGACATGTGGACTAAACATAGATAATGATTGTATGACTATATGTCATGTGAATACAGTAACTGTTGCCCCACTTGAACCTCTCGAAGGATTTTGAGGTAAATTGGTACAAATATAAACATATTGAGACAATATGCAGAGCGCATGTTATAGCTAACTAGATAAAAGGTCAAGGTCACACTTAGAGGACAAAGCTCATAGATTGTGTCTCCACAAATGTTCCCTATATCGAGGCGATTTGCAGAGCACATGTTTCTTCCATTCAGGTGAAGTTGAATGTTATATTAAGATGTCAAATGTCATATGATTGTTGAAAGTGGCGTAAAACATGTTTAAGGCATGTGTGGATAGATTTTATTGTGTTTTATGATAGGGGAATACCATATGACAAGTTTCAGTAAGATTGTCTCTAAGAAGCACAAGAGTTATACCTCCTTATAATTTGATTGTGTTTGTACTGTATGTATACATCAAGTTATAAAGCAATTAAGTTGTAAACACTATGGAGGGCACATTTAACATCCAGCCTTCAGGAAAGTTCCATCAGAACATGCATTTCCATCAAATCGGGGTCAAGTTTGAAACTGGGTCAAAAATTGCTATACAATGTATCATTTTTTAAATTTTCCTTTAATTATAAATTGTTTTAATCTTGATTAATATATTGTCGACATGTGGACTAAACATAGATAATGATTGTATGACTATATGTCATGTGAATACAGTAACTGTTGCCCCACTTGAACCTCTCGAAGGATTTTGAGGTAAATTGGTACAAATATAAACATATTGAGACAATATGCAGAGCGCATGTTATAGCTAACTAGATAAAAGGTCAAGGTCACACTTAGAGGACAAAGCTCATAGATTGTGTCTCCACAAATGTTCCCTATATTGAGGCGATTTGCAGAGCACATGTTTCTTCCATTCAGGTGAAGTTGAATGTTATATTAAGATGTCAAATGTCATATGATTGTTGAAAGTGGCGTAAAACATGTTTAAGGCATGTGTGGATAGATTTTATTGTGTTTTATGATAGGGGAATACCATATGACAAGTTTCAGTAAGATTGTCTCTAAGAAGCACAAGAGTTATACCTCCTTATAATTTGATTGTGTTTGTACTGTATGTATACATCAAGTTATAAAGCAATTAAGTTGTAAACACTATGGAGGGCACATTTAACATCCAGCCTTCAGGAAAGTTCCATCAGAACATGCATTTCCATCAAATCGGGGTCAAGTTTGAAACTGGGTCAAAAATTGATTTAAGTTTCTGGAAATCCCTGTGAACAGAGCCCTCCTTTTTCACCCAATCTTCATAAAAATCATCAAAACAGGCACATCAATCCAATCCCGAACAGGTTCGAAACTGTCATGTGTCGTTATGGCTTTCCGTCCTTGGCGTCCAATATTTAAAGGTTAGCATTGTGCATCGCTTGTGTCAGGATGAATGGGCAAGTCGTACTAGCAACTTCCCCCTAGACATGCAATGATATTTTTTAAAAAGTGAGGCGTTAAAAGACAATCAAACTAACAAAGAAAATAAAATCATCATTAGAACATTCATCTCTATTAAATCCCCATCAAGTCTAAAACGTAGTCACGTGCGGTATAAAACAGTGGTTTGGTAGGTTGAATTTGAGAAAATCCTTGTGATGACATCAGATTCAAACCTCAGTCAAATTCAAAACTAGATCATGTGGGGGTAAAACACTAGGTCAATAGGTAAAATCTAGTAAAACTAGGCAAAACATTAAAAAATAGAACAATTACAACAACAACAACAATGTCCGGTTTCACATGGAAAAACATATCGGTGAAATTATTTATTTTTACTATCACTAGGGGGTAAAATAAAATGTTACGGTGTAATTGGGTTAATTTTATGACTATTTTTAGTAGTCCACTTGTTTTAGGAGAAACAAAACCAATAACTATGTCAGAAATTGAATGAAAAAAGTCAAAAACAAAATGGCGCCAACAACATCCATGATATCGGCGTCATAGCTGAAAGCACTCCAAATAAAAAATAAACATTATACAGTGGGAAAGGCAAGATCCCGTTCTGGAGATCTGGTCCTGTGATTCGATAAGATAGAATTTCCAGGTGACATTGATACACTTCTGACGTGAGAATATTGCTGTAAACATGGTTGTGTAACATGTTTAGGGATAACTAAATCAGTGTTTAAGGCTATAAGCGGAAAAGCAGACCTACCTTGGTTCTGTAGCATATGCATAGATAATTCCCTCAAGGTTATCAAGGAGACAGAATCCATTGAAGAAAGGTGTTCAGATTTCGTTTCAGAATTAGAGAGGTGGGTGTTGAACTCGGCCAAATTTAGAAGGATATTGCAGCCATGGAGGACGGAATGGGAAGCTTTAAGAAGAATATTATCAAGGTGGTAAACGAGTCGGCTGGCTGGTGAAACAATGCACCCAAAATTAGTAATGTCATAAATAAAATAGACAACATTTTAGAGTCCAATAAAACAGACTTGATAGGTATAACATGTATAACATAATTTTCTTTAATTCTAAATAAGGGGAAGGCAACCTAAAGAAAGAGAATAAAAATCATGACATGAAAGAAATGAAATCAATATGCAGTAAAAATAGGTTTATGCATCAATGTTGACTGCATCCTATCCACTCGAAGATTGGGAAAACGAAACATGAAACAAATTGTTCATGGGGAAGAGGTATAAGTGACTATTGCTGGCTACTCTTTCAGCTTCCGATAAAAGGCACAGTGTGGGATAGAAAACTACTGAAGATCAGAAGAAGATACGGGTCGTCCAGCCACGAGGCGACCTAGAACTTGCAAGCAATAAGCAGAAAAGAGATGTAAATAAAACTGTCAATACGTTTGTTATTACGTTCTCAAATGTTGACACGTTAATGAAGGTAACACCTATGATTATTGCACTTCACGAAGTGCTTAAGTATGACATACTTTTGGCAGAATACAACATTGAGGGATTTGAGTTTGTTTATCTTAATCTAGCTAAAGAATAACCGGGAAGAGATTTAATCACACCTCGTACGTAAGGTCGAATGTAAAATACAATTAAGTTATTATTGCAATGGACTTTGTTGAGTATGTAAGTGTTGAAATAAGCCTGTCAGGCAATGACACACTATTATGAAGCACACAGTCAACCAATAATGGCAAGGATACTATTTGTGATTTATTAAAATAATTGAAAAACTTGAAATATTTACAATACATAAATGCGATTTCAATCATCCCAATACAGAATGGCATACACGTACCACAGATAAGGGCCCATGTGATATCAACTGACAAAGTTGCAACATGCTCAAGCCAAAAATGTGGATTCCAGAGTGTTAACAAGATTTTCCATACATTTGGCCTAGTGACCTAGTTTTTGACAGGACCCAGATTCGAACTTGGCCTAGATATCATCAGGACAAATTGTTTGATAGAGTTTCAACATGCTCAAGTTTAGAATGCGGCTTCAAGAGTGTTAACAATATTTTCCTTAAATTTGGCCTATTGACCTAGTTTTTGACCCGACATTACCTATATTCGAACTTAACTTCGATATCATTCAGACAAACATTCTGAAAATATGTTAAGCTGCTGAAGCAAAAAACAGTGTTACCAAGATTTCCCTTCAATTTGGCCTAGTGACCTAGTTTCTGATCCAATATGACCCATATTCAAACTTGACCTAGATATTATTAAGACAAACATTCTGACAATTTCAAACTGCTGAAGCAAACATTGAGACCGCTAGCGTGTTAACAAGATTTTACTTCAATTTGGCCTAGTGACCTAGTTTTTGACCCGACATGACCTATATTCGAACTTGGCCTAAATAGATATCACTAAGGCCACCATTCTGTAAAAGTTTTAACATGATAAAAAAATGCGGCTTCAAGAGTGTTAACAAGATTTTCATTTTAATTTAATCTAGTAACCTAGAGTGTGACCCCAAATGACCCAGTTTCGAACTTGGCCTATATTTGATAGAGATGTATGTTCTGATAAACTGTCATGATGATTAGATGCAAAATGTTGCCTCTACAGTGTTACAAGCAAATGTTGACGACGAACGACGGACGACGAACGACGAACGGACGGACTGATGGGAGAGTACTTGTGGGGTTATTTCGTTTGATGTTTCTTTGTGGGGTGCACCCCACAAGTATGCAATTAATTCCGTAATTAATCCCTTTTTACGGAATGAATAACATTAATATGCAAATGAGATACCCGTTATAAAAACTAAAAAATAAACTATTTATCTAAGTGTCACGACGAACGACGGACGACGGACGACGAACGACGGATGCCGGACAAAGGGCATCACAATTACTCGTGAGCTAAAAAGTCAATATCAGAATTGTATAACGATAGAAATAAAAATGAACTTACAAACATAGACAGTGAAAAGGTAGAAGAACTCGGCGATTTCTTTCCATATGTATTTACAATAGACACTGACAATATTTAACCAGAGATTGATCACAAAATGTAGTGAAATGAAGATATCTCCAGACATGGTTAAATAATAAGCTTGATAATGTACTTGTGAAAAAGTCTCCAGACCCAAATGGCATTTGTTCAGGAGTATTAAAAGAGACGAATGATGCTCTTTAAATTAACTGAAATACTAAATAACGGTAAAAAGTTGATATTGCATATTTTGATTTAAAGAACAGAAAACAACGGGTTAGTGTGAATGGCTGTAGATCAAGTTTGAGGCAAGTAGCAAGCGGTGTTCCACAGGGGTCTGTTAGTTCTTGGTCCGATGCTTTTTGTAATTTTGTAATATAAAGGATCTGCGATAACAATTAAAGAGCAATAGCGAAATATCAATATATACGTATGTAACAAAAGTGTTTACATAAATTGTCTCAGAAAATGATAAAAACATAAAATATTACAGGAAAATATATTTTGTATGTCTAAATCGCCTGACAAATGGTTACTGAAATTTCACCCAGATATATAAAAGCTTATGTCATTAGGTAATTGTAGACATATCGAGTCGGAATATAAGTTAAAACCAGGTATTACAAGTATTCAAAGTACAACATCAGAAAATATGTTGGAGTGACTATAGATTATAAACTCAACTAAAATCAGCATTTATCTGAAAAGTGAATAAAGCTAACTCATTACTTAGAGTTTTTAGAAGATAATTTGAATTCTTAGATGTTGATACATTCAAGAAACTATATACATTAGTATTCTATCAAGTTTCTCAAAAATTCTTCGTCAAATCTCAGTCAAATTTGAAACAGGTTAATTATGAGTCAATACAAGACAAGGTCACATTTTGGAAGAACCTTGTAAACGCTCTAGAGCCACTTTAAAACAAATATAATGAACTGTTATTTCCAATGTGGCCAAAGCATTCGTTTACTAACTTCCCTTTTGGTTGGGGATCTCGATTCTACTAATTGACATATAAATCCTCTCCTGTGATCACTTGATGATATTATACGTATTGTTCCATTCGATCACGATTGTTCCTAAATTTAGAGGTATTTTGATACTATGACTGTTGTAGATGCAATTTGTAACACAAATACGAACAAAATCAATTTAGGTAAAACACTGTCTATTCATTGTGGTGGTACTTAACCATTTTCAACACATCTGCTGCAGACGACTTTGAAAACAAGTATTCAAAACTATGTTATCTCTATATAAATGAAAACACAGCATATACCTGAAGGGGGTGACTTTTAAATTCAATTTGGCAAAATAAGGATTCGCTCACAATGAGGACATTTGTTCAATTCCTATAGTGTCTTGATTGTGTGGCCTAAGTAGAGCGGTAAGAACAAACTTCATTATGTAACGCCGCTTGAACCTTTTAACAAATAACCTCTTTTCTGTTAATGATCAAAGCGACACTTGAAATCATATTTGAAGGTAAATTCATTAGTTTTTATATGCAGTATATTAATAAATAATCATATCTTCATACAGGATTATGTAGAGTAAACGCTCAAAGTATTTTGATACTGATAACTTGGTGTACTAGCATTTGTTTATCGTTATAAATCAATTAGAGGGGTTCTCATAGATGCGTGGTCTCCTTTACGTAAGCGTCTAACAACACGGACTTTATTTGCGCCTATTATTCACGTGGTACCATGCCCGTATCAAGCCTCGGTTAGTATAAATACCGCGAATTTATACGGAATGAGTTACTTCGCTCCTGGTCGTTCAGGATTCAACTCACTTTACCAGCGGGTTATTAATTCCGTTAGATCGATATGGTTTGTTTTGTAAATTGCTATCGTAGTAGAGTGTTGGTGTTAGGTGAACTAGTTCATCTTAGTAACCTATCCTCAGCTTGAAAAGTAGCAAATGCAGACACTCCACTGAGATACAAGAATATAATGCCGGTGCTGTTGAGCTATAGCTGGGTTAAATTGCTATAGGCAGGCTGAGCGATAAACTGAGCGATAGGCTGAGCGACAGGCTTGTATAGCCTGGGGACCTTTACTCATGATCGCTTTTGCACATTGTTATAATCAAGCTGATTCGTATTAATTACAATGTTCAACCAATCATTTTGCGATCAAGTTTATAAACAGCAGACAAGGCAGTGCCAGCTTTAATTCCTAATCAATGTTTAAATGTAGTATTGCTCATCGACCCATACACGTTATACAGTTGATTGGAATTTAAGGTAATTTCAACTCGTTTCCTTTCTCTCACACCTGTATTACGTACACACATCATTATTCTCGGGAAACTGGGAACTTTCCAACATCGACTTTAGCCCATTGACGCAAGACAAATGAAATGACAAATTTCAATAATATATTCATTTTTAAAGATTTTCATATTTCTGCCTTTGTGTTTTCAAGGGTATCTCTTCAGATTTGTTATATGAGTTAACGTTTTTAAACAATTGTGAGTCTCGCTCTTTAAAGAAATAAACCCTTTACCACATACATACGCCATCTGATGCCTCTGCAGCTGACGACTTTTAAAAACAGTGTGGCGAAAGAAAAAATTGCTCATCTGGAGCAATTTCTTCTTTTGTCACAGCGTTTTCATCTCAATTCAATTATTATACTGTTACTTGTAGAAATGTTCCATTGCTTGCCTAAAGTAGTCTTGTCGCTTCAGATTTGTTGTATATCGGAACGGGTTAATATAAATTACGAAACTGATAGTAACGGTAGTAGAGCACGTTGTATAATGACGTATGGCTATATTTATACTAAATAGATATGGCCAAGGGCTCAAAGTCTACTTTCAGATAACTCGTGCAGGTAAACACCGATAGCCAAGATCATGTTTGATATACAAAAATGAGTGTACATAAAGAGGTAGGTAAAGTCTTTGTTTCTAATTCTTCTTCCATCTTCTTCTTTCTTCTTAATCTTGTTCTTTTTCTTGTTCTTGTTGTTGTTGTTCCTCTTCTTCTTCCTCTTCTTCTTCTTCTTCTTCATCTTCTTCTTCTTCTTCTTCTTCTTCTTCTTCTTCTTCTTCTTCTTCTTCTTCTTCTTCTTCTTCTTCTTCTGTGATCACTACATATCAAGATCAGCAAGTGTATCCGCAAAGTCTTATAAAGATCCACACTGTATATATATTACTTATACAAGCTTGTTAGAACATCCTCTTAACTTGTGTAGATTCTGATAATACTGGGAAAATCAACAAAATTATCCGCATGTACACTGTTCAGAAATGCCAAATTGTACCTTTGTCTCATGCACTAGTTCTATTAATTTTCAATTAACATAAAGGTGTGTGGTTATAGGTTTATCAATAGTGTACACCCCTTCCAGCCACCGGTCTGAGCTAGTATTTGAAGACAATCAATGACACTAATAGACATTACAATGAGCATCATTAAGCTATTACATTACCCTGTGTTACATAAAGGGGTAAACTATTAATGATAACATTAATGCAGAGGTCCAGACATGTGTAAGATTAGCAAGTATTTCTAATCTATCTGATTGTTTCAATGTTACAATTGGTTTGAAACAAGGTGAGCCCCTTTCCCACTTTTATTTTTGCTTTTTATAAATGATATAATGGAAAACATTAATTTCAATGCATTTACCGATTCTTTTAAACAACTGCTGTCAAAGTACCTTATTTTATTTGCATATGATATTGTTCTATTTACAACCGGTCCCGAGAGTGTTCAAGGTCCAGATTGATTGCTTGTAAACGGAGTCTTGCAATTATTGTAGATAAGACTCAAAGTTGTGTTTTTGAAAATAGAAAACTTCCAAAGAAGAATTGTTTAAAATTGATGGAAAAATTAATTGAAATTGTCGATAGTTTTAAATATCTAAATATTCTCTTTAATCACACAGGCACTTTTAATTTAGCAATTAAAGCATTACAAGGCCACGCTTTAAGAACTTCTCTGTTTCATGAGATGGCTGTTCCTTTTTTATTACATGGTGCAGAAATTGTGGGTGTCTACACTTTCAAAGATATTGATGATTTGCAATTACGTTTTCTGAGATATTGGATACACCGAATAACGCAGAGAACTTGGAAAACTGGCTTTATCTGTTACCTGTATACGATGTTCTTTAAAGTGTTGGTGCAGGATAATGTCAAACATAAACTCTTCTTTATATGACAGTACTTGGGATCAATGTGATAATAGTTCTATTAAGATTAATTCAATAATTGATCATCAGGGCCTGAAACATATTAGATTAAATTTTGACAGAAACTTTAATTATGTTACAATCTTTAAAACTAGACTATATGACAAATGTATTCAAAGTTTGAATATGCCAATTAATAACTCACCAAAGTTGGCATATTATTGTAAATTCAAAAAAGAATTATCTTATGAAAATTATTAAGATATTTATTTCGAATAACAAATGGCGTAAATTATTGGCTTGTATTATAGAATTAGAAGCAGCTTTCAAAGTTTGCTCTTCCCACCTAATCGAAAATGAATATCATTTTCTTTGATGTTGTCCAAAATATTCAGTTATCAGACAAGATCATCTTGGTAATAAGCAATGTCCCATTATTAATAAATTTAACAAATTACTGTAGAAAGTATTAATAAATATTATGTAGAAATTTCTGAAGGTTATTCTATTCGCGATGACGTAATAAAGCTTGTTGCTGTTCCCGAACCTATTCTAACTGCGTACCTTTTGCATTGGATTTACCAAATATTATTTATCTGGCGTTATATATTTATTTACTTGTCTAATCCATATTCTTCCACTTTATTAATGGTCATAGACACATTTTGCAGATTATTTGCCAATAAAGCATTGAATTGTAGTGAATTAAAACAATGTGGCTTCAATATTCTATTTCGCCGAGCCTCGGTAGCTCAGTCGGTAGCGACGAGGGCTCTCAATTAAGGGGTTGTGAGTTCGAATACCAGCTCGGCCAACATTCTTTCTGACATATGACGAAAGTAAATGCGACATGCGTCATTCATTTGTCTTCCACCAATCCACCTAACAGTCTATGTTGAAAATCAGCCAGTTGCTTTGAAAAATGTTGTGTGGAGTACTGGTGTGAGAAAGACAGAAAATACATGGGTAGGCAAACTGGCCGCCAATAAAATTGTTGAAAACGACGTTAAACCCCAAATAAACCCCAAATAATCAATATGTTCGTGTTTCGTCAGAAGTCCATCTATAAGTCGTCTAAATGTAGCCGATCATTGAGTGCTTTTCTGAAACATTGCTTGAACACCGATTGCTCGTCTAAATTGGCCCCTTTATCACCTAAGGCGGCTCAAATATATTGTTGAAACAGAGAATCTTATTATGTTCAGTTTATTATATTCTCACCCATGAGAACGAGGCCAAAAGTCGAGGTTGTTTTTGCTTGCGAAAATGAATGCGTGTGTCTCTATATAATGTTTTGTTGTTTCCCAATACTAATTGAATTGGTCCTCCCAAAATGTGTCCAAGATTTAAAAGATTGAGCCGCGTGTGCGTGTGGTGGGGGCGAATGTTTATATAAAAAGCGAATCATATTACACATAAAACAGTTGTATGTGAAGCTTGTTGTGACATTCTTCCATTCTGTTCTTAATGGTTTAATATATATATAAAAGTGAACCGCGCATGGCTATTTGGGGTCTTCACTGTCCGCATATATGCTTTTCAGATTTGAATGCATGTTATTATAAAAGTTGTAGTCTCGCTAGTTGTACACCAAATTTAACATAACGTGATTGAGAATCGTCCAGGCAATAAGACTCAAAATCGCTATTTACCTTCAGACATGAGAGATACTTGTAGAGTACGACCTTTCATAACATTGACTTTTGTTAGAAAATATAAGAACGTTTTTATAACTTCTGAATAGACTGCGGCACCCTGCCTTTTAAATAATTCATAACATCGACAACTTATTAGAAATGGTAAACATTTACACCCAGAACATCATGTTTATATTGGAGTACATATAACTACTTTTCAGCGACGATATACAGATAGTAAACCTATCACTATACGAGTCAGTGTTTGGGAATATTTCATAACCGTGTAGGTTATAGATCTTCTTGTCCACATTATCAGAATCTACACACGTTGACATTATCTTCTTACACGCACATGCTGATCTTGATATATACTGTTCACATGAGACATATTGAGTCAAACACATGTCTTTATTATCTAATTCATAAGTTTAATAGTATATAAATAGCTGTCTACAAGACCCTTCAACAGACCTCTACCTGGAAGCCAAGTTGGCTGACTAAAATAAATCGGTGTTTTCTTTTGACAAGCAATTTGGTTGTTACACAACGACATATGTCACTCAAATATTGGGCGTATGTGTGTAGTTTATTATGTGACTTCGTTATAACTGACCAAGTCACATTAATAATGAGCCATGGGTCATTATTGCTCACACAAAAGCCAACATGTGATTTTTCCCATACACGGGCTCATATGAACGCCTATTTATAAGCGCTATGATATCTCGTTCGGCTCAGTGATGATTGTTTAACAGCGAAACCATACATTGACGATGATAATGTTATACTTTGAATAGTGCTCCCTAACTAAATAACAAGATGGCGACGCGAAAAGACATACAAAGCTTTTCGTATGACGACGCCTACCAATGGTTAGAAGACAAACACGTGGATGTGAGTAAATGGGAGGATCTGGAAAGTCTGGACGAGCTCGTACGACTGATAGACTCCATCATGTCAAATACAGACAGAGAGAGAACCGGAGATACTACAGCATCACCAGATCAAATACCAAAGGTGATTTGTAATGAAGTAGGTTTAACGCCGTTTTCAACATTATTCATATATATATATATATCACGACTACATTACGCTTACCCGTGATTGACGAGGATGGACATTGTGCCTTGTCCATGGGCACTCCATTATAACAGCTGCGAGCAGGGATCGAACCCAAGTTAAAAGGTCTCAAACCCCTTACGTTAATCATTCAGTCAATGTGGATAACCTGTATACGAAAGGTAAGCATTTACAGGCATAGAGATGGTTGTTCAACCCTTTACAATATTATGATAATACCGTCTGTATAGTGATAAGGGTTACACGGAAATATGATAGGAGTCTTTTGCTTTGAACACAATTCAGTAACATGTGATATTTCGAAGTTTAAAGTTTAAATGTTGATACAGAGTGGTAGCCATATAAGAAAAAGGGGAGCTTATTCATACATGATCAATACGAATATCGTCTTCTTCCACATTATTTCCATAGTGCCGTCTGCTGTGGAGGTGTTAAACAACATCTGTATCATTGGAAACGACAGAAAATGTGTCCGGGCAGTTCCTGTTTAGATTTCTCTTATATATATTTCCTTGAGCCCCTTCTAACTTGAAAACGCATTTTGGGGCATCAGGTGACGTCGATTCATATAGATTTTCTTTATAAGTTTGTATAGACATTTTCAAAGTCGACTGCTGCATTTTTGTCCTGTTTTGTTTTTTTCACTCGAATAACGACCTGGAAGCCGCTATTGTACGACTGTGACGAGAATCAGACTTTACACAAATACAGTTAAATCGTAATTTTCATTCATTTGGATTAATTTACAAATCTCCGAATGGCGGTTAAAGTTTGTCCTGGTTTATTAGTTAAAGTTGTTACTAGCCTTCTTTATTACAGAGTCAAGCTTTAATGCAGCATATATTGGCCCACGACAAAATGATGAAGGAGGAACTAACCCATATTTACCATGCTATCACCAGGTTTATGGAGACGGGAGTAAACGAGGAGATACAGGAAACCATCAAATGTAAATACAAGAATTACATGGAAAGAATAGCCGGATACCAAAGTGAACTCTCAAACCACGAATGTCCCATCGTGGTGGCAGGTAAAGGTTTACTCATTTCCTTCGTCTTTGCTTTCTCAACAAAAATCAAGTGACAGAAGAAACGACAAGAATCAACTGTATATCTCTTAAGAATTGTCTAGGCAATTTTGTCAGACTCTACTAAGGTCTCGGGTTCGATTCCCACGAGATATCCTCATTTACTCATAAAAGAAGAGACCCATCGTGAAATATTACTTTAATCTCTAAGATCTTGAACACAATCAATGTGACAGAAATAAGTTAGAACTAAGCATACGATATTTGAATTGAGTGAGGCGATATGAGAAATTGGTGCACCTTCGTGTTGGCCCCATGCAAAGGTGTGTCAGCGTACAATCGATCAGAACCCGCTTCCAATGTTTTCAGAAGTTTCATTTATGTGTATCAGGACAATGATTTCGCCACACGCGGCTCAACAAATGCGCACATTCCATGTCTTGTCTGAGAGCTAGCCGGTCGTATTTACTATGTGACTCGTTTAGACCAAAGTACACCGTGAATTGTATCCCAGTGGCGAGAATTTAGGTCCATTCTGATATGACCATTTGCTTAGCCGACGGCTATTGATAAACTATTATCCAATACCAGCAATTTCTTAACAGTCATAACTGTCAGTAGATTTCTATAAGGATGACAATATGATAAACAAACTCTTTAACATAAATGAGCCGTCCCGCGAGAAAACCAACAGTATGGCATCTGCGTAATGTATCGACCCAGATCAGCCTGCACAGTCCGCGCAGACCGTCTCAGGGGGATAGATGTATAGATTAATGATTCCTGAAACAGAAAATCCTCAGGAGGCGAAAAGTGTCTATCCGGGTAAGCCAGCGCAGCATGCTTAGGCTGATCAAGGTCAATACTTTACGCAGAGTACACACTGTTGGTTTTCTCGCAGGACGGCTCATTTTACTTTTTAATAGGTACTTAGATATATTGTATGCAGATAAAAGGCAAATATTCTCAACATACCACATACAAATCAAAAATTCTTTTAACGAATCAACATTGTTAGTCAAAGTGTCAAAAAGAGATTACAGTAATTAATTAATAAATACGGCGTCAGTATGATATATACTAACAGACAAACGCTGGTAAAAGCAGTCTTCTGAATCTAATACTCGGTAAAGATGTTCTCCCGTACTCGTTGCTAAGCGCAACATCAACAATATGTCGTCTACACAACGATTCTAGAATGATACTCATTATTGATGGACAGGAAGAGCATGACCTCGAGTTAGCCAAAGTGTCAAAAAGAGATTACAGTAATTAATTAATAAATACGGCGTCATTATGATATATTCTAACAGGGGAGACAAGCGCTGGTAAAAGCAGTCTTCTGAATCTAATACTCGGTAAAGATGTTCTCCCGTACTCGTTGCTAAGCGCAACATCAGCAATATGTCATCTACACAACGATTCTAGAATGAGACTCGTTGTTGATGGACAGGAAGAACATGACCTCGAGTCGACAGACGCCCTGAGAAAAAAGCTGAGATCATATGTTAGTGGTCGAGAGAACCGGGAAAATCAAGTGAACCAAGTTGATATATATTGGCCAATACCAATGTTACCGGTAGGTATTGCAACCCATGGGGATACGGTGCTATGCGAAAACTAACCTTACTGCCTTTACGAGCAATGTAGATGCAGAATAGCTTGCGCATTATGTGCAGTCTGCCCATGTGCTAAACTGTTCGCCAGTAGTTCAAAGCCGGCTTCAAGTAACTGCTGGCCATTATTGGATATTAAATGGATGGTAAGGCTGGTTCTTTTTCTAAATGTAAGTAATTACGCCATGGTTGGTTTTCCTGGAGCGCCGCCCACAGTAACTTTTGAATTATATTATCTTAATAATTAACAATTGCTTTAAAGCTACATAACACGAACATCGACATGAACACTTAGAGACTTTTATTTATCGTATTTGAATACCAAACATTTCATTAACTTATATTGGCCGTGCAGTTAAGTTTGATAATCTCGTTGACAGTATGCCCTTTTTTGTTCCTATCCGGTAATAAACGTTAAAGATGTTCCTGAAATTAACCAAATGTTACTTCAGGGATTCACCAAAATAACTATTATTTGTTAGACTGTAGACATAACAACGACGAATCCATAAATTATAACAAGATTTTAGTTAACACAATTTAAAAATACTTCGTATTGTAAATCTGAAAATAACCATGGATGAATTGTTATTAAAACCCCGAGTAATGAAATTGTATTTTCAATGATTTTTATTTAGAAAAATGTTACCATAGTCGATACCCCTGGGTTTGGTGAAAGTGATAAAATGAACGAACGGTTGATGAAATATTTACCCAATGCTGTTGCCTTTATTTACGTTATAAACAGTGCAACAGCAGGTGGATTACAGGAAGATAAGGTACGTGGGTATTTTACTTTTGTTTTCGAATAAAAATATGTTGCAACACGTGTACTATAACCGTCAAGGTAAACCAATATTTCGCGTATTTATCTCAAGTGTAAATAAAAAGCTGTCAGGTACTACATGAAGTAATCCGACCCGAAATGCCTGTGTGATTAACTGGCGAACGTTGCAGACAAATCATCCCAAACTTAAAAGTTTAAATCAACACTGATTGCAAACATGTCATATGTTTCGTTTTTATAAAATGCGGCTATCCAAATGTATACTTTAGAATAAGCTATTACTATCAAATAATTCAAATTGAACATCTGGGTGAATAAAAGGTAAAGCGCTGAAAATATATCTGTGTTCGTTTTTGTTTAATTATATAAGTGTCGGGAGCACTTGGGATCACTTGCAGTTTGTCAAGAAATTTCAGTTAATTGATTTATTTATTCTTCTATTTTCTCTGTTGTCACTATATACCAACTAAATTCCATCTTTCTTTACATGTAATTCAACCAGTTTCAATCCTCAGTTGTTACACCTTTTAAGCGTTTCTCAGATAGAACACCCTATATCATTGAAAAGAGTTACATCTAAGCTTTAAAATAGCATAAAAAGAATGGGGGAGGGGGTCATACTTTATACAAGAAAGAAATCACAACTCGAAAATGGTTATCGTCATTTTGGATGCACTCGGGCTGAGAAGAAACCGGTTTTTCACACATTCTACTTTCACTTTCAATACTAAAATGTATCGAATCAATCATTTCTAGTGATCCTATACACATTTACAATGAACTTAAACTCATTGTCATATATTCAATGCATTCTGATGAGCACTCATTTCTGCGCAAACAAATGGTTTTTGAGGGACTATTCGGCTTTAGATCAGCAGGGCCGCGGATGAATTTGGCGTAATTTGACATTGCGGGTTTAGTGTATATAGATGTATTATAAATTTATGATGCATTTCAGTTACTTCATATATTGAACACACAGAAGGAATGGGACAGCGACAACCAACTCTTCTCTTTTGATTATAAATGTATTCTGTTTGTTTGTAACAAATGGGATCAAGTTGAAAAGGCCAAGGAAGAACAGAAGGTCTGGGATGACACAATAAGAAAACTGTTGGCCGTGTTCCCCGATCTGCAACAGGATCAGGTTTTCAAAATGTGTACGACAGAGGTGAGCAGATGTGTCCTGTCATTATAGAAGTCTTTATTAACTCTTTCAGCGCCGATTTTTTATAAACTATAGTCTTCCATGTTCAAATTTGGGTTTTGTTTGGGAATATTTTGATGACTGAATGGCAAACCAGTCTCCTAACAAGCTGTCTCATATGAATCTGTATTGTTCGCAAAAACCTCAATTGGCACTGAAAGAGATAATTTAACGTGATCGTCCACTTTCTGCTTTAAAACGCGGTTTCGACTGATAGTTGAATTTGGATACGATTTAGATTGGTATCTTGGAAAGTTATGTGAGATTGGTTAAACAAATGTTTTAATGAAGACTCATCACAAAACTTAACTATTTGTAACCTTTTTCCCATGTTTCTTGAGTCGGACATGATAGATCTTACATCTGGTTTATCGGAAGTGAGGAAACAAAATCTCGCTGGAGTACCTAGAAAATACTTCCCACAGTTGTTTCCCTTGCTATATATATATATATATGATCTATCAAAATGCTCATACATCTATTTCGCTTCTGACGGCAGTATACTAGAACGTACCAGTGAGTGCAAAAAATGCATTTTTAACCATATATATAGCGAAGAAAGAATCGTGTCTGCATTATGTTTAAGTAGCAGTAAACTGTAAACAACACAGCAGAAAATAAATTAATGTTTCTGATCTTGTTGGTTTTGTTTACACTTCACTTGTATACAGCCATTTGGATAAAAGACAAAATAAAATTGTATAACATGTCCTTCTTGGTGCCCCTTTAAAAATTACCACCAACTAACTATTTACTCTATAACTTCACTGTTATATGTATACAAGTAGCATGCAATGTAGAACAATACAAGTAACACACAAATGATCATAAGTTGGAGAACAGTATGTTTAAACTTAGAGTTTGTTGAGATCAATAGACGAAGTTCAATAACAAAAATAATCTTTGAACATTTGGATACTTAACCCAATGTAACGTTATATAAAGATCATAAATAATGATGCCTCTCTTAAATAATGAATTTATAAGGAGCACACTATTTTCATCATTGCTTCGTCAATAAAAAAATAACCACAATATACAATACAATACAATATATTGTATTGCATTAAAAAAAAGTGTAAGTTTTGATGACCAGTTGATCGTAGAACGTTTATCAAAGCTGGACTATCACAACCTTAGGTGTAATAATCTAGCATTGTCTTGTTCTTTATGTTTCATTGCAACAATACGTATTTAACTAAACTATTTATAATTTTAACATAATCTGAAGACATTAATGCAGTTAATTTAAGTATACTTGGCAAATGACAAATAAAAATAATAACTAGACCCAAAGAGATCCTATGCAGCTTCGCGGAAACATAATACCTTTGTCGTTACAGGCTCTGCGATACCAGAAAGGTGGTTTAGGAAACACAGACAAGTTCGAGAAGCTGTTACAGGGAATTGAAAAGATGGTGCCGCAGAGTTTAAAAACAAAGCTAGACCGCCATTACAGGTGATTATTTGTGTAATTTCGTTTTACCTTTCAACTAAAACTGACAATATTTGGTGCATCAACCTCTTTCTAAACCTTGACTACTTGATTCGATTTTGTGAAGACTATGTCGTTTTATGAACCATTTATGCAGAGGGTCACTGAAGCAACAATTCTGCTAAATTATCTTGAAATCCGACGACAACTTTCAGAATCAAAGCGCCAATGGCACTATAGTGGCAATCGTATGGAAAATCCTGCAAAGTATCAAGCAGTATATCGGTGTAGGGCTTGCGATTTTCAATAATAGTGCACTCTGGTGCGGGTAAATTTGAGAATGTATCAACCCTGCATCTTTTGACAGTAGAATAATGTTAGTTTGCCAGAATGTTGTCTTGGTGATTTGTTTTATTTACGTTCTGAAACTGGTCATGATGTGTTCAAAATTAGGTCATTCCAAATTTATGAAAAATCTAGTTAGTACTCGATAGACTATCGTTTTAGCTCATTAGAATGGCTATTTGTAATCTAAATTGTTCGGGTAATCACATGTTCATCACCAGGTCGCTTGGCCATAATAAGATAATATATTTTGTACACTTTAGAAATGACAAAATTATCAAGAAATGAGAGAAAACAGTATCCATTAGTTTGGTGTTTGTTTCAATGATGTCCGATATTAAACAGGTCTGTCCCTTCACATTGCATGATTGAAGGTTGTCAGAAGTTGTCAGAGACATATAGACACAGTGTATTTATATGTCTCTGAGGTTGTTAAACTGCTTCGAAAAAATTGAGTGCAATAACAAACACAAAACATGCACAAAAAGCACAATTTCACTATTTGCCAAACTGTTCAATTTATAAAAATATAGGCATATATTATAATGCTCGATCTCCAAACTAAATTAGGCTACACTTTCAGCATTGATTGCTAATTGACTCTAGAACGTGCAGACGTGTATACATAACGTGTGTACACACTGACATCGTGTGTCCTTTAAACCTTTGTAAACCAGTCTTATCATCTAGACGCTTTCATATATTTAAACAACTACAAAATAAAGCGTTTATAATATTGAGATTTAAGAACACCAGTCTCGCGAGCTATTTATAGAACCTTTTGGAATTTCCAGATTTGAGTATCATCAGAGTTTATTTGCAAGGCAGAACGAGCAGTGATATTTATTATCTGCCAAATCATGACGAAGATAATATTTACATATTTTAACTCTATGTAGATAATGTCTCGATAAAACTCAAATATTAGTAACAATCCGGTACCAAAGTAGCACTGACATAATTATTATCAATCGCGTCTCTGCATCAATGATGGATCTATAACGGATGTGAATAAATTAGTTTGCAGTAAGGAAAATAAATATCAACCGATATTTCAAAACCGACTATGTAAATATGTTTCGTTGTTGTTGTTTCTATTAGCATTGTGGCGATTGTCAAACAAATCGCCACAAAAATGGAATTATAATGTTTTTTCATCTTGCCCATTTTCTTATGTCGCCTTGCCGCTATGATTTTCGAACAATCCATATGTATTGAACAATTTTTGTAAATGGTCACTTTAAGAATTTATTTATTTATTTATTTATTGGGGTTTTACGCCGCTTTCATCAATATTTCAGTTATATCACGGCGACAGTTCACTTATTCATGATCCCTGGGTAAACAAACCAGTACTAGGCTAGAAAATGGGCCTTGCCCAAGGGCACTCCACCATGACCGCAGTGCCGCAGGGACACCCGGTTTCGAAATCTCACTTTAAGAAACATTTCTACCTATTTATATTGGAAACCGACAAGCTATTTAAGATGAGAATACCATTTGTACCTGTTCTGATGCCGCAGCAACCTAAGCGTCGTTCTCGACTATGAAGTGTTGTTTGCTCACTCGATATAGGTCACATCATCTGTTTGGCGTGAAAATTACTCCACTTAGAACTATTTGTTTCGGCGGGGCTGCCTGTGTAATTAGGAACGTAGTAACTTCAAAAATTCGTTAATTAATTGTGTAGTTTGTTGACTCTGGAACGGATGTCTGTCAACAACGGTCCCAAAACAGCATTGAAAGGGTTTATCTGACTGAGTAGGGTCATATGGTAACGTACATTCGGGAGGGTTTACACAAAATAATATATCAGATCATATTACTAACTTATCGACTTGTTTTATTTTGACAAATTGAACTTAAATATAATACTATTATAGTATAATTCAATTGAAACAGCAAAGGCAGAAGCTGATCGGAGTCTTCACTTATAGCTAATTATGTAATATTTATTTTCTTGATAGAGTAAAATGTTGTCAAATCCTTCGAGCTAAAAACACATTTAATTTTTTGATTTCCGATCAGGTTTACCACCTATTTTGAGATGTTTTATTAAAGTGTTATTATTAAATATAAACATAGAAGATCAAGATTGGTTTGCAAGTAAAGATAAGTAATGTGTATCACTTTAAACTTCAACGTAAGTTCACACGGTCATGAACACTTTTCCCCCTATTAGCTACGATGCCAAAATTATTTTAGTTAGATGAGATACTTATATACGATGTTAGCTTCTTTCTCAAATAGTAAACATTTATATGTAATTATTAGAAACTAAGACCATTCATATTCTGCCGAAAACGGAGATGCATTAAGACCACTAACCGCATGGTTAGGTACACATTTTTTGGGTAATCAGAGCTCCAGAAAAGGAGGAATGAACTGGTCCTCTTTCATTTCAATATCTCGCTTATTACACCAGGAAACCCTATATGGTTTAATCGTCACATAATGATTTTAATATTTGAAATATGCACCTCACCTTGAGTTCTGGCTAATGATAATGATAATGTTTGTACAATTTCATGTAACAAGGTGGATCGAGAGGTTTATCGGACAGTTACAGACAATTATAAACGCTCGTATATCTCACGCCCAATCCTCGGAGGAAGAGAAGGTGAAGTTAACTGAAACTGTGACGGCGAGACTGAACAAACTCAACATAGACTCAGAAAGGGTAAATGGCAAACTTGTTTAACGTAAAATAACCAAAATGAATAACTAGATTATATAATATTATAAGTTCAAACTTTTTTGAATCAAAACCGACAATGGATTCAACTGTTATTGGTAAAGGTAATGGTGACTCTTCAATACTTTTACTTTTATACTGGTTTTTTTCCATATGATCATTTTAAATTGCCCTTATATATATTAGTAAACATACATTTGATTTTTGAAAATTATACATCGGGTCAATACAAAAAAAATCAATACATGAAGCAAACTAATTTCGGACTATGAAAGGTTAATCCGGATGGCCGTTATAGCATTTTGCTTGCTACACCATGTCCGAAAGGTGCCGCCATTATTGGTGTATGACAATCGGAATTCCTCGGGTAATTCCGTCATCCTTCATCAACGCTGGCGAAGAATTCATCAACGAGGTATTCCAATTGTGGTGTATGCCTGACAAAATAACGTAATCGTAGTGGCATGTCACTCCATATTATCAACTGGGTGTAATTAATTAATGGACTGATAAATCGAACTGTTAACACAGCCTGCCTGAAGTATTTCTCAGTAGCCACCCCTTGTATTTCGTGTAACTACCTTTTTATACACATGCTTTATTGTATTATTGACAATAGTCGTGTCTTAAATCTATAGCTTGTATATGTTGTATGTTTGCTTCAATTCTAAAACAATATGTTTGTTATGCAATTGTGCGAGTTTTGACCATTGGACTAGTGACTTTATTATCAAGGTAAAAGCCAAATTGGTAGCAAAAGCAAGAGAGAGCTGTGACACCATTGTGAACAATCTGCACGAATATCTCCATACGGACGACGTAGATGCATTCCTCAACGACTGGAATGACACCGACGCACCTGATGTTACCATAGATTTCGAGGTCACAAGATATAACGCCGAGAAGAAAATTCGCAGAAAAATTGAGGAGGTTTTGAAAAAATGGGAGAGTGAAAACAAACTCCTGGAAACTGTCTCGGAGGAATTGACGACCATGTTCACAACGGAATGTCGGCTACTCGGTCAAGATTGTAAGGGTATTGACCTCATAATTGAAGGCGTGTCGGATGGATCCTCGTTTGAATCAGGTATTGTAACATGTCTTCTTGTACAATCGGACTGCGTCCGATATCTATTGCATCTCATTAACCCTTTCCCAACATACAACAGATATGCAGAAGACGACTTCGAAAACATATAGGTATAATATGGAAGCTCTCTATAAATGAAAGAACAATTATAGAATACAGTTTAAAACATTATGGCAAAATGCATTTTCTTTCAAAAGCGTCTGTAGATGGGAAAGGGTTAATGGAACATCATATAAAGGGATGTGGACGTAGAACTTAAACGGTCTACATTCAAATGATTAATTATATCAAAAAGCACACATACTTCTTGTCATATGATAGCGAACAGGAAAGGTTAATGCAAAACTGTGAAATTCTAGGCTCACCTGCGGCTCACTTTATTATACGACCCCTTTTTGTCTAATGCAGCTTTATTATCTTTGCATTATCAGAAATTAACTGATTTTGTAAAGCCTGTGCCACCAGTATAGAGCCAGGTCAATTTAACCCACTAACAGCTGGGATCGATTGTGTAATTACTCTGTCAACAATTTAGAGCAAGGTCAACTTTACCCATTGACATCTGGAACTGATTTTGTTAAGCCTGTGCCACCAGTATAGAGCCATGTCAATTAAACCTTTTAACAGCTGGGATCGATTGTGTAATTACTCTGTCACCAGTTTAGAGCCATGTCAATTAAACCTTTTAACAGCTGGGATCAATTGTGTAATTACTCTGTCACCAGTTAAGAGCAAGGCCAACTTTACACATTGACAGCTGGAACAGATTTTGTTAAGCCACCAGTATAGATCCAGGTCAACTTAACTCATTGACGGCTGGTACCACTTTTATAAAGCCTGCGTCACCAGAGCCATATCAGCATAATCCATTGGCAGACAGCTGGAACTGATTTTGTAAAGCCTATGCACCAGTATAGAGCCATATCAGAATAATGCATCGGCAGGCAGCTGGAACTGATTTTATAAAGCCTGCGTCACCAGCATAGAGTAATATCAGCATAATCCATTGGCAGGCAGCTGGAACTGATTTTGTAATGCCTGTAACACCAGTATAGCGCCATATCAGAATAATCCATTGGCAGGCAGCTGTAACTGATTTTATAAAGCCTGTACCACCAGTATAGAGCCTTATCAGAATAATCCATTGACAGGCAGCTGGAACTGATTGTGTAATGCCTGTGTCACCAGTATAGACCCATATCGGGAGAATCCATAAGTAGACAGCTAACACTGATGTTGTTATGCCTGTGTCGCCAGTATAGAGCCATATCAGAATAATGCATTGACAAGCAGTTGGAACTGATTTTGTAAAGCCTGTACCACCAGTATAGGACCATATCAGAAGAATCCATTGACAGGCAGCTGGAACTGATTTTGTAATGCCTGTAACACCAGTATAGAGCCATATCAGAAAAATCCATTGACAGCCAGCTCGAACTGATTTTGTAAAGCCTGTGCCACCAGTATAGACCCATATCAGAGAAATCCATTGACAGGCAGCTGGAACTGATTTCGTAATGCCTGTGTCACCAGTATAGAGCCATATCATAATAATCCATTGACATGCAACTTTAACTGATTGTGTAAAGCCTGTGCCACCAGTATATACCCATATCAAAACAATCCATTGCAGGCAGCTGGAACTGATTGTATAAAGCCTGTATCACCAGTATAGAACCATATCAAAATAATCCATTGCAGGCAACTAGAACTGATTTTGTAAAGCTTATGTCACCAGTATAGATCCATATCAGAATATAATCCATTGGCAGGCAGCTGGAACAGATTTTGTAAAGCCTGTGTCACAAGTATAGAGCCATATCTGAATAAACCCATTATCATGTTGTACCGATTGTGTGATGCCTGTGCACCCATTATAGAGCCAGGTCAACTTATACCATTGATTGCTGGAACCGATTTTGTAATGCCTGTACCCAAAGTATAGAGTCAGGTCAACTTAAGCAATGACACCTGGAACCGATTTTGTAAAGCCTGTTCCACCAGTATAGAGTCAGGTCAATTTCACCCATTGACAGCTGGTACCGATTGAGTTATGCCTTCGCCCCGAGTATAGTGTCAGGTCAACTTAACCAATTGACACCTGGTATAGAACAAGTTCAACTTATACAATTGACGGCTGGGACCAATTTTGTAATGCCTGTACCACCGGTATAGAATCATGTCAACTTAACCCTTTGACATCTGAAACCGATTTTGTAAAGCCTCTGCTCCAGTATACAAGTCAGATCAACTTAACCCATTAACAGCTGGGACCGATTTTGTAATGCCTTTTCCCCCAGTATAGAGCCAGGTCAACTTAACCAATTGACAGCTGGTACCGATTTTGTAATGTGTTTGGCCCTAGTAAAGTGTCAGGTCAACTTCACCCATTGACAGCTGGTACTGATTTTGTAATGCCTTTGCCCCCAGGAATGAGACAGGTCAACTGAACCAATTGACAGCTGGTAACGATTTTGTAATGCCTTTGTCCCCAGTAAGGAATCAGGTCAACTTCACCCATTAACAGCTGGTACCGATTAGGTAATGCCTGTGGCCCCAGTATAGAAGCAGGTCAACTTAACTAGTTGACAACTGGTACCGATTTTGTAATTCCTTTGCCCCCAGTAAAGTGTCAGGTCAACTTCACCCATCGACAGCTGATACCGATTTTGAAATGCCTGTGCCCCAAGTATAGAGCTAGGTCAACTTAACCCATTGACAGCAGGAACCGATTTTGTAAAGCCTGTAGCCGCAGTATAGAGTCATGTCACCTTAACTAGTTGACAACTGGTACCGATTTTGTAATTCCTTTGCCCCCAGTAAAGTGTCAGGTCAACTTCACCCATCGACAGCTGGTACAGATTTTGAAATGCCTGTGCCCCAAGTATATAGGCAGGTCAACTTAACCCATTGACAGCCGGTACCGATTTTGTTAAGCCTATGCCCTAAGTATAGAGCTTGGTCAACTAAACCCATTAACAGCTGGAATCGATTGTGTAATTACTCTGTCATCAGTTAAGAGCAAAGGCAAACTTTACCCATTGACAGCTGGAACCGATTTTATAAAGCCTGTGCCCCCAGTATATAGGCAGGTCAACCTAACCCATTGACGGCTGGTACCGATTTTGTATTGCCTGTGTCACCAGTAAAGAGTCATGTGAGCTTAACCCATTGACAGCTGGTACCGATTTTGTATGACTGTGTCACGAGAATAAAGCAAGGCTAACCTCACTTATTGACAGCTGGAACCGATTGTGTAATGCCTGTGTCCCCTAGTACAGAGTCAGGACTACTTAACCCGTTGTCAGCTGGTACCGATTTTGTAAAGCATGTGCCCCAAGTATAGAGACAAGTCAACTTATCCAATTAACAGCTTGTACCGATTTTGTAATGCCTGTGCCCCCAGTATAGCTTCATGTCAGCTAAACATTTTAACAGCTTGTTCCCATTTTGTAATGCCTGTGCCCCTAGTATAGCTTCATGTCAGCTAAACCTATTGACAGCTTGTTCCCATTTTGTAATGCCTTTGCTTCGAGCATAAAGCAAGGATAACTTCATTCATTAACAGCTGGAACCGATTTTGTAATGCCTGTGCCCCCAGTATAGAGTCAAGTCAACTTAACCCATTTACAGCTGTAACTGAGTGTGTAAAGTATGTGCCACCAGCATAGAGCAAGGTCAATTTAACCCATTGACAGCTGTTACTGATTTTGTAATACCTGTGCCCCAAGTATAGAGCCAGGTCAACTTAACCCATTGGCAGCTGTAACCGAGTGTGTAAAGCATGTGCCAACAGCATAGAGCAAGGTCAACTTAACCCATTGACAGCTTTTACCGATTTTGAAATGTTTGTGCCCCCAGTAAAGAGTCAGGTCAACTTCACCCATATAGTCCTGATTTGTTAAGCCTCTGTCACCAGTAAAGAGCCAGATCAGCTAGCGCACCAGCTCTGTCTGACCAGGTTCTTTATTGTTGGCTGCTCAATCAAACATTGTTGTTATGTTATACCTAAGATTGGCTGTTAACTCTTCCATATGCAAAGCTGGGCAATTCCTCTTTTTAAAGAACAGCATTAAAAGGGGATTATCATTGACAGTGATTGCTGGATGTTTCTAGAGGAATAGGTTACGGTAAATACTAAAACACGGAGCGGACATGATTCAAAACGTAAAGAAGAACACAAACAAGTTATTTTATTTTCTTCTTTAGAATTTTGAGCAACTTTACTGTTATAATTATATGATATCAAATTTGAGTCACATATTGTTATAAAATAAAAACTAAAAAAGAAACAAACAGAACAGCAAGCAAACACGAACAAGTCATAACCTTTCACTTTGTTTGTGTGGAATAAAATACAGGTGTTTTTGGCCTGGAGCTTTAGCCCCTGGTCATAGTAGTAATACCACTTTTTTTTCGGAGTTGGCAGCATGCCAATTGCTGTTAACACCAAACAACGCAAGAAAAAATGCGCGAGAACATTCATCATGGATTCAACAAAACTGCATTTAAAGGTTAGGATCTCCCCCATAAATATCATTTTGTTGTTGGAACATCAGTGAAAAGCGTGAGTACTCTAATATAAGTTTAAGAAATTTTCTAGAAACTAATGCGCCTATTAATAACAGGTCAAGTATGGACGCTTGTTAACATTATTAACATTCACGAAGAGGAACGGGAAAAAAGAAAGAAGTCACGTGAAATATACAGTGGCGGATTAACCGTCGACAAATTAATGGTGAACAAAGAAAAGGCATGGCAAATGTAGTTGCCGGTTTTAGCGAGGGTCCATAGGGCCCGTGCCCGACTACCCCCAACCCACGAAAGAAGTCACGTGAAATATACAGTGGCGGATTAACCGGGGCCCGTAGAATTTATGGTAAACAACGAAAAAGCGTGGCAAATGTAGTGGCGGATTTAGCGGGGCCCATAGGGCCCATGCCCGACTCCCTCACCCCACGACACCCCAACCCGGACGGGCATCATACATATCTGGCGAGCGCCGGGCAAAATTCGCCGCTCAGAGCCCGGCCGGACAGCGGGCAGACATTGACCGGTGACAGACGGCCGGACATCCAATGTGTCTCGCAGGTTATAAAAGCCGGGTCATCGCATCATTAATCAGATTCCAGTTGCGCTCTTCACAGAAGGTAGCAATTTAACACAAAGTTTATCACAAAAGTGTCAGAATAACAGTACTACAAGATGCCCTATAAAAGAAGGGAGGACTGAAGGAGAAGGAGAGGGCAGTACTCACAAGAGAGGGAGAGTGGCAGTAAAGGGAATGAGACCTTTCCTCTTCAGCCACCAATGCACCAATAACTAAGTTGTAGCGGTAGCGTGCAAACGCAAACCTCTCACTCAATCGTGCTGTGCAGGTATCAACGGCAGTTTCGTTAGAATGCTTGTCTTAATGATACCTAAGTCAAGTTCGAATATGGATCATATTGGGTTAGAAACTAGGTCACTAGGCCAAATTGAAGGAAAATCTTGTCAACGCTGTAGAGGCCAGGTTTTTTAAAATTTGGTCAGAATGTTTATCTTAATGATATCTAGTCCATGTTTGAATATGGGTCATGTCGGGTAAACAAAAATAGGTCACTAAGCCAAATGAAGGAAAATCTTGATAATATACTGGATGTTGCATTTTGAATCTTTGTCAGAATAATTGTCTTGATGAGTTTTGCATATTTCAAACACTTTCTCCCAGTCTAGTACATGGTATAGAGAACTATTTCAACTTGATGGAATGTGATTTAACATTGACATATTTCTCAATATAATGATGCAGAAACTTCAAAATATTCCCCCTAAACCTGTTGTCAGATTTCCCTTTGATTCTTCATGTCTTAAATGTGTATACTTGTGAGCTCTTGCACTCAGGTGAGCGATATAGTGCCAACAAGGTCCTTCTGTTTTTAAATTGGCAGTTTAATACTACTAATTTACTATTTTTGACATGCTCTATCAATTTCTTGACAATAAATACATAAACATAAGCTGCAATTGTTATTATTTTCACATTTCCCCTACTTCTCCAACCTTCCAGCAGCCCCCAGGCCGTCAGCACTGCAGTGTTTTGATTATTATACGTACACAACTTTGAAATCAATTGCTACTTTATTGAAAAAGGTCTATACAACAATGACCTCTCAGTGATCAATTATTACTGTTTGAAAGATGATATTAAACGGATACGAATTCAATTATATTTCTTTAATGTAGGTTAAAGGTTTGATTACGAATGGTCTAAAAATATTACATTTTAAAACGTAATTGTCTGAACATTTGTAACGGATTGTATTAACAACACACTGGCATAAACTTTTACCATTTATCTGATACGATAGTTAAGAAGTGTCCTGTTGTAGGATAAAGTGATTTATATATCTCAAACTATAGAAGTTTTTAGTCAAAAGCTGTTTCATATTGGGAAGGAAACGGTGTTCGTCTTGAGCAAAGAAATCGTTGGTTTCAACATCGTTTTGTAAAACAGTAAAGGCAATACATGTTGCCCGTATTAGGAAATGTGCTTAAAGAGATTATAAATTGCTTTCGTCACAGATGCAGGTAATCGAACCAAAGAAAAGACAACAATCTTCACCGGAAGCGAGAAAGTTATTCTCGCTATCGCCGCTCCACTCTGGGTACCTTTGGTCGCTGCAGCCTCAATTTTGTTTCTTCCGGTCGGTCTGACCATGATAATTAGGGAAAAGTTGAAACAGAGCAAACATCTAGCGAACTATAAGGCTAACAAGGCATCGTTCATGACTAAGTGGACAAAGGAGTTAACTGAGAAAACATTCACAGAGGCAAGTCTTAGAGCGTTTATTTCGGATACGTACTTTTTAAAATTTGAAGCCAAAATTGAAGAATTGTGTTCCATTTTCATTCCACAACAAATAGAATTAGATCGAAGGATGATAAACAACATTAATCAGGACACATCACATGATATTCTTGATCAATTTTTACCAATACAAAAGAGACTCAAATCCGTTATTGGACAGCTGTACATGTATAGGCTGCGATATAAGACAGACGATATTATAAGTCCAAGTCAAATAGAGAAAGGGAGAAAACTCGGTTCAGGAAGTTACTCCGATGTTTATGAAGCACATTTGATGATGAATGAGAGGCGGACAAAGATAGCATTGAAGGAACTGCGGTATGAATTAAGGGGAGGTACTATCTACACACAACTGAAGGAGATAGATAGTCTGAGGTAAGATCTAGGCCCGTACTCATTCTATATTATCATTAGTATTCTGTTTCTAAATTATTCCTGAATTTCAAAGTAAGGCATTTTTGTTTGACTTAATCATATGGTTATCCAATCTAAAATTATGTTACTTCATTTATTAAGACAGATAATTCGAAAAGATAACAGTTGTCGAATGTTTCTTTTGAAAACTGTCCGTGTCGTGTAAGTATCAGCCGGTTCATCTGCTTTGTGTTATCAGAACATACACACGTTGACAAATATTTTGTTATCAAGATTGTGTTAGTAATACGTGGATAGTGTAGATCGCAATCAGACTGTGTGGATGCCAACTTGTAGCTTTTCCCATGAACAGGCTGTATTGGAGGTGTGTCAGGATGGAAAATAGACACACGAGGACAGTTTATTATTTTTAATTATTAAATGCTTTCAACATAGGATCTTGTCTCGTCGTTGTTGCTTAAGTTTCAGAAAGACTTTAAACATGGTAGTAATGGCTTTCCCTCTTTGGTGCTCGGGGTAAGCTTTACGTCTAACTCGCTGGTGTCATGATAAATGGACCAGTAGTGATGGTAACTCACACAGGAATATAACTGAAATATTAATAATAGCGACATAAAACACAAAACAAACCAACACACGAGGCATGAAAAGAGCCTTTTGAAAATGCCCATATTCGTTCAACGCAGTATTGCAACATTTATACGTTTACATACATAGTTCGGTCGCCCGGTCACAGTTGTTCAATATTTTTTTGGCGCAGCGTGAGGAAGCATAAATAAGTTTGATGATACATCAACACATTTATATGCGTTTACGCTGTGCGCTTTCCCATTGCAAGAGTTGGTTTTGGTACTTTGATTCTCTCTTCTTTGATTCACTCTGCAATGGTTAAAGTACCAGAAGTGCTTTGATCTGGATTGATATTGTGATGCTTTGTTGTTGTTGTCGATGTTAACAGTGAACCAGTTTTAGATCATATGATGTTTATAGACCAATCAAATTCACTCTTTTTACAAACAAAGAAACTTTTTCCCCAGATTTTCCCGGAATCTATCTTTGATATATCCATCCCTCCCTATCTTCCAACCCTTTTGTCTTTGAGATTAAGACTTTGCATACACCAAGTATTTAAATTCTTTATTGGTTCATGCTCACATCTTCATGTAATTCATTTCAATGTTAACCTGTATTATTTTATGTGTATGCGGTTTTTCACCACAGATGTGTCATACGTTTATAGATTTTGACAGATATACTGTCATTGGCATTTTTCTTAATAAAATGCCCATATTCATTCAACACAGTCTTATTCCATTTATACGTTTACATACATAGTTCGGTCGCAGCGTGAGAAAGCATAAAAGGCATTTATTTTTCATTTGCTATGTTTGCTGCTTAATCAAAGACGAATCATCTTAATCTCTGTTGACTGTCGTACGTTTAACAGTAATACTGATATTGAAGTACTTTTAACGTATAAGATCAGGTGTAAATGACTTGATGCTTTAACGTTGTTGTTCAAAACCAATATAAAAACTCCCAAAAACGCCGAAATAATTTAAATTTCATGCTAGCTAACTTTCATTTGAACAGTGCTCTGTGAAAAACAACTCTACGCGTTATAATTATACGTATGGAAAAGAGCTGCCTGCGCATTCATGTCAAAGCTCGAAACGGATTCTGCTTAAAAAGTCCTATGGCTAATTTGCGAACAGTGCTGAGTCGGATCAAAGTGCACGGTTGTACTAGCTGATTAGATATACACTGGTAGCACTGATTTGATATACACTGGTCGCAAATGCCTGACGGTTGGTTCTAATAGAGCGCCACTCATCTGCCTATTTATCTTGTGCTCTCATCCTTTTTACATAGGTCCCTGACACATGCAAACATTGTAGAATTTCACGGAGTGTCCTATTATAGCGATTTGGATGACCAGGGCGAAACCGGAAACGTTGAGGTGAATAATGACCGAGACCTGATTGGTGGACATTTATCGTTAGTGTTTGAATATTGCGATGACAATCTAGAACATATGGTGTTCACTGACAAAGAGAAACAGTGTGGGTAAGAACTTATCCCTTTTCCTTATACGCACAAATTTATACGTATAGGCAACAGAAGCGTTTTGAAAACATTAGGAGAACATGAGATCGAGTTGAGCAAGAATTATCCTTAACGCAATGTTTTCAACTCTGTATCAAAATATTCAAACCAATTTCCAAGATATTCCAGTTTGAGCCTTAGTTATATTTAATACACATGACTCGTATAAAGACACACACATTGAGCTGATATAGGTATACTTCTGACCAGGGGGAATAAACGGTTGATTGAGATAATATAGGTATATTTCTCGTATAATAACATAGGAGGATAACCGGTTGACTGAGATAATATAGGTATATTTCTCGTATAATAACATAGGAGGATAAACGGTTGATTGAGATAATATAGGTATATTTCTCGTATAATAACATAGGAGGATAAACGGTTGATTGAGATAATATAGGTATATTTCTGACCAGGGGGAATAAACGGTTGATTGAGATAATATATGTATATTTCTCGTATAATAACATAGGAGGATAAACGGTTGATTGAGATAATATAGGTATATTTCTGACCAGGGGGAATAAACGGTTGATTGAGATAATATAGGTATATTTCTGACCAGGGGGAATAAACGGTTGATTGAGATAATATAGGTATATTTCTCGTATAATAACATAGGAGGATAAACGGTTGATTGAGATAATATAGGTATATTTCTCGTATAATAACATAGGAGGATAAACGGTTGATTGAGATAATATAGGTATATTTCTCGTATAATAACATAGGAGGATAACCGGTTGACTGAGATAATATACATGTGTAGGTATTTCTCGAATAATGACATACCCGAAGGGGGATAAACGGTTGATTGAGATTGTATAGGTATATTTCTCTTATAATAACATAACAGGCGGACACCGGTTGACGAGACGATATAGGTATATATCTCGAATAATAAAATACCCAAAGGGGGATAAGGTAACTTTCTTAATTTACAATTAGATAACGATAACTGCAAATCTATATGCAATAACCATATTGTGTTTAAAATGTTCTATAAAAAGGCTTTTGTTTCTCAAAAGGCTAATGCATTATTTGGATTTTTTTTACAACATTCCTTTTCTTGTAATAGGGATAAAGTTAACTAAATGTTGACATTAAATGATGATAAATGATTTTCTTCTAAGTAATAACATAGAATAATGTTTCTTTTATGTCGAAACTATTACAGTTTATATATTTTCACTCGTGCTGCCAGTAATTATAATCATAATTGTAAACATTATCGTGTTTTAATTTGTGGATAATTTCTAATAGATCTTTATAGTTAAATAACTAAGTAAACACCAACATTGATACTTCTCTGGCGGCTATTCCACGAGTGAAAAAAAACCCATGTGAGCTGTTCCACGAGAAAACCAACATTATAAACTCTGCGTAATGTATCGACCCAGATGAGCCTGTGCAATCCGCGCAGGCTAATCCGGATCGACATATTCCATCTCAGGGGGATAGAGGTATAGAGTAATGATTCATGAAACAGAAAATCGGATTAGCGTGCGCGGTAAGCTTAGGCTGATCCGGTCGATGCTTTACGCAGAGGCCATAATGTTGGTTTTGTCGTGTTACGGCTCAGTCATTAGGCACACAAGGTATAAATCAAATCAAACTAAAACACCCACATTCACTCTGAAATTAAAAACAAAAAACTAATATGTTCTGTATTGTATTTACAAATAGTATTGAAGTGACAGCTGGTACTATTGAAACTTATTTTAAATATGATGCACAAACACACCAATTAAATGAGAATGTCACAAAAAGACAGCCCATTAAAAACTCTCAGACCTAGAAAAGATCCAGATATTCTTGCGATTCTTCGCCCGTTGTGCAGTCGGATCAGTTTCTTCAATGTTTGTATTCTGGCCGTTATTTCATTCTTTGATCTATAATAATAATAATTATAATAATAATAATAATAATTATAATAATAATAATAATAATTAGAATAATAATAATAATAATAATAATAATATCTTTATTTAATGAAGGTTACTTATTAAGATGTACATGTACTTTGATGTACTTAATAAATAATCTTATCTAACATATTGCCTTCAACTTATGTATCTCTATATTCATTCATGCAAACACATACGCATACCCATATAAAAACGTACATATATATATATATATATATATATATATATATATATATATATATATATACATACACATACATACCCATATACTTACATACACGTACACATCCTCATACGCACATATATAAATAGTTTATGACACGCATACATAACGTTATCGTATACATGTATGGATAAGAATATATATATATATATATATATATATATGCAAACATGCATACTGGTTTAACTTGTTATCAACTTGGCGGCAGACACTCAGAAGCTTATAAGTAGCCGGGCAGAAGCCCGCGACTTATATTTGTAATAGCTTTTCGGAAATGACATGGGAAGACGAGTTATTATTAGAAAAAAACAAATTTAAATGTCTTGAACATATTACAATTGTGTTTGTTTACAAACACTTAGTTATGACACATCTAAACTGAAATAAATAATCCGATGTTTTAAGTATTTGTAATTACTTTACTTTGACTCGCATTTATGTTTTTTGTCTTATTTACGAAGACAAAAGAGTCCCTTTTAGACTTGCTGCAGACTGTTATGTGTCAATATAGAGAAAAAACTCACGTCGAATTCTCCTTTTAATAGCAATTTTAACTTACTTACTGTTATTTTCATATTCAAAGAGATGTCTTGATTTGTGTAGAATTCATTAAATAATGTTAATCCATGTATATCAAAAATAGGAACTGTTTCTAAGCTAAATATATTATCCTTTTGTGTCCTAGTTTCGTGACGTTTAACGTTTTCGCGTTTTCGCGTTTTCGCGCATGCGCATTTCGATATGAAGAAGCGAGCGGTCAAAATATTATTTTATTTTAGATAAGTAACAACATCAAGTATTGAGTACTACTTTCAGGGCGTATGAAATTTAAAGACTTTTCCATAAGACTTATGGCTTCAGAAAGCTATCTCTAAATTTGTTTGAACAAGCCAAACAAATAAAAATAAGAAATATTTTGAAATTATGTTTCAAACAAATGCCTGTTTATCGGTCGTGAACGTCAAAACGCTTTCTCCACTGTTCGTGACCTAATTTCATATTGTTAAAATATAAAGGGAAGTAACCGGAAGTAAAATGTAAACTTAAAAAAGCGCTTCCATGACATTGACGAGTTATGCAGACAACAAATGTCGCTCGAAAAATTGACTTGCAAGGGCTGAATGTAGGAGAAGAAGGATATGCTCTGAAAAATGTTGATCACGTGACTAGCGCATATCGACTGCGTAGATTTGTAAGTGTTGCACAAGTCACTGTTTACAACTGTTCTCACTGGTTTTTTCACTACACAGACTTAAATCATTTTATTTAACCTAAAATATAAAATTCACATAAAAGATAGTATAGAAATGCTTTTTTTCACTCGAATGCAGTGGAATAAAACATGCACTAAAGTTTTGCCTGATTTTTTATTCACTTGCTTCGATGTCACAACGACTAGATCTTGAAACGAGGTCAACATTTCGAAAGAATGCATAAACACCTAATATTACAAATAGATAGCTAATATTACAGACTTAAATGATTAAACATATGTGATATTTAGAAATAAAGAAAATCTGGTTTTTCCCCTCCAATTAATTTCATTCTTGCCACCTTTAAAATAGTAATGGGACTCGCAACTGGCATTTCTCTTGCGCCATACATATATGGTATGCATCAATGATTGGAATAAACAATTTAGCTGATATTGTGTTTCAAGTGTGGTCTACTTTTTAAACATATGAGGATAAATGTTAACATCTGTGAAATACTTATTATAATTATTATTAAAATGGAGGAAGTTCATGTCTTCAGCAATGTAACCGTTTTCTCAATGTTTTAAACTTTTAAAGGTTTTCATTGTTGCTTCAGACATGGAAAGGGTTAAATAGCTTTTTAGTGCATGTAGATTTAAATCCCAAACTGTATTTATTGTGGTTTTATTGACAAATACAAACAATCCAAAATCCTGACCAAAAGAAATCCTGTATGTGGAATTTCAAAAATCCTAAAATTAGTCCTTAATGAAAACATTATGTGTATGTTTAGACTAATGAAAGTCAAGAATGCATGTGTGTTAAAAAAAATTAATGCAGTTCTTTCCGGCGACATTGATGCCTTGCATCAACTTTCTCTTGTACTTAATATAAAACAATTTACTATTATTATTATTATTTTTCCTTAAATGTTTTAACACTAAGCGATGCTCGTATGTCACATGAGATATAATTTCATATAGATTTACTATAATATGTGAATAGTTCCTTATTTGATATTGATCGCAGTTTATGGGTTTTATTTTCAGAAAAAAATGTATCATATCTGTCATGTATGATAGTACCATATTATTCATAGTTTTATAAATAAGGACAGCTGCATGATTCTGACATCTATCAGCAAATTTAAGCCACTTTAATTCTTTGAAATTTTCAACTGAATGAGTTTTTTGTAATTGATAATTTATTCGATTTATGACGATAATATCCTCTACCCCAGACCGAACAACAGTAATCTATAATTGGATATATATAAGCAGGCGTTATAAAACATAGCCTCGTCTGGTGTAAGGAAATAGATAATATGTTTCAGGACTGAAATCTTATTTTTCATCTTTTCACAAACGCTATCAGTTGCACTTTCAAGTTTAATTTGATATCAACGTATACGCAGAGTATCTTTTGTGTGGTAACATTTTCTAACATATTATATAGTTTATCTTCATATGTATGTAACTAGAAACTTTGTAAAGTTTACGTTACTGAATAAATCAATCTTGAACCTTGAATCTTGAATCTAACATTGCACCATTCAAGTACAGATTATCTCAAAGTGTAGGGAGGCCCAATAGCATACACTTAGTGTTTAACGGGTTCAGCGTCATGTTATTTATTTTACACCATTTCTGTATACAAATGAAGAACGGATAAAACTAAAAAATACAAAAATAGAATTATTCGATTCCATTTCAATTTTCATTCATTTGAAAATATTCGAAGGTTAAAGTTAATTGTTTATTTCTTTTCAGAGGATATGACCATATTAAAAAATCACCATATTTTTATTTTTGATATCAAAACAATAACATATACATTTCCAATGTGTTGTCAATTTGATAGGTTCAAGTTATTCGATTTCCAAAAAAAAAAAAAATTGTCTAAACAAACTATTAAGCATTGGTTACAAGATTGATGATAAAAACTACTACTTATAATGATAATGATGATGATGATTATGATGTTGGCAATTATGATGATTATGATGATGATGATGATGATGATGATGATGGTTATGATGATGATGATGATGTTGACGATGATGATGATGATGATGATGTTGACGATGATGATGAACAGTACATTACCTAGAAACCACCTCGGTAGTGTAGTGGTAGAGCATCCGCTTCGGGTGAGATAGGTCGAAGGTTCGAACTCCGGCCGGGTCATACCAACACATGTGTTGTAATAGCATCTCCTCACTGGCGCCCAGGGTTATTGGGTTGGTATTACGACTGACTCGCTGGTGTCAAGGTTAATGGACCATTATAACTTGTAACTTACCCAGGAAACGTCGTGATATAAGTGAAAACTTGTCGAAAGTGGTCTAAAAGTCCAAACAATCAATTGATTTACATAGATCATGACCCAGACATAATATTATACATTTATTTTATCTAGGCACTACAACAGCGTTGAAACAAGGAAAGAGACTTTTCAATTCTACGTCACCATGGTAGTTGGGATTTGTTGTGGTCTGGCTTACATACATGAGAGGAAATATATGCACAGGGATCTTAAACTCGCCAATATTCTGGTATTTACAAAATGAACACCAGATACGTCAGTGGAAATTGATCTTGTTCCATCTACGTTAGCTCGTTCAGCGCCGATTTCCCTAAAATAGACTATTCCATATTTAAAAGCGGGTGATTCCATTTCCCTTGATATAAGTTTTTTTAATATAATTTTGATTACAAAAAGGCAAACCATGCTGATTTCACGCAAAACAGCTCTCCACGAGCTGACTCACATGAATCTTTATTGTTTGTACAAACCTCAGTATTGCAATTGGCGCTGAAAGAGTTAGAGCATTACATATGTTTATCGACATCAAACCAATTGACCAATCAGATTGTCGGTCATTACTCTAATTTATCCATTTTTGTTCTAATCTTTTAACAATTATTATATTTATTCTTTTAATGTTAGAAGCATATTACTGCCTCCCCTAACATTTAGTTTACATGCAAATGTTCGATTTCATAATAGTTTAATACGTGAGCCGTTCCACGAGAAAATCAACAGTGTGGACTCTGCCTAAAGTATGAACCTTGCTCAGCCTAAGCATGTCGAGCAGGCTATCAGAGACAGATGCTTTTCGCCTCCTGTGAATTTTATGTTTCAGGACTCATTGCTCTATACTTATATCTCTCTGAGACGGTATGTGTCGGCCCGGATTAGCCTGCGAGGACTGCACAGGCTGATCTAGATCGATACATTACGCAGAGTTCATAATGTTGGTTTTCTCGCGGAACGGCTCATATCAATATATCTGCGTAATGTATCGACCAGATCAGCCTGCGCTGTCCGCGCAGACTGATCCGGCCGACACATTCCGTCTTAGGGGGGATAGATGTATACAGTAGTTATTCCTGAAACAGAAAATCCACAGGATACGAACAGTGTCGGTTCAGGTAAGCCTGTGAGGACTGTACAGGCTGATCTGGGTCGATACATTACGCAGAGTCCACAATGTTGGTTTTCTCGTGGAACGGCTCACATGTAGATAGTTTCAAATTCATCTTTTGCAGATTTATTGTATTTGGGAAAAGGGTTAGTAAATTGGGTAGATCGTTAAAAGTGTTCTACAACTTGATAACAAATAACTATCTGGAAGACCAGGAAAATATATTTAGGTCAATATAATATTTTTCCAGATAGTGCCCAAAACTGCCAGAAAAAGTATAAACAAATATTTATGAAATGTATATGTTAAAGGTGCTGAACTCCAGAAATGATATATTAGGGTCAAAGTTTTAAAACTGTTCAAAAGATGTCTTAAATAATTAGAATGATGGTTTTCTCGCGGGACGGCTCAATTAATGTTCCTCGTCATTTAAAATGTGCATGAGTTATTATATGTGCATATATGTTGCATGATTCTCAAATTAAATTAAATTTTCAATTAATTTATTATTTGACTGGAAATTTATTAATGTTCCTCGTCATTTCAAATGTATACAATAAACCCGATCAGGAAAAAAAAACATATAAAAAAGGAAAAGGAAAAAAATATATATAATTATGCTGAAGAAGCTTTACAGAAATGTGTAATAGAAGTCAAGAACCAAATTAATTTCTGTCACTAAATTTACTGTATTATTATTATTTATTTTATAAAATGATATAATGATTAAAAACAAAACCTACACAAAAGACATAAACAGCAAAAAAGAAAACAGAAAAACAAACACATATACTATTCGAAAGAAACTTATCAGGGATGTTAATCACCAAATTACTTTCTGTCACTAAATGTTTTGAACGTTTCTTTTTTTGAGTTACAAAGACTTCATACAAAATCTAACTAAGTTGTTCAAAATTGAGAATCGTGTATAAGATAATTCAGATTAAGACCCCTGGGGATACAAATTTATTTTATGAGGGTCATAAAACTTCGGATCGAATCGGGAGCATTTCCGAACTATCACGATTACATCTAAAACCATGAAATTACAAATATATCATCAAAAAAGACCATCTAAATCTAAATTTATTTTGATGAAATAAACTTACATTGTAGTACCATTAACATCTAAATATTGATCGTTTATGCTTCATTTTAACTGGATAGACATACCCAGTAAGCCAAATTGTGTACAACTCCATGACATTCAATTGACAGTTTTTCAACATTTACTGCCAAAATAGTTTTTAACTACTTATTACTAACTTTGTTGTCACTATTAGCAATATTTGCCTAAGTTTCAACATTTCAAAATGTTAATTAGATCTACCATCTGAAGTTCAGCCCCTTTATATTTGTCATGATCACAATGCTGTTTTCATTCGTTCGCTGTTTTCGTGCGAGTTTGATATGTTAAAACTAAACATTTTCATGAAATTTGCTTTTAACAATCGTTAAAAAAAAAAAAGTTGTCGTAAAGCTTAAGTTTTTGTTGTACAAACTTTATGTTTTTTCGATACATAGTTCATACGTAGGTTTTGCAGTTTGGGGCACCAACTTGCTTCAATTCCATAATAGTATATTTATATTGTCATCTTGAAACGTTCTACCCTTATCATTGACTTGATCATACTGACAAAGGGTATGACAATGTTTGTGTATCCTTTACACAGGTTAAAGACGGAAAGATTCCGAAGATATGTGACCTTGGCTTTGCTAAAGAGGAGTTTATCTCGTCGGGTACCTTTGTCGGAACAGTCACCCACATGTCCCCCGAATTGTTAAACGGGAAACAGTATACACATAAAACGGATATTTACAGTCTTGGTATAGTACTATGGGAGTTTTGGTACGGAACGTCAGCGTTCAGTGATACGCAATTTGCGCGCTATCAAGGGACACAACTGCTCGACTTGATTAAGGCAGGTGGACGACCGAAAACAAATAACAAGTTTGCTATGACACCCGTTATTGTAGATATTGTAGAATCTTGCTGGCATCGTGAACCTGCTGAAAGAATGGAAGCCGTTGTAGTTCGAAAGATATTCAAAGAGATGTTATGATAAAAGACATCCGATTATTTCGTTAATGACACTTATGGTTTTAGTAATTAAGACGAACATTGTATTGATCTTGATCAATTTTCAAACTTAACCAAGTTCTTGTTATTCCATTAAGGAGATGAATTTCTATAAGTTTCCAATCAACTAAACTTTGTATGTTGTAATGTGTATATACAATGTATACAACAATGTGTGAAACAATGATTAAAATACTGTTTAAACATTGATTAAACTCCTATACGTGAAAGGGATAGTGTATGCACCTTTCGCCTGAAACGGGTAATAAACAATAACACATGTAACGGTATAATGTATATAACAAGGGTTCGGCAAATTTGAGATGGACCAGACTACAATAAAGAATATAGGGAGGGCATTGTTTCAAATAGTCAAACGATTATTTACCGTAAAATGATTAGACCACACTATGCGATTATATCACATGAGATAATATTTAAAAATATTCATTCGAAAAGAAATATGAGCCCTGCATAAAAAAAATTCAATCATGGAGTTTTTGTGACAAGTCTATAAATAGAATAATGTGTGTTTGCAATGATGTTATCTGATCGTAAATTTGACGGTTTCCGGAAAGCTTCTTTTGAAAGGTCATGCAACTAAATTTGCCTATACTGCAGATTCCAGATGATAAGTTTGACCTGTATCTGGACTGGTCGCAACTACTCTCTTGTTGGATTTCAATGAGCACCTCTTATTTATACATTACATGAACGTATTGTTCGATCAGATGGATGGGAAATTATAAGCTTCACACTTATAATGCTTCCTGCGATCTAAGGACTGAGTTACAGGTTCGTTGTGTATCCGAATACGCTTTATCTGATATACAAAGGAAGTTTAGTAAGCAGAATTCGTTTGAAAACGTTTTTTGATAAAGAGATAAGGCACAAAGCCCGGCATGTCGACTTTGTCTGACGAACCTGAAATAGCCTATTAAGAAAACGTTAAGATTTAGAGTGTGTTTGTTAATATGATTCTGTTTAATTGGCGTTATGCATATATTTATTATGGTTACTTACTATTTAAGCGGAATTTAACATCTATGCAAAAATTTAAAAAAAATCTCTATAATTGTAAGTACAATTTATGATTCATGTTTAAGACATTGTTGCAAAAAGGACAATTATACTCATTATGAGCAATTTCACCGCTTGCCACGATGTTTTCGTCTGCTGCAGAGTCTTCAAAATTGAAAAGCTTGATCGTTTGTTCATCGATTGCGAATAAGCTTCCAGCTTATATCAAGCACGCTCTATGTCTGCTTCCTGGAGACTTAACCAGTAATCGCGCTCTTTGTGTAGGAAATCCCAATGTCAGAACCCGCGCATCACGGAATTCGAACCCGGGATGTTTGTTACACAGGGTACATGTATATAGATAGATAGGAGCCCATACAAGAACAGACCTAGATATTGCAATAAATAGTCGACCTCCTGCTCCTCAAGACGATGGTTTAACCAAATAAATAAGTGAAATAAAAAGGTCATCCTTTCCCCATCATCGGAACCCAATGGAGATTTTCGCAATAACTAATATTCGAAGAAGTCTTTTCTCGCAAAATACACTGTTCTTGTTAAAGCCTGACATGTGACGTTACCACAGCAGTTCAAAATAATTGTGAAAGTAGGAGAAATTGTTCTAAACAAGTAATTTTCAATTTCCCGAAACCTCTATAGTTCTGTTTATCGAAACAGTACACCCGAGTTTACAGCTGAAGCACTAATAACATAGTAAAAGTGTTACTTTTAAATTAAAGAAATGTGAACAATATGTGTTCACATGTGAATGCATAAGCGACGTTAATACTTGCACAGCACTGGTCTCGCACTGAACTGTATACGGGCCGGCCGATGCATGCGATTTAGTGACATACAGCCAGGTCGATACACAACATTCGGGACGTTGTGTAATTTGTCACGTATAAATAAGAAACAGTTCTCGAAATAGCGGGAACTTGGAGTGACATGTCCAGATTGTGTGAAACCTAGTCACCTAAAATGCGTGTTATTGGTCATAAAAGGACACACATTGTTATACTTTCTCACTAATGAGTTGAGCTTAGGTTGTACATAGTTTCGAACTGTATACGAAAGTTGCTCGAAATTAATGTTTTAACAGTTTGAAATTAAACGTTGAAACTAGAATTTTAATAATGGCCTTCTCCACATAGGGCATGCAACTTTAGAGACATGCAGTCCGATCAACAGACAACAATCGTGACGAAATGATTACAAAGAGTTGTGCCATTGGTCTCACATATCGAATTACATTTACACACGATATATGCAACCTATTTGTGAGCATCGCCTAAAGTACTTGCCATAAAGTCAAAGTACATGAACTTGCACGATTTCTAATTTAAGTTGCGCCTGAGTTACATACATGTATACATGTCGGTCACGAACTGTTCACAAAAATGGCCCGTAAAATGAGGCGAAATAATGTTTTGAACATACTTGAGCGGAAGGACACACCCACGAATGTTCAGACGGCCACTAACCGCATTGAACAAGTTCATTTAAGGTTTTAAAGCAAATGGTAGTTCGAAAACAGCTAACACAACAAGGTGTGGTGAAACCGGGCGATTTATATAAGGAACGTAGCTATTGTTAAATACTGGTATAAGATATGTAAATAACCTGGTTCCCTCTTATTTAAAATATATAACATAAGGGATAGCCATGGAAATGCCATGAATGTATGTATGGTAATTAAACTTAAAAAAAATATTCAATAATTTAGGAACATCATATTTGAATATTATAACTTACACATCTAGTGTAAACCTAAAAAATGTAATAAGTCGCATTTATGATAGCTTTCTACAAAGCAGGTTTGCGGACCTCGACGCTTATAGCAAATTATACTGCTACATAGGATTCAAACATTATTTTAATATGAAAAATATCTTTGAGATGTTCTGCTCTCAAACGGTTTATCAAAATAGGTAGACATAGACATTTAGAAAGAGATGATCGAAAAATATCATGTTTGTAATTGTAACACTATTGAAAATGAATATCACGTTTTATTAGTCTGTTCAGTATATAGACCTAAGTGTTGTATACATACCTTTTTATTCCTACACTTGGTCTCACATACTTAAATTTAAAAGTTTGAATAGGTCTCCATCAAAGAAAAGGTTACTTACCCTAGGTACATATTTATACCTCGCCAACTGTAACAGAAGGACCAAAGTACCTCAAAATACTTTTTAATAATTACTTTTGTATGCAAATATATTGATCCTCCTGTACAAGATGATAATATGATGTACTCAAACTGTAAACTTACATATTGCCGTGATGTTTGTGTATTTTCATGTTTTCTCCATAATTCTGTTTTTGATTATCTTGAGTGCCACAACATGTATATGTATATAAGTATTATGTTACTAGCAACAAACATATGTATAAATGCCAATAACTTAAACTTGGACTTGGTACACGGGGCGCAGTGGACTAAGTAACAGGAAATTCCCATCGACGTCCAATATAGATAATAAATGTCACCAGATTTCATATTAAAATGATGTGATTCATATTCTGAATTGTTGGCGACAATTCCATAAGTGTCAATTACACTTCGCAGGTGTTACAAAGTTTCGCGTTGTGTCGAGCTTGCAATGATATTAATTTGAAGATATAAATTATACGCACATTTAGTGTGATAATTAATTAACGCAAGTGTTTAATAAACATGTACATGTAGCACAGATGAAAGCCTTTCACAACTTTTGATCTAGAACGTCAAGAGTTAAATGAGTCGCGTCAGGCGGTAAGCGATCATGTTGTGATGGCCCAGGTATGCACATGTATACTCACTTTGGCGGTAAACGGTCATGGTGTGATGGCCCAGGTATGCGCATGTATACTCACTTTGGCGGTAAACTGTCATGGTGTGATTGCCCAGGTATGCACATGTATAATCACTTTGGCGATAAACCGTCATGGTGTGATGGCCCAGGTATGCACATGTATACTCACTTTGGCGGTAAACCGTCATGGTGTGATGGCCCAGGTATGCACATGTATACTCACTTTGGCGGTAAACGGTCATGTTGCGATGGCCTAGACATGCACATGTATACTCACTTTGGCGGTAAACCGTCATGGTGTGATGGCCCAGGTATGCACATGTATACTCACTTTGGCGGTAAACGGTCATGGTGTGATGGCCAGGTATGCGCATGTATACTCACTTTGGCGGTAAACGGTCATGGTGTGATGGCCCAGGTATGCACATGTATAATCACTTTGGCGGTAAATCGTCATGGTGTGATGGCCCAGGTATTCATATGTATACTCATTTTGGCGCTAAACGGTCATGGTGTGATGGCCCAGGTATGCGCATGTATACTCACTTTGGCGATAAACCGTTATGGTGTGATGGCCCAGGTATGCACATGTATACTCACTTTGGCGGTAAACCGTCATGGTGTGATGGCCCAGGTATGCACATGTATACTCACTTTGGCGGTAAACGGTCATGTTGCGATGGCCTAGGCATGCACATGTATACTCACTTTGGCGGTAAACCGTCATGGTGTGATGGCCCAGGTATGCACATGTATACTCACTTTGGCGGTAAACGGTCATTTTGCGATGGCCTAGGTATGCACAGTATACTCACTTTGGCGGTAAACCGTCATAGTGTCATGGCCCAGTTATGCGCATGTATACTCACTTTGGCGGTAAACCGTCATGATGTGATGGCCCAGGTATGCTTATGTATAATCACTTTGGCGGTAAACGGTCATTTTGTGATGGCCTAGGTATGCTCTTGTATACTCACTTTGGCGGTAAACCGTCATGGTGTGATGGCCCAGGTATATACACATGTATACGCACTTTTCATCTGAGCCTGGCAAAACAAACTAAATTACGTAACCCCACTACATGCACACCACAATGCAGTGTGTGCTATGTCAAAATGGAGATGCTTAAACTTAATGTAGGCATTACATGGCTTTAATGTAAAGGATTGCAATCAAGACAATGCGTTATTCATCAAATAGCGATCATATATATCATCACGTTATTCTAATTAATTAACGTTAATGCAATAGACACTTTGATTTGAGATGAAAATATCACCTTGATTCCAGGTTTGGGGCAACCGGTCCATGAAACAACAATGCATATACACAATTATGTGCACACAGAGTGACATAAAATTGCATTGAATGGCAACGTTTCAAAATATATAACTGGCTTTTAGAGGTTTTAGCAAATGCGATAACAATTGATTGTTATTTTATCTGTTGTTTTACAATAAATACAAAAACACAACAATTTCATCTTTCTTATAATTCAACTTAATAAATATAGGATATATTTTCTCAACCGAAAAGCTTTTAAATAAGGCTATCAGATATTAGATAACATCGTTTGTGATATAGTGGTTTTTTTGTATTAAATTGAAACGCTAATTATTTCTTTTTCTAGGGAATTGCTTTTTAACGTATTTTTTTCTTCTTAACTCTTCAAAACCATTACATTCTTAGAAAAGATGAAACTCGTCTTCAATGAGGGACATTAATGATAATTATATTATCTCCCTTGTCAGATAAAGACCAAGGAAGACCAAATAGTTGGTAGGTCCTTTTAGTTGGAATCCTTTGTCTTTATCGCTATTTCGCAATGAGATATTGCAATTACTCTGTACACATTAATCATAAATGTGTTAATTAAAGTGATGATTCAAAAGAGAAAATTTACATAGCAGTGTTTAAAGAAAACAAATGTGGAATTACTAATCAATCTAATATCAGTTGGCCAAGAAAATGCAATTATAAGTGCACCATCCAGTGCAAAGAAACCAATGATAAAAACAGAGGAAACCAAATGATAGGACCTAGCTAGATGTAGAGAGTATTAAAGGGAGATAACTAACCGATGTCTCCAATTATATAGATATTTTGTGTTCACATTTCACAGAAGCTACACTTCCTATCTATGGATAATTGCCTACCTATGAAATCATTGGATCGTCTAAAGAACATCTAAAATTTGCCAAATTTTCATTTTTGAAACCTTTCGAGTTAAGACCCAAATATCCTTAATCATTGGAGCCTGAATACGTCTAGATTGATCATGGTGTAATGTAATCAAATCGTTCTGGGTCACTGGCAATGTAACCGTAAGTTAAGGTTGTTAATTGTTTTATGTCTTTGAGATATGCCTAAATATAAGATGATTCAAAGAATTCCGATTTGTTTCGCGCCGTACACTCTTCTTACTTCCGGTTCAATGCGGTGTTTTCGTCCAATCAGATTGCCCAATTAAAGAACGCCGTATTGAATCGGCGGAGATTTGATAATTGTTGGAAGGAAGAAATAATGTTTTAAATTCGTGGTAAATTAGCTTAAACAATATTTTATTCTCATGATATTTACAAGTTACTTTTAAAGACTATTAATTAATTTATCAGCATGGTTTAATAAATAAGTCAATTAAAAAAATCATCTTCATGCAAGTAAAACAATGTTCTCAAACTGATATAACTACATGTAGTTAATGTTATGTTCAGACTATTCCGAGAATGTCAATGTTTCAATATAGAAAAAAGAGAGAAAAACGAAAACCATTTCAAGATCATTTTTCTTTTCTTTTATTAGATATGATTTTTTTTTGATTTTTTAGCTTAAGGAAATAAAATCATGAACGACCAATGTTGTAGTTTTATTAACAATACTATTTGACAAAAGTCAATGCGACATGCGTCATTCGTCTTCCACCAATGGGCTAAGTCTGTGTGGAAAAGCAGCCAGTTGCTTGGGAAGATTGTTGTGTGGAGTACTGGTGTGAGAAAACCAGGAAATGCATGAGTAGGTGAACTGGCCGCCGTGATATAACTGAGAAATTGTTAAAAACATATCGGCAAAACTAGATACAGCATCCTAAAATTAAGCAGCTTAGATCATTAACATCATCAGTACAAAGAGTCAGTGTTCATGTTCGTTATTTAACTAAATCTTCAAAAAACTAAATAAGTTCCGGGTTTCAAATTCAACATTGACTGGTGTCGAAAGTACTGACTAAATATCGCAATATCACCGTCAAATGGTAATCAAAGACGCGTTTATTACCATCGTTTTTGTTTTTGTTTAATGTTCTGTGGGATCATGTTAAGAAAAATCAATCTTACAATCCGCATGTACACCCGATGGAGACTTCTACGTCTTTAAATCGCCAGTCAGCTCTTAAAGGTCCTGGCACGTTGTAGTCTTCCGGTTGATTTTCCGGAAACCGCTGTGTTAACACACGCATTGTGTAGTAGACCGGTCTACACCTAAACATCATACCAAAACATCTCTCCTGTCCGCACACTTCTTCCTTTAAATAACGCGGGAATGTTTGGTTCCCGAGATCTGTCCATATGACAAACGATGAACAAGACGGTGTCGACACATTACGTGACCTGTTTGTTTGTGATCTAACAGGCTCAAGTGTGTCACTAGACATCGATTCTGGTGGCGTTTCGTTGTCCATTTCTTGTTGTGTGTTTGTTTGTGTTCTATCCGGTTCGTCTGTATCAAATGCTAGCGCTTCTAATGGTGTATCGCGGCCACCTTGATCTCGATCTGGACTAGGTTCAGTTGTTGTTTGGTGTTGTTCTGGTCTTCCACCGTTCATCTGCCTTAGGGTTATTCCGTTTACTATAACAGTCGATATACAAACAATCAGTACAACGAAGAGTGTCGACATCTTCATGCCTAGGACCTGAAATGAGAGCACAGTAAGTAAGAGTTATATAAACCACGTCTGACCTTAAAGGGTAGTACTGACTAATCGTTTCCGAAAATGATCCATGGGTATAAAAAAAAAACACCATTGCGATACATCGTGTCTAACTCAGATGCCTCAAAATGTGTTTTATGTGGGAAAAGGTTCAGTAGTGCTGTATGGTAACGGTTGTGTGATAGTGTGTTTGTCTAGGTTCATTCATGTTCCACTTTTTGTCGATACATAAGCCTCTTTTCACCTGACGCTGCCCATGTATAATATAATTATTGGTTTTGCAACATTTCCTCTTTCTCAAATTGTTTTCTTCATTGGTCTTGATTTTACATCTCAAAATTAATTCAGACTGGTCGGCGTCCATACATGGCGACCACTGCATGATGTCTGGCGTTTCTACCAGGTTTATACCACGCTTATGGCAACCTTGACGAGCTCTGATCTCTGAGCCCATTTCCCGTCGCCGTAGCAGTGCAGTCAACGAGAAATTGAATGACTTTTGATCGTTTACATACATTATTTATCATTTTTAACAGTTAAACTTTTAATACGAGAAATCTTATCCTTCTGGATTATACCCACCAATAATGAACTCGTGTAGATGCACTAGTTAATAACACGCGCTTTATTATCACTCGGCATAGAATTTCCGTATCAAAAGTTCAATGATTAAAAGTCTTTTTATAAAAAACCAGCCTAATAATTGATTACGCCTACCACAAGAGATATTTGTTGATGGTTGTTTTCCAAAATCAGACGCAACTGGCACATATTTGAAACGCAATTTGAAGACGTAATGACAAAAGGATAAACCTCTCATTATGATCAATTTCTACTTTTGTCACATTGTTATTATCTATTCAATATTTATATTTTCTTTAAAAGACATTTTCAACATTTTACCTTGATGTTATAAAACTGCTCTGCTACATATTTTCTGTATGTGGGAACGGCTTGAGTGACATTTCAAACACATCAAATAAAAAATATCTTTGATATTTTTTTAAAACTTCAATCAAGTATGTATCACCTGATATAACGCTGATATTCTTGACTTTTAACCATTTCCCACTTACAGAGGTTTTCTGATCCCTCTGCAGCAGACGACTTTTGAAAACACTGTGGCAAATGGACGAATTGCACATGATTTCTCATTTTGAACAACTTTATTCAATAATTGCTCTTTCATTTATAGCGAGTTTCCATATTTATATTTAAATGTTTTCTAAAAGTCATCTGCTGCAGATGTGATGTATGTTGGAAAAGGGTTACATTGGATCCTATCCTTACATCACACGACAACGATTGAAATAATAGAGATTATTGTCCATTACTTTGTTACTTTCTAGTGTACAATGTTGACGTTATGACCTTCTTATTCGTATATGATTTGTGGTTTAGAATGTGTTGTACTTTCACCTTGAATCTGTTCATTTTTATCAGAAATAAATCCATCTACCAAACTATATTAAATAGTAGAGTAATGTCGCAGTTAATAATCTTGATGGGCATGTAGTTATATTTTGTTAATTATACTCGGTTTAAATCGTTCATAATCATATAATCATCCATTTGTTTTCGAACTACATGTATTATAAAGTGCTAACAATATGTGTGTCATCGAGAATGATACCGCTCGGACCGACGAAATGTTCCATGTATGGCACAACGGGGATCGAAACATTGTCTACCTCTCCTTCAAAGAATGCTCGATTTGTCGTTTTGTTTAAATCATTTATTCCGACACGTCTTGCTATAAGTGCACTGATTGAATATGTGTGAACTGTACACACGAGGGATTTAACATGTGTGAACTGTGAACCATTTAAATTCAGACATTTCAAAATGAAGTGGTCGAGCTTTGTAGTTAGAATAGTCCATAGTCCTTTCTATGAATATCAGGACCATAAAAATGGTTTAGGCAGCCAACAGTACAGAGCCTGGTTAGATGGCACAGATATGCCGGCTGGTCTGATTATAAAGTAGTGGCACAGGCTTCACAAAATGGGTTCTTTACCAATAGGGAAACATTGAAAGAGCGGACTAGATTAATGTTAATTCAGTATTTTACTAAATGTTGTGTTTGATTTGTAAAACTTAACTTCGGTGGATAAATATAGGTGATGTCTTACGAATTGGGGTTCACGATTTCAAAACAACGAAAACTATTTCAGTTATCTCTTAAGATTAAAACTAAGCAAACGGTACTTACTTTATTATTTAATTTCTGATGATACCTAAATATGTTGTAGGCGATAATTTGATTGGGTGACGCAAAGGTCAATCTGAGACGACCTGTAATGGACAGTCATCAGATCTATACGAGCGTTTGCTACTGAAGCGAAGTTTATGTCCGGTTCTAATGAGATTGCACATTGCTATAAAACTGAGGTGAAATAAGTAGATATTCGCTTAAAATTAAGAGCTTGAACATGTGTATGATTTTATTTTATTACCATAAATCTGCGATTTTACATTCTTAAAATAAGATGTTATATTAGTGTGGTATGTTTGGCAAACTTGCCCTTTTTCCTGAATTAATATACATCTATCTATCTATGGTGTTGAATGATTTTCATATTTTCCCCGGAAATTAATTCACGGGCCTAGTCTGTGAACATTTCATTATTGTAAGGTTAAAGCAAGGTTTTGTAAATGTGGAAATGGTTGTGCCTGTTTTTCAACAAAGCATTATTGATAATCATATACAGATTTTGAATGATTACATATAAAACTCTTCAAGATCAAAGAAATATAGACTTTATTCTAATATCATTTTTCAACTACATGTATACCTGAATTATTTAGAAGTAATCAAAGTAGAATATTTTTATAATTCTTGTGTTTCTGTACATAGATTTGAAATTAAATCTGGAAAATGACACAAATAAGATCAAATACCTTATGAAGAAAGAAAGTGTCAATTATGTAGATGAAATGCACGTTTAATTAACATATCCCATGTTTTCTATATGAGAAAGTTAAATATAAACAGATTTTATTGGAAACATCCAAGTAATTAGTATAATTAATTATTTAATTACTTAGGTCTGAAAATAAAAGTATAATTGAAATATTTTACTTATTTATTAAACAGTTTTGAAATAAGAAATAAAGAATTTGATATATTTTGTCAATTTCTACTATGATTTCTGATTTATTTTTATGTGTCTTTCTTCTGGTAAATAACTGTTATATAACTTACTGCTTCGTTGACCATGATTCCGCTTTTTGACTTAAACAAATGTGTTATATGTATGTTGCGGTATAATTGAAATATTTTACTTATTTATTAAACAGTTTTGAAATAAGAAATACAGAATTTGATATATTTTGTCAATTTCTACTATGATTTCTGATTTATTTTTATGTGTCTTTCTTCTGGTAAATAACTGTTATATAGCTTACTGCTTCGTTGACCATGATTCCGCCTTTTGACTTAAACAAATGTGTTATATGTATGTTCCGGTATGTCGGGCATATTGTCCCTATAACTTGAAGAGAATCTATAATTAAAGATTTATCATAGATATTATATCATATTTATTTTGGATATCTTATTAATTTTGCATTCATACTATGTAGTTTCTGTATCCCAAATGACTCATATTTGATTGAATTGGCATCCTGTATTGTTGGATTGCTAGAGCGTAAATCTCTTCCTTTTTCATATTGCATTTTGCATCCAAAGAATGTAATATCATTATGTCAAAATATTTCATTATTACTTCTATGTGACTAAACTAGATCGTATTGACTGCTTTCTTTTCTCTGTATTTTTGGAAAAAACAATAGTGAATTAAATATTTTATAAACAGTGAATGTTACCAAGTGATTATTGACACTGTTCTATACGTCTTTACCTGGTATATATATGTCATCAATAAATAAAAGCATGAAGTACAGAACAAAAATTGTTTAGAAGTAAAATCGAGTTTTATATCCATTCGTGAACACACAGAATATATATTTTTTCAATGAGAGTATAGTCAGTCTCCAAAAAAATAATATTTGGTGTTTATTCAGTGAAACTATATCTCGATAATCCACAGAAACAACAATAACCTCTATTCCTCCTTACCTGTGAAATCATCATCATTGTTCTACGGATAGTGTGTTATACAGGAATGTCTATACAACCTTTATATAGGATAGAGGAGGTTGAAACAAGAGAGCTTACCTGTAATTTCCCAGATATCGAGGGCTTGGCGTGAAACGGTTGTAACTAAAATAGGTGATTTTTTTACCAAGATTAATCACCTCGCCATATACTATTTATAAGCGTTAAATCATTTTTCTTAGTAAACAATGGAAATTTAGGTGCCATTGCTCGTTCTGAGCAATGGCACCTAAATTTGCATTGTTTACAAAGGGGTCAAAATTGCCCCTAAATCAGCGTTTTCTAAATAGGTTTTTATTTACAACCGTTTCACGCCAAGCCCTCGATATGCAATTATGGTACTTAACCGGCTTCCGGATGTTTGAGCTCGAGCATAAGAAAATGTGAAAGTTGACTTATATGAATAGTTAGAAACTTCTGTCAAACTGTGGATTTTCGGATAAAAGTAAGCAGGTAGACTGGCTGATCGGAACCTACTCTGTTTAGAAATGACCACTTGTAACTTTTCTCATACGCCGGCTCATATCATCTTTAGAGTAGTCTGCTTTGAAGCAAATTGAAAATGATTAAAAAGAAAAAAACTCTGTAATATTGGATATCTGATAATAATGGAGCAATGAAAACCTTGTGGTAAATGGAGAAATTGCTCGTTTTAATATTGTTTTCAAATTTCGTCTACTGTATACAACGCCAAAGGTTGATTGTACAAGTGAAAAGGGAAATGGTTTTTCTTGCAATGTTTAAATGTTAAAATACATAATCTGCAGTTCACGAGATAAAATACGAGGGGTGTTAAAAATGCGCGGAATATTATTCTCATTCCTTCATAGCCCTTTTTTCATAAGCGCGTCGTCTGAAAATGAACGATGACAAGAGATCAGCCGGAAAGTTTTGTGTTATTTTTAATGGATAATCAAGCAAAGAAACAATTAAATGTTTCAGAACGTTTATGAAAAAACAATGAGTAGTATATAGTTTACCAAGATGAACGGTATATTGTAAGTGTTTCCGATTCACTATAAGTGTCGCCAAATAGCTTGAACATGTTGACATTACAGTTAAAATTATAATAATGATAAAAATAATTGAAAAGGCATTCATGTCGGTACAGACATGGATTAAATATCCAATACGTAATTCAAAACATAGAATAAATGTCCTATATATGAAAAAATGGTTCAATTTATATTTGAGCCGCGTCTAGAATGAATGAATGTATATTGTTTTATGGCGCATCGACAGCTAAGGTCATTAGCGCGCAATTAAATTTTAATTATTCATGATCCCTGGGTAAACAAACCAGTACTAGGCTAGAAAATGTGCCTTGCCCAAGGGCACTCCACCATAACTGTAGTGCCGCGACTGGGGATCGAACCCGGGACACCCGGTTTCGAAATCCCCGACGCTAACCACTCGACCACAGCGGATTCCTGAGCCGCGTCTAGAGTTGAATGATTGTTTGGTGTGTTTACGCCTCGTTCAGCACTGTTTAGTTATATCACGGCGATTCCTTGGTAAGTTACTAGTATATTGATACTATCACCAGCCAGTCAGTCGCAATGCTAACCCCGCAACTCCGAGCATCAAGAAGGGCATCCATTACTACCATTTTTAAAGGCCGACTTGGGATCGAACCCGCGACCTCCCGCATCTGAGGTAGACAGTCTACATCTACACCACCGAGGCTGTCCGCGCTTAGAGATTTGTGAATTAAATGCATCTGCTTACAATGAAGACTCGGACGAGCATGTGCATCCGCAAAATATCACCAGAGTCTTCATTGTCCAAATGTATACACTATACAAATCTAAATGCACCTTCTGACAAATGGCTTATAGTGGAGCACCTGTAAATTCATGCCAATACGTCTTTCAATGATGTCAAAGTGGAGTCATAAAGACTTGAAGTGGAGCACCTGTGAATTTATGACAATACGTCTTTATATGATGTTAAAGCGGAGTGTCATTAAGACAGCAATTTATATTTTGAAGAGTTCAGGAAAAAGATAGAATATCATCGATACGAAGGTTTGCAATCTCATTAAAACCATAACGAAACGCTCATATACTTCTGATGATTGTCTATTACAGGTCGTCTATGATTACATCAGCCAATCATATAAATATCCAAAAGATAATGAAACGGGGATGGTCGAGTGTGACGAGTGTGTAGTAAGCATGTTGACAGCAGAACCGAGAGTCGGTTATATTGTACGATTTCATTGGACAGAAATATGACCATCCCCAGCCCGGAAGATCCAGATCCGTTTCTCGCGACGTGATCATTTAACCCCTCTTCAAACTACAATTTAAGGTTATGAACTCTTTTAAACTTTAGGATGATGTTACTTGTTTAGCTCACCTGTGCACGAAGTGCTCAAGGTGAGCTATTGTGATCACATTGTGCCCGGCGTCCGTCGTGCGTCGCGCTTCGTCAACAATTGCCTTGTTAACACTCTACAGGCTAAATTTTGCATCCGATCTTCATGAAAGTTTGTCAGAACCTTCATCTCCATCATATCTTAGACAAGTTCAAATCTGGGCCCAAAACTAAATCACTAGGTCAAATTAAAGGAAAATCTTGTTAACAATCTGAAGGCCGCATTTTTAACTTGAGCATGTTGAAACTTTACCAGAATGTGTATTTTGGTTCGAATATGGGTCATGTCGTGTCAAAAAGAATGTTCACTAGGCCAAATTGTTGCATCAGCAGCTTGAAATTTTGTCAGAATGTTTGTCAGAATGATATCTAGGTAAAGTTTGAATATGGGTTATATTGGGTCAGAAACTAGGTCACTTGAACAAATTGAAGGGGAATCTTGTTAACATTCTAGATGATGCATTTTTAACTTGAGTATGTTGAAACTTTATCAGAATGTTTTTTCTTGACAAGATGTTGGCCAAGTTCGAATATTGGTCATGTCTGTTTAAAACCTAGGTCACTAGGCCAACTTAGAGGAAAATCTTGTTAGCACTGTATAAGCCGCATTGTTTGCTTAAGCAGTTTAACATTTAGTCAAAATGCTTATCTTAATTATATCAAGGCCAAGTTCAAATATGGGTCATATTAAGTCACTAGGGCAAATAGAGGGAAAATAGTGTAAAAACTCCGGTTGCCGCGTTTTACTTTCAGCAAGATGAAACCTTATCAGAATGTTTGTCTTGATGATATCTAGTTTGAGTTCGAATATGGATTATATCAGGTAAAAAGAACTATGTCACTGGGCTAAAAGAAAGAAAATCTTGTTAACACTCTGGAGCTTGTATTTTGAATCATTGTCAGATTAATTGTCTTCATGTGTTTTGCATTAGAAATCACATTGCCTTAATTCTGGTGAGCGACCCTCTTTTAAGGTTTCCAATTATAGTTTTCAAACATGGTCATATCAACGACTTTTAATATGTTAGTATCGATTCCCGCTGTCTCGGCTCTAGATAGATTTCTGGGTAAATGTTAGGTCAGCTAATCGATATTTCTTGTATGTATACAGGAAAGACCGTCATATAAATATAACACCGTGTTAGGCGGTCTTATTATCATACACATACTACTCCCATATATATCAAAGTACTTTCATGAACACAATCATTTTTAAAGCTGAGTAACTGGGTATTAACAGGGAAGATAATCCATTTAAATAAACTAGCTAGACAAGCTGTGATGACTGAGCGTTGGTTTTATCGTGCGATTTCATAGGACATAAAAACAAAATCCTGCACATTAATATTTAAATGTAAAAGGTCAATTATAGGCGACATTTTATACGGTGTCGACAGATCCAATAAACGCATAGCTAAGTATTTTGATTTGATTTTAATGAGATTGTCATTCTTTCGAACATGCACACAATTTAAACATTTATAAACTAATACTAAAAACTAATTTTTACAAATTTCAAAGTATATCAATGAAGTTTTAATCAGAAGCAATATTATGCAAAAACAAATTACGATACAAAATAACTTGAAATACATATTCTGCAAAAGAGTTTAATATAATAATAATATGGGTGTTTTACGTTCGGCCAATCTCATTAAAACCACACCAAATACTTCGTTGTAAGTATATTTGATTTGACGACACTGCTTAAAGGGTCGTCTCGAATGAACGCTATATATATTTGAATATTCAGGAGCAGGTGTCTGCTTTCTGGAGGCGCCCTTTGAACATGGTGTAGCAAGCAAAAGGCTCTAAAGGCAACATGTTTGTGGGCCGAACCGCTGTAACCTTTCAAACTCCGAAAGTACCATGTGCAGTGTATTGATTCAAATGGTCCGCTGTAGAGTTCACGTTAATCATTTAAATATTGACTAATTTTTCTATAAATGCAATAGCGCTATATAATAGTCGCCATTATTGGTTCATGCTAGACATTCTAATTTCCTATAGTACGTCGGTACCAGGCTCTCAAAATGGTAACACTACAAATAGAACACTCGGCAATCAACGTTTCTCTATTTCGTTTATTAACAAATTATTTTCAAATCAAGTCTATCCTGATGGACCAGAAGCATTGTGAAATGTTCACTATACATAAATATAAGGAAAACTGGCCTCGCCTCCTGACAGCCATGTTTATCAACGGATCGAAATTTCAACAGCCTTGATAGAGGAACCTGTGTGCCAAATTATTTTCAAATATAACCTAAACCTTTGGGCAAGAAGATTCTTAAAGTTTTCCCTATATTAACATTTACGCAAAACAAGCCCAGCCTCTGGTGGCCATGTTTTTTAACATATCGAAATAATTTCAGCAATCTTGGTAGAGGGTCACCAAAGGATTATATAATGCCAAGTGATTTTCAAACAGGACCAGTACCTTTGGACAAAAATATAATTTTAAGCTTTTACTATACACATATGAGGAAGACAAGCTCCGCCTCCTGGAAGATTTGTGCAAATGTTTTTCCTTTTTCTTTATTCCGCATGCATGGAACTAAATTCTTTGAACATGTCTGAAAGAGGACCACATAAGGATCATTCCAGTGAAATTATTTTGAATTTGGATCATTGGTTTAGGAGAAGAAACTGGTGGTTTTTTCTTTAATGTGAACGGATAGACGAAGATAGAGGTTAAGTAATAACAATACCTCATCCTGCTCTTCGTGTTCAGGTGAGCTAAACTGATTAAGGCTTGGTAATTTTATGAATTGAGAAATATAATTAGATTTCTTTATAAATCGTTGTCACAACAAAGGTTTTATAATCACCAGACACTCCATAGCAAAAATAAGGCATTCATGTCACCCTGTATGATATTAACAATTAATTGGCCCTCCGTTCTCTCCCAAATGCAGTCAGAATATTTAATTCTTAAAACATTTGCCAAGATACGATTTATTTTATTTAAATATTCGGATTCAACCGTAACATACCGTGTAAATTGCGTAACAGTGTCCCATCCCTTATCCTTTGTTAGTGATAAACACGTGACATTCCAACAATTTCTCTAATAAATCTATAAAAGTAGTATCATTCATTTAGTAGAACCGTGTTTTCTTCTATTTTTTCCAAGTATAAGGGGACTTGGTTCCAGGCAAGCACGAAAACCCACTATCTTGTTGTGTCTCCAATTGGTATGTGGGTCAACCAGTCGCTAATGATGCTGGGCAAAGGGGAAATCAGCGTGTGTTGTTGACACACTCCTATCTGTTTTAGGTAAAACGTATTAACACCCGCATGGCTGTATCATGTAAATGGTTATAACACACTCCCGTGGCTATTATCAATACAATATAATAAATACAAAGAAATATCAATTAAAAACTGTCTGCAATAACAGTAAACGTAATCTATAGTTAGATATATCGTTGGTGTTTTTCTTTCATAGCTGTTTGTTTATTAGCGCTGCACCTCAGTTTCTATTACGGGTTTCCGACGTTTTGATGCCCAACCTTTGATAAACTTAAAAAACATAATTTTTTCAAACAAGGGATAGGCCGCGCATCTAGCAAATACTTATTATTCTATATATTATATCAAAGAAGCACATACACAAAAATCATTCAATTTTAAGGTTACATTGTATTAAAGTCATGTGACAAACCAATAGAAGTGTACCAGTCTGTGTCCTCTAACCGTCAGTGTATCAACAGCTTTCGTATCCCATACCAGTCTGTGTCATCTTAACGTAAGTGTATCAACAAATTTCGACTCCCAAACCAGTCTATGTCATCAAAACGTAAGTGTAACAACAACTTTCGTCCCCCATACCAGTCTACGTCATCTAAACGTAAGTGTATCAACAAGTTTCGTCTTCCATACCAGTCTATGTCATCTAAACGTAAGTATATCAACAACTTTCGTCTCCCATTACAGTGTATTTCATCTAAATGTAAGTGTATCCACATTGTTTGCGTCCCATACCAGTGTATGTTATCTAAACGTAAGTATATCAACATATTTCATATCCCATACCGGTCTGTGTCATATAAACGTAAGGGCATCAACATCTTTCGTCTCCCATACCAGTGTATGTCATCTAAGCGTAAGTGTATCAACAGCTTTCGTTATCCCATATCCGTCTGTGTCATCTAAACGTAAGTGTATCAACAGCTTTCGTTATCCCATACCGGTCTGTGTCATCTAAGCGTAAGTTTATCAACAGCTTTCGTATCCCATACCGGTCTGTGTCATATAAGCGTAAGTGTATCAACAGCTTTCGTTATCCCATACCCGTCTGTGTCATCTAAGCGTAAGTGTATCAACAGCTTTCGTTATCCCATACCCGTCTGTGTCATATAAGCGTAAGTGTATCAACAGCTTTCGTTATCCCATACCCGTGTCAAATTTCGACTCCCAAACCAGTCTATGTCATCAAAACGTAAGTGTAACAACAACTTTCGTCCCCCATACCAGTCTACGTCATCTAAACGTAAGTGTATCAACATCTTTCGTATCCCATACCGGTCTATGTCATCTAAACGTAAGTGTATCAACAGCTTTCGTATCTCATACCCGTCTATGTCATCTAAACGTAAGTGTATCAACAGCTTTCGTATCCCATACCAGTGTATATCATCTAAGCGTAAGTGTATCAACAGCTTTCGTATCCTGTACCGGTCTATGTCATCTGAACGTTAGTGCATCAACATATTTCGTATCCCATACCGGTCTATGTCATCTAAGCGTACGTGTATCAACAGCTTTCGTATCCCGTACCGGTCTATGTCATCTGAACGTTAGTGCATCAACTTATTTCGTATCCCATACCGGTCTATGTCATCTAAACGTAAGTGTATCAACAGCTTTCGTATCCCATACCGGTCTGTGTCATCTAAGCGTAAGTGTATCAACAGCTTTCGTATCCCGTACCAGTCTGTGTCATCTAAACGTAAGTATATCAACAGATTTCGTCTCCCATACCAGTATGTGTCATCTAAACGTAATTGTATCAACAGCTTTCGTATCCCATACCAGTATGTGTCATCTAAACGTAAGTATATCAACATATTTCGTCTCCCATACCAGTATGTGTCATCTAAACGTAAGTGTATCAACAGCTTTTGTATTCCATACCAGTGTATATCATCTAAGCGTAAGTATATCAACAGCTTTCGTATCCTATACCCTCTAAACGTTAGTATATCAACAGCTTTCGTCTCCCTTACCAATATGTGTCATCTAAACGTAAGTGTATCAACAGCTTTTGTCTCCCTTACCAATATGTGTCATCTAAACGTAAGTGTACCAACAGCTTTTGTATTCTATACCAGTCTTTGTCATCTTAATGTAAGTATATCAACAGCCGTTTTATCCCATACCGGTCAGTGTCATCTAAGCGTAAGTGTATCAACAGCTGTTGTATCCCATATCGGTCTGTATCATCTAAACGTAAGTGTATCGACAGCTTTCTTCTCCGATACCAATATGTGTCATCTAAACGTAAGTGTATGAACAGCTTTTGTATACCATACCAGTGTATGTCATCTAAACGGAAATGTATCAAGAGCTTTCGTCTCCCGTACCATTATGTGTCATATAAACGTAAGTGTATGGACACTTTTCGTCTCCCATACAAATATGTGTCATCTAAACGTAAGCGTATCAACAGCTTTTGTATCCCATACCAGTGTATGTCATCTAAACGGAAATGTATCAACAGCTTTCGTCTCCAGTACCATTATGTGTCATATAAACGTGTATGGACAGTTTTCGTCTCCCATACAAATATGTGTCATCTAAACGTAAGTGTATGGACAGTTTTCGTCTCACATACCAATCTGTGTCATCTAAACTTTAGTGTATAAACAGCTTTTGTATCCCATACCAGTGTATGTCATCTAAACGGAAATGTATCAACAGCTTTTGTTTCCCATACCAGTCTGTGTCATCTAAACATAAGTATATCAAAAGCTTGTGTATCCCATACCAGTGTATGTCATCTTAGCGTAACTGCATCAACAGTTTTCGTATTCTATACCAGTCTGTGTCATCTAAGCGTAACTGCATCAACAGCTTTCGTATCCTATACCAGCCTGTGTCATCTAAACGTTAGTATATCAAAAGCTTTCGTCTCCCTTACCAGTATGTATCATCTAAACGTAAGTATATCAACAGCTTGTGTATCCCATACCAGTGTATGTCATCTTAGCGTAACTGCATCAACAGCTTTCGTATTCTATACCAGTCTGTGTCATCTAAACGTAAGTATATCAACAGATTTCGTCTCCCATACCAGTATGTGTCATCTAAACGTAATTGTATCAACAGCTCTCGTCTCCCATACCAGTATGTGTCATCTAAACGTAAGTGTATCAACAGCTCTCGTCTCCCATACTGGTATGTGTCATCTAAACGTAAGTGTATCAACAACTGTTGTTTCCCATACCGGTCTGTGTCATCTAAACGTAAGTGTATCAACAGTGTTCGCCTCTCATACCAGTATGTGTCATCTAAACGTAAGTGTATCGACAGCTTTCGTCCCCGATACCAATATGTGTCATCTACACGTAAGTGTATCGACAGCTTTCGTCTCCGATACCAATATGTGTCATATACACGTAAGTGTATCAACAGCTTTTGTATACAATACCAGTAAATGTCATCTTAGCGTAACTGCATCAACAGCTTTCGTATTCTGTACCAGTCTGTGTCATCTAAACGTGAGTATGTCAACAGATTTCGTCTCCCGTACCAGTATGTGTCATCTAAACGTAAGTGTATCAACAGCTTGTGTATCCCATACCGGTATGTGTCAACTAAACGTAAGTGTATCAACAGCTGTTGTTTCCCATACCGGTCTGTGTCATCTCAACGTAAGTGTATCAACAGCTTTCGTCAACATTGGTATTTGTAAATGTAAACAAGTATACAAATAAAGTTCCAAAGTATAAAATGCCATTAATTTGATAACAGCTTAAGGCGTGACATAAGGGCCAAATGTTTTCGTGTTTACAAGCCTTGTATTCCGATTGAACTTTAACTCTTTCATAGCCAATAACAATATTGAGTTGCAACCAATACAGATTCATGTGATACAGTTCGTTACGAGCTGTCTGACCTGAAATCAGCAATATTTGCCTTTTAGTTATTTTTTTTTTCCCCGAAGTTCTTGTTTCATGACAAATGAAGTCACCCGATTTTGAACATGGAATAGTCTAGTTTGAAGGAACTCTTCACTTCACACGTACATCGATTCTGCAGCAGACGACTTTGAAAACGTTAGCTTAAATCACGGAAACTCTCTATAGATGAAGATTAAATTAAAAAAAGTTTTGAGTAATTTCTCCTTTTGTCGCAATGTTTTCAAACGTCGTCTGCTGCAAAGGCGTCAGCAAGCGTCTATATGTGGAAAAAGGATAACGACTATTCACTGTGGAGTTTCTGTATATCAGACATAAATTCAGTTCTCAGGGTACATTGTGTTGGTGCCTCAACACAGCATTTTAAGTTTTCTGACAATATCTGCTCTGTTCACCATTTCATGGCCAATTGCCTCGGTTTGCAGTCTCAAAACTAACGTCTATGTTGGGATGTGTAGACCGATCTGGAATTGTACTGGCCGCAAATCACCGAATGCCTATTTTTTTTCTGCGTTGAGATTGTTGAGAAGGATTCTTTTTCAAGATACTTTCAATCTAAACGGGTTTTCGTCCTCAATACGATCGTATGTATCATGTTGAAGACAGGTACGAAATATAAAAACGTGTTACGCTTAAGATACAAGCAAAGAACCGTTTTAATCGAAATAAAGTCATGTTGTTTGACTGCCTAATTAACTGACAATGAAAGGACGCAACAGACGTCATTTTTGCGCCACCATGTTTGATGAGTTTGGATTGTAAATACAATTAGTTAATCCAGATGTTGAAGAAAGAAAATCAACTCCATTGAACTCTCAAATCAAACTATAATTCCAGAGTAGTCAAAATGAGCATTTCCTTCTCTCCCTACAATTTTTTCAACTTTGTTTTCGAAACCTATTTCGTTTAGCAATTTCAGATTTTATATTAATGTTCAAAGCAGACGAGCCTAACAATATCATATCCGGTAATTTAAAGCGGCGAGGATTGCTAGGATTCTCAATTAAAGAATGGTGAGTATCTCTGTCAAACCACAATTACCGGTGTCTTATTCCAAGTACACGTCTCCGCCGTCGATATCCTATATCTGGGTGATTTGTATGCACTTGGAATCATCACACCTTGACGTTCGACAACTTCTGGATACTTTTTTAAGTAGTTTTGGTAACATACAGTACATTTTAGATGTGAGCTATACAATGTAGACAAAGATTACACTACACTTATGTGATGTCTGACTCAGCTTTCGCAAATGTTGTTTAATCGTTTCCAACAAACAAGAGTTCTGCAACAGGCGATTCTGTGACAAGACTATTGAAAGTATCTATAAGTGATTGTGTTGTAGGTGAATTTAGTTGAACGCATTTTTACAAAAGGAGAAATGGCCGAATAGTCGTCTGCTACATATGTGCCAAAACGCATCTTCTTGGCTGAATAGTTTAAAGTGCCTAGCAACTTACATATGGCCCATGACTGTAAAAGGAACAAGTTATTTATATTAGTAAATACAGAACAAATCAACACCCAAATTATCAACTGAGGCATTTTACTTGAGATTTTTTTTTTTTTTTTTTTTATATAAGATTGGAGAGAGAAGAGTTATTTAAAGTTCAGTTCTGTAAATGTTTCAGTATAGTTTTGATTCAAAATTAAAAAACATTTCCAGGAAAAGCAGAATAACCATTTTCCTTTCCTACAATGTATATTTTTAAATGTATACATCTAGTAATCAGAGGGTCTGTCATCTGTATGGCTACTCATTTATTATCTAACGATGTTTAAAGTCACCTGTATCAAGAAAATAGTTAGTCATTTATTAGCTAACGATGTTTAAAGTCACCTGTATCAAGAAAATGGTTAGTCATATGTATCAAGAAAATGGTTATTCATTTATTATTTTACGATGTTTAAAGTCACCTGTATCAAGAAAATGGTTACTCATTTATAAGCTAACGATGTTGAAAGTCACCTGTATCAAGAAAATGGTTACTCATGTATTATCTAACGATGTTTAAAGTCAACTGTATCAAGAAAATGGTTACTCATTTATTATCTAAAGATGTTTAAAGTCACCTGTATGAAAATATGGTCGCCATGCAAACAATTTGTCGATGCCAGAAACATTTATATGACTCAGTTTTCGTCGTAGGTAGCTAAGTCTAGCATCTTTAATCTGGCGTGATAGCTAGTGTGCTTTAAGTATGACGTTTATCTGGTATCTGTTTGAGAGTAAGTGAGTAAGTGATCAATCCACAATGGAAATTCAATAAAAGTCCAGTTTCATAAGCTGTACGAGTGTCTTTGTAGGCACAACACGTTATACGATGTTTGGATATTGTATACACGTATGGAGGCAATCCCTCTTTCAGATTGTTAAATATGATTGTTTTAGTAATAACTCTTTCGCTGCCACATGCAATTAAAGGCTTTTTCAAACAATGCAGATTCATGTGAGACTTCTCAACGAGCTCTCTCTCCTGAAATCTGCATTATTTGCCATTTAGATATTAATTTTAACCAAATTTCCTTTTACACGAAAAATGGTGTGGTCCAATGTTCAACATGGTAGAGTCGACTTTGTGAAATATGGCAGTTAAAGGGTTATACGCATGTGTCTGCCTCCTGTAACTATATACCCTTTGAAAATAGTTATTAAATGTTTATCGTCTCATATGGCAAAAGGTTCAGGTTGGCATTTCAACGGTATATGTTCAAGTCAGCCTGTATATCTGCTCTGTCCTATCAGAATCTACACAAATTGACCAGAAGGTTCTAACAAGCTTATGTAAGTTATCTATAATTAGTGAAAGTACATTTGATTATTTGATGTTTTACGCCGCTTTCAACAATGTGTTCAGTTATATCTCGGCGTTCCTGAGTAAGTTACCAGTACTACTGGTCTATTTATCCTGACACCAGCCAGTCAGTCGTGATGCTAACCCCGAAACCCTGAGTGCCAATGAGGGCAGCCATTACTACCATTTTTAATTTCTTTGGGATGACCCGGCTTGGAATATAACCAGCGAGCACGCGCACACGAGGCGAACGCTCTAACACTTCACCACCGAAGCGGTTAAAGTTAAAGTGCAGATTTGCAGTCTGATCTGATTATACACTGTTCACAACTGTTTACATCGTTTTTACATACAGTGGTTTCTTTGGGTAGATCTTGGTAGGCCCTAGTGTATGACTATCATTCATTGATTCTGAAATGAAGACAAGTGAATCTCCTTCAGATAAAATCCAATCACGATTATATTCACAAACCAGTGATCACACACGTGAGCTGTCAGTGAAATTAAGCTGAAATGTGATGCTGTCGGAAATATGAATCTCGTTGGTGTAAATCGACATTAAATCCAAACCAATCAATACAAGATCCGATACATCTGATCGATAATTAGGTCGATAGGTTCAAGTGGCCCGTCTAAAAAGATGTGTATTTAAGATAGTAGTCGTTAACACATCACGTGACACGAGTCTTATATTGAATTTATAATAGGAACAAAAACCGTCCTAGATGGTTAGTCTTCATTCTTCTGTCTTTACCCTTACCATATCGTGGAGACTTGAATCAGTCTAAAGTGATAGCCATTTATATAACTTAGAGGCGAATAGAGTCGACTATGTCGAAGTATTGTTCACGTCTGAGCGTAACATATCTATAATACAGAACCAAATAACCAAGTATTTGCTACGCCTCCCACGCTGTTTCCCCCAAATATGTCGGGTGGTTTGTGTTCGTAAATAGTTCATAAATGGGGCGATGGGTTGTATGTTTACATTATTCATGTCTTGTCGTTAATCAAATGGGTTGAGATCGTTTGAAATCATTAACGATGGTTGGGTTATTACGTCTTGAAACGCGATGTACGATACCTGTACACCTTATGTATGGATAGATGCGCGTTTCGCTAACTAAGTAATTGTAAGGATCTATGAAACAGTATAGAAAGATGTTCTGCAATGGGATTTTTCTGATAATTTAACAGTTTAATCGTTTTTACGTTGATTGGTGTTGCGTGTTTCTTTAACGAAAAGTGTGTGTTCAAATGTGAGTGTTTGAATACGGATAGGTTTATAGTAATGTCGTATACATCAGGGTTAATGTAAATGCGGATATTGAATATGAAAGGAGTAAAGGTTGTGTGATGGTACTGCATCGTCAGTACGTCTATATAGAATAGTGAATAACTTAACAATAATGACATAGTCTCTGTCTTTGTACAAAGATATATTTTAGTATACGCGGGGCCTATCCGAAGCATTCGAAGATCGACGCCATAAAGGACTATATGAATCTTTAGACATCAGAACATATTTCAACACTTCTTAGTTGACTGTTTGAACAAAGTCACCATTAGAATATTCACGAAGTTAGAATGTACACTACGATACGACTTATATTTCATCACATTTCATTAACCCTTTCCCACATACAACAAGTCTCCGGCAGACGATGTTAAAATCAATAAGGTACACATGTGGAATTTTGTCTACAAATGAAAGAATGATTATAGGATGAAGTTTAAAAAATTGTAACAAAATGAGCAAGTCCTCATAATAAGCAATTATTTCTACATTTGCCACAAGTTCTTGAAGGTTGTCTGTTTGCGTCTTTTAATGTGTCTGTATTTGTGTAAGGGTTAAACTATGTGTCATTTATTCTACCAAGTGTATTTTCATAAAACAAATCAGAAATTCGACGATAAAGCATGCACCTTATACTGCTAAATGTATGTAGGGTGAACGATTACCAGTAAAGGCACATATGAGCCGTTCCATGAGAAAACCAACATTGTGGACTCGGCGTAAAGTATTTATCCAGATCAGGCTAAGCATGCCGCACAGGCTAACCCGGACGAACAATTTTCACCTTTCAATTTTTGTGGATTTTCTGTTTCATGAATCATTACTCTTTACCTCTATTCCACTGAGACGGAATGTGTGGGCCCGGATTAGCATGCGCGGACTGCGCAGGCTGATCTGGGTCGGTACATTACGCAGAGTCAATGATGTTGGTTTTCTCGTGGGCGCACATACGGCACATAAGATGTTTGTAGTAGTCAATCCGTATAATTGTTCATGTTTTTGTTGGAGGCATTATGTGGCCTTTTCGGCTTCTTTTCCCCTGATAAGAGTACCAGATAAGAAATAAAAAGAAAAAGATTTTGTCCGACCATAAACATGGTAGTATATCATATCGATATTTATATTTCCTATTGCTAAATTTACATGTTTAACAAAAATACACGATCGGTATTAATTTCCTTCCGGAAAGTGGTGGTTATTGTCAGAATGGGCGGCTTTCTCGGCATACCGTGATCGTCGATGTCCCGAAGAGAGATTGATGTACCAACAGTAATTTCTCTTTCACGGGTCATTGGGTTAATTTTATTGGAATAACTCTATTAAAATACGGTTGGGGGTAAAGTTCAAGTGATAGCCATTGTTATTTAGTGCGCATGTTATGGTCAGCAAAATAAGTATCCTTCCTAATACGAGGATAGTTTAAGAAAAACGTAGATGAGGCTTTTTGTCTTTACATCGTTATATTCCAGAACACATTACAAAATATCGTAGCGCTGCTTCTGAGTACCAAATATCAGGGGCGTAGCTTTGCAATAATCAATGTGTAGGCCGTCTCGTGAGAAAATCAACAGTGTGGACTATGCGTAAGTATCGACCCGGATCAGCCTAAGCATGCCACATAGGCCTACCCGGATAGACACTTTTCGCCTCCTGTGGATTTTCTGTTTCAGGAATCACTTCTTTATACATGTATCTCCCTTAGACGGAATGTGTCGGCCGGATGAGTCTGCGCGGACAGCACAGGCTGATCTTGTCGATACATTACGCAAATGTCTATCGCCGCAGCTGCATTTTGGGGCATTTTGAGAAAAAATGTGTAGGCACGTGCCTACAGTGCCTAAAGGGACTATGCCCCTGAATATCTCGTTGTTTTGGTACCAAGGAATGATTTGAGATTTGCTGATATCTTGTTCGATTATTCAACTTTAACAAAGACATGTAAACGAAAGGACAGAGAGAGTATCTGATAGCAACATTTTTTCTCAAATCTTGATCATAACTAATTTAGAAAAGTTTGACCAATTATTACAAGGGCCCTGTCATTTCTCCTGTTAATGTTCTTAATTGTTTTAGAGCTACATTTAATGAACAGGAACGTCTTAGTTTCTTACATTCGATTATAATGTGCTGCGAACGTGGAACAATAAAACCATACAGAAGCTGTCATCCTGTGCAATGTTAAACGAGCGATCCGCGGGACAGATAGGTGGTGTACTTGTTTTTAAGTGTGTCATTTAATTGATTGGAACAATCGCGGAATTAATCGAATGTTTCAATGTACTTCCCCATAAAATCTTCGATACCAAGGCGCCAGACTAAACTAGAATAGACATACCTCACCCTTTCACACTCAGTTATGTGAAGATCTGAATTAGTTATAAGTTTGTAACATAGTGTTGTGGATTAATTGTGTAAAAAACGATCAATGCCAATCTTGGAAATTGTCAGCTTTTTGCAAATAAACTCCTGAACAGCAAATTAATTATAACAGGAGAAATTATTTGAAACTTCGTTGGAAAAAGGGTTAAAGGATTAAGGGGACATGCAAAAGGGACATTCTTCAATCAAATTGACAACAACGCGAGAGCTAGTATAAGAAAGATGTGAGGTATTTACGACGTTAATTAAGACACGACGGTTTGATGCTGTAAGAGGTACTATATTATGGGAGTACCAGTGTCGAAAGCGGATCAGTCCGGGTCGGATATAGAAGAGGGACAGCTATTCGAAAAGTGCACGGACGTCAACCATACAAAGCCCCGGAAATTAGACAGTACTAGGAAGAAACTGAAGCAGGTATAAAACATTGCAGTGGGTATCTATGGTTGTTTTTTGCGGGAGGGGGTATCTGGTTCGAAGTTCTTCATGTATATTTGACGGTTCATTTATGTTTTTGTTGCATATGAATCGTTGTGAATATTCTGCAGCATATTGTTTCTGACTATAGGTAGCACTTAGAAAATGAATGAAATAATGAAAACTAGACAAATGATGACACACTTTTGATAAATAAGAAGTCAATTGTTTATTATTGTGACATGAACATGACCAAATATCTACAGTACCGCACATACACAATAGATATGTAGATCGTGTTTAATCATTCAACCGCTTGGCCAATAAGTCACTAAGACTCGTAATTATATAATAAAGTATTTGAAATATACATTTATGGGTTTTGTCTAAATATGTGGTAACATATGTATCAAAAGGAGAAATGGTTTGTTCATTGTAAGCAATTCTTCCTATTGACACACTGTATTCCAACGTCTTCTGCCGCAGATATTTCAAAATGCATCTGCTGCGGATTATTCTTCGTCATTCAATGTTTTTACTAAGTTGCATAAATCAAAGTCTATTCGTAGATTTTTTTTTTTCAAATGAGTGCATCGGTTTGTATTCGCGTCCTCTTGTCATTGTGTTAATTTTCGTATTTTGATAATGCAAGCAAAGGTAAATTTTATCTATATTAAATTATTGAACTTTATGACTAGTTCCCAAAAAAGTATCTACCATTGATGTCATCAATATGAAGCCGTTTCACGAGAAAACCAACATTATGAACTCTGCGTAATGTATCGAACCAGACCAGCCTGTGCAGTCCGCGCAGGCTTATCCGGGCCGACACATTCCGGCACATGGGGATAGAGGTATAGAGTAATGATTCCTGAAACAGAAATTCCACAGGAGGCGAAAAGTGTCTGTCCGGGTGGTCTTTAAACACAGGTTGGGTCGATGCTTTACTCAGAGTCCACAATGTTGATTTTCTCGTGGAACAGCTCAATTATCTAGTATCTATATATGATACTATTTACCAGTCACATCAATATCAATTCGTAGGATCAACGGTGCAAGACATGCATTGCATGTCATAAGAATATATGTAGTCACTGACTTTCATTGTGTTTTTTTATATTTTCATGAAGGCTGATTATGTGGCTTAAAACATTTCACAAGAAAAACAGTTTGATATCCTGCTAAAACAAGACAATACAATAATTGTGTAATTGTTCACTTTCCACGACATTAACATAGGTCGTCATCTGCAGAACCGTAAGAAGTCGTCGGTATCATGGGATGTATATACTATAGAAGCTAGTACTTTTTTTTTACACTTTAACCCTTTCCAACATGCATACCTATTTTGACTTATCTGCAGCATACGACTTTTGAAAACTTTGTGACAAAAGGAGAAATTGCTCAACACGAACAATTTCTCCTTTAAGCCACAATGTCTTCAACTTTTTTCAGTAATTATACCTTGAAATTCCGTCGTATTACATTAGTACACAGAGAAGGTTTTGATCAGCCCGTGATAATCTCAAACACTCGTTATAACAAATGTGGAAAACTATAACTTACAGATAATTGAGATAATGATCTATGACGTTTGATATCAAAAATATATGTTATAACTTCTTGTTAAATATATATATTCTTTATTAACCCTTTCCCTCATATAGACGCTTTCTGACGCCTCTGCAGCAGACGGCTTTTTGAAAGCATAGTGACAAAAGAAGAAATTGCACAAAACGTGCAATTTCTCCTTTTGCCACAATGTTTTCCACTTTTTGTCATAGGTTATCCATTCAATTATGGAAATGTTCTATGTTTTGACAAAATACGTTCAAAGTCATCTGCTGCAGAATTGTTGTATGAGGAAAAGGGTTAAAGTCTCATCTGTGTACATGTTACATAATATAAAACAAGATACACCAATACAGTTGATGAATAATTGTACAAAGCCATTCTATAAAAAAAAAAAGAATTATAAGAGACAATCATCACGTATACCTTCATACCTTCATAGTCAATTAAAAGTGTTATAAGTGATAAAGAGCGATGCTTCTCCCGTTGGGGAATGATACATAGATAAAACTAATCGAATTAACTTATGAAACAAAAGGTTATACATATATACTATATAGCAAATATTACATTCGTCATATGCATAACTTCAAATAAACAGATGGGCTATTTATAACCTATAGAAAATAAAATTAAATGATTACGTGACCAATGTTAAGTTGACACTGTTATATAGACAACATTGCCATCACAGTATTATGTAATATATTTTCTGAATAGTATTCTGCTTTTATTTGAGAGATTATAATGAAAAGGTTAATAGCTTAGTTCGATATGGAATATCGTTTTTTATTTTGTATTATATCGTCGCTTGACCCTTACCCGGCGGACACATTAACACATCTGCAGCAGACGACTTTTGAAATAATAGTGGCAAATAAGAAATACAACAAATTGGGCAATTTCTCATTTTGCTGCAATGTTTGCAATTCTATTCAATTATTATACATTCATGATGATTTTCCAAATTTATCTATATGATTTTAAAGTCGTCTTCTGCAGATTATTTGTATGTGCAAATGGTTAAATGTGAGACAGGAGATATAGTAACATGCGTTTTTATACGAAAACATCTCGTTCTCATTATGGTTTACCGTTTACCAGAAACAGACGACCTTCAAATAGATTAAAAACAAACAATTTCTTTCAATTCCATATCTAGAACGACATTTTTTGCGCGAGTGCGTCAGCACCAGTGCATATATTGGTTGTGAAAAAACTGTCACTGGTGCAATGGGCTTTCGCATGCGCCGTGTTAATGGTCTTGATCGCGCATGCGCCGTATTTTACCGTCAGCTCTCGGACATTTCCGTAACAGTTCGTCACTAGACTGGTTCTCGTTCGAGTTTGCAGTAGAATATTAAGATTAGTGAACCAGTCTATTTATATGCGAATAGTTTTTTTTATATTTAAAATGTGAATTAAAACCATATTTTTTTAATAACACCCACCGCTGCCACCATTTGTAACGTGTACCGGCGTTAAGCTATCGCGGGTCCCAATCCAGGCACTAACCGCGATGAACGATGCTTAACTTTACACAAAGGTCAACCACTCTACCAACGTCGCTATAAACGCCGGCTTCCACAGCAGGGCTGTAGAAATGATATTTATACATATACCTATACCCCGTTCCCGTTACATTAGGAAAATGGGAATATTTCCATAAATGCAAAGTTATTGTTCTAAATTTTGCTATTTTATGCATACATTAAGGGGGGGAAAGGGACAGGCAAATGTTCACAATAATTTTGGGAGATCGAGGTCAAAACATTAGTCTTAATGCAGACGGCTATTTAATTTCAAGTTATGTAATCTTTTTACCGTTTACTGGCACTGTAATAGCACTGGGAAGTTGTGTTAGATTAACTCTTTCACTTGAAAATAAGACCACTCCATTTTTCGTGCAACAGGAAATTTGGTAAAATCTAATTTCTAAGTAGCAAACAATGCAGATGACACCTAAATTCCCATTGTTAACCAATAAAAATGATTTAACGCTTATAAAGACTTCATGGCGAGGTGATTAACCTTGGTAAACAAATCAAATTTTAGTAACCGCCGTTTCACGCCAAGCCCCCGTCAACATTTCGTCAGAAAGTACATAAAAGTGTTATAAGACATGCCGACAGACTTACTTTTGTAGAAAAGTACATTAATGCAGACAAAGGCGGGCCTGAAAATACAATACAATATGTTTATTCAGTAATTTAGGCCTTTGGCCCATTATACAAATTTACATTTCGTAATAAGTCCACATGATTGACATCACATTCCAGATTTTGAAGCATAGAAAATGTTCTGTATGCGATTATAAACAGTACATATATTATAAAAAAGGGAAGTGTTCTTTATGTTCATCTCTCCTTTTGTAAAATGGCTTTCATCTCTTTTCCATAGTTATACCTTCAACAATTTAATATTTATATATTTAGGTCCATATGTTTTCAAAGTTGTCTGTTGCAATTGTGTTGCACAAAGGAAAGGGTTAATACATCAAATCTGTAACACAGAAGTTAATTTTGACCGAAAGGTAAACTAATTTGTTTTTTATATCTAGACTACATGCCAATTATGCACAATTTACACAATACATATAAGAATGATGTTTTATCTAATAATACAAAAGTTGAAAATATATATGGCTTAGCTTTTAGTATAACTTCCTGATTTGTATATTACTCTACCAACATTTCGCAAATGTTTTTATGCACATCGGTCTGGGATCAGCCATTATTTCATTGAATAGTTCTTTTGTTGGATATGATGACTTCCATTTCGCGTGAAAGTATTAAGTCCTAAGCTCATCATAAGCAGGACATACCATCAAGAAATGGAACTCATCCTCCACCTCTGAAATTTGATAATATACGACGATTATTAAACGACATAACAATTGATAAATATCTTTCCGTATTTAGTAATGATTTAAAGTATTTATAATAATTTGCTTTCGATGAAGCACCTATTTTTTGTTACAAGACTTGGAGAGAACGATCTATTAAACGTTGTCTAAATATCTTCAGAAATTGGGACGAATCTCCTACTCCATCAGATATCCACACGAACCCAAAACCATTTTCATATAATAATTGTTTTATTTTAGTCGCTCATGTATTTCTGCCATTTTCATCGAGTCGTATGAGCATATAATAACATTGCTATGGGTATCTTGTATTTGACATTTCTGTCTGATGCGAAACAGATAATTTGTTTAACCATCGAATCAAATAATTTGAATGCATCTTGTGGACTAAAATAACCAAGTTTTCTTTGTGATCTAAAAATACCAAAGTATGCTTTTTTTGCTTGTGCTGGTTGATTATGTTCAACTTAAACTTGATATTAAGTGTAAACTTAAGTATTTAAAACAAGAGACAGTTTGAATTTCTTTTTCCGTTATGAAACCATTTGAGAAAACCAACATTGCGTAAAGTATTGACCCGGATCAGCATAAGCATGCCTCGCAGGCGTACCCGGATATACACTTTTCGCATACTGTGGATTTTTTGTTTCAGGAATCATTACTCTATACCTCTATCCCCTGAGACGTTTTGCTTTATAATACCACCGAGAAAAGGTTGCGCATATGCACAGTTTGCATGATGTAACAAAAACGATAATCACCGTACTAGGCGTACAGTGTTCCTAATTTACTATATGACACCGCTTAAAATTCTTTCTTTTTGTTCCAGGATGGACCAGATTTAACTGTGATCCCTAATTCTACCAACGAAGATAAACAGAGAGTTCAGATGTCGTGTATTGCTATTGATGATATACCAGATGACAGTGAGTGTAACATTGTTTATCAGCGATTAAAACCCAGCAAGGGCAACGATCTTCATTCAGCAAACACACGATTTACACCAAAGGAACCAGGAGAGTCTACTTCCGGTCCAGCATTTACGACATCGGTAACGCAACAATCGACCCGAATCAGTTCGACTGATTTTTCACCACATTCTGTGTCTTTTGATTTCGATATTTCAAATTCAAAACAAACAAATACCAGTGGTGTTGATCCTTCAGAAGACATGTCGAGTGACCGTCCGTCTGCTCCAATTCCTCCTCTACTTTCCGAAGATGTAGCGAAAGAATGTGTATCACCAGACAAAGCTATCGGGTTTTTTAAAGCAACGAATATTCTTTCATCAGAACTAGAAGTTGAGTCAAACCCTGTTGACCAGGGCATTAACGTGCCTCTACATTCGAAAAGTACCAGAGACAAGCCTACAGGGATGATGTCCACACTGCTAGCTGTACCCGGGAGTGCACGTAACGTTCGCTCACCGGTTCCTGTCCCAGGACAAACCGACGAAGTTGACTTTGACCTTGACGACCCATTTGAAGGTTTGGATATACCACGTGAACGGGTTTATTCTATGGGATCATCCTCGCTTTATTCGGTTAAAGAAATCTCAGACAGACTCTATCAGGAATATTTCTATGAAGTCCGCAACAGTATCCGTAACTATGGATTCTTTGAGAAATTCCCAACCCCCTCTGTCGTAAGTGATGCCCAGAGGACATACCGGCAAATGGACATCCCGACCCCTGCCGACGAAGAGGGTAATATACTGCCTCATCCCCCTAAAATCACGAAGGGTGAGGTATTCGCATCACAGACGAAGTCTTTCACTGATATAGATCACAGAATTATAAATGCAAGTATTCATTCATTCATTCATTCATTCATTCATTCATTCATTCATTCATTAACATGACTCATCTGTTATGAGATGTTATAATATTGTTTCTGCCTATATATGTAATATGTAAACCTTTACCTTTGTCCTAAAATAGTATACTTATATCGTAGATGATAATTCAAAACATTATATGAAAAGTAGAAACTGCTCAAAATAACCGGTTTCTCATTTCGCATCAATGTTTTTCAGTATTTATATAAATCACATTTAAGTTCCCAAAATGTTTTATTCTCGTATGTTTTCAATACAGACAGCTCTTAAAATATCGGGAATGTATGGAATCAATCTAGAGCATTTATATCTTCGAGATAAAGTCTTTGTTTAAAAACAGACAGAACAAAATTCACATTTTCGACACATTGTTTTAACCATACAATATTAAAACCTACTGTTTCAAAAATAACTTGAGTCGACTTGGCCCATGATTTCATTTCTTGAAACAATTGAAGATCATTCAACATCATGTCATACACATTTTGATATATTTTCCATTTAAATACCTAGTTTTTTTAAACCAAAAGTCTATTACTCTCGTAATTCTGAGTGGATATCTACCAAGTTCTCCATAAACGAAAGTATTTTTGAGTGCAGAATTTTATTGAATATTTTCTAATCTAACTGCCTCTTTCATACCCCATTCCTCACACCAATAGGATAATATTGGTTCTATATGTTTATCAAACAATTCAAATTCATTGGAAATAGACATACTAGGGAATTTCCCCATATATCATTTAAGCATACTAACAGACTTCAATGCTTGGCCATACAATGCCTCAAATGTAGTATTAAAAGGTCCCCCTACTTTAAAAATAACTTAAAGATACTTGAACTTATCAACTATTTCAAGTCATTCTTCTTTATATTTGAACTTCATATTTTGCCCTATTTTACACTTTCTGAAAATGAATACTTAAGTTTTATTTATATTAACTTGAAGTTTCCAAATATCACAATGTGTTTCCAATATATCCAAACCTTATTGTTACCCAAGTGCGCTTTCAGCGAAACGGTGAAACATGTTCTATGATGACAACATAACTGTTATGGGCCGATCATTTTGCCGATGGCATATTGTCATTATCATTGTCATTGTCATTCATTTAATTATTCTGTGTTGTGTCGCGTGCCTTGGTAGGGATCACTTTTCCGTCAGTCTGTGTGTCCGTCTATCTGGCACAAAGTGACACATTGGGTGGCTACCTGTTCTTGGCAACACTCTTGTTTTATAAATAAGTTGTACAGAGAAGTGTATAAGATTTATTTCACTTATCTAAAAGATATTTTTGCAATTGTATAGTACATGTATAAAGCATAAACTATAAATAAAAGAAGGGAAAAATAGCGCCATCCCTGAAATGAATTTCTGTAAGACGTTATGATAAATTCAATTATAACGTATTTTCATTTTTTTTTAAAAATGTATAAGTTTGAACAATTTTGAGATTCAGTCTTAAACAATTACATCGAAAAATCTGGTTAAACAATTAATCGATTATTTTGTTCTCTATCTTTACCATTTCCGGACATTATCAGAAACAGGACACTTTGTTCATTACGGAAATGTCTGAAATAAAGTCTGTACGCGTCTTCGGACAAATTACTGATCAATATACAATCGTTAGTTGCTCTAGCTTAACACATGCCAGTCAACCCCTTTTCTGGAAATAGACTTCTATACCAGCTGAAGATATGCTCAAATTTAGAATGTATTGCCCGCGAAAAGGTAGCCATTGCTTGTTACGAGATATTCTAAAATGTGTTTGCGCCATTTTTTTTATTATATGTATATGAAAAGAGCATCTACATTTCTTACAAAATTTCACTAAATTGTATTTATAGTGTGTTAGGACTTCGACGAAATTGGAAGGGGTTATCTAGCCATCGATCCATTAGACCGTCGATTTATTTTGCTTTATCAGCGAGGCCTTTGTTTTTATTTTCATGTGTTTGTTATCATTATCTCATATCATGCACAGCGATCTCACTATTGTGCTTTTACTAAATGAGTAGCACGATTTCAGATGCCATATAAACGAATCTTAGTTCTTTATATGTACACGTAAACACAAGAAGTTGACAGGATAGGTACATAATTATATAGTATTTATCACAGAACATGTCCATATCATTTGACACATCAGGGCGAGGCTTGATTCGATGGGACATGCTGTTTTACATATACACTATAATTGCTTGTAATTTTGAGAACATGATAAGTGAATAACGAAATGCATCAACTGTTATGAGCGGGTTGTACGATCTTGCCTACCCCGTAACCGCTGTTCAGAAATCATTATCAAGCCAAGCAATGGTGTCTTAAAATTAACGGAACAATACAATTGGTCTTCCAGAGCAGCAATCATATATATGTTTTGGCAGGGTCTACTTACGTATTAGTTGTCCCTGGTTTGGGTAAGATTATCAAAATAAGCTGATTGAAATTTTGAACAAAATCTTCTAACTAATTAAACGATATGTCACTCTTGTACAATTAATGAATTGTGTATATTTTAAGTATTATGGGCTGGTGACCTTCATACTTGAATAAATACTTGATGCTCGATACTTTTTCGAAAAATAAACACAAACTCATTTAGTCACGTGGTCAGATTAAAACCAATCAAAACGAGCGATACACAGAACTATATCTGCAAAATATTATGTAAATTGTTTTTCGACCAGCCTTTGGTGTACCTTTAATACCGGTACTGTATACATCATTTGCAGTGATGTAACTTTAATACCGGTACTGTATACACCATTCACAGTGATGTGCCTTCAATACCAATACCGTATACACTATTCGCGGTTATGAACCTTTAAAACCGTTACTGTATACACTTTTCGCAGTCATGTACCTTTAATACCGAAACTGTATACACCATTAGCAGTGATGTACCTTCAAAACCGGGGCGGTATACACCATTCACAGTGATGTACATTCAATACCGGTACTGTATACACCATTCGCAGTGATATACTTTTACAACCGGTACTGTATACTCTTTTCGCAGTGATGTACCTTTAATACAGGTACTGTATACATCATTCGCAGTGATGTACCTTTAATACAGGTAATGTATACACCATTCGCAGTGATGTACCTTTAATACAGGTACTGTATACACCATTCGCAGTGATGTACCTTTAATACAGGTACTGTATACACCATTCGCAGTGATGTACCTTTAATACAGGTACTGTATACATCATTCGCAGTGATGTTCCTTTAATACCGGTACTGTATACACCATTCGCAGTGATGTACCTTTAATACCGGTACTGTATACATCATTCGCAGTGATGTACCTTTAATACCGGTACTGTATACACTTTTCTCAGTGATGTTCCTTTGATACCGGTACTGTATACACCATTCGCAGTGATGTACCTTTAATAACGGTACTGTATACATCATTCGCAGAGATGTACCTTTAATACCGGTACTGTATACATCATTCGCAGTGATGTACCTTTAATACAGGTACTGTATACATCATTCGCAGTGATGTACCTTTAATACAGATACTGTATACATCATTCGCAGTGATGTTCCTTTGATACCGGTACTGTATACACCATTCGCAGTGATGTACCTTTAATGACGGTACTGTATACATCATTCGCAGTGATGTACCTTTACAACCGGTACTGTATACTCTTTTCGCAATGATGTACCTTTAATACAGGTACTGTATACACCATTCGCAGTGATGTACCTTTAATACAGGTACTGTATACACCATTCACAGTGATGTACCTTTAATACAGGTACTGTATACACCATTCGCAGTGATGTACCTTTAATACAGGTACTGTATACACTTTTCGCAGTGATGTACCTTTAATACAGGTACTGTATACACCATTCACAATGATGTACCTTTAATACAGGTACTGTATACACCATTCGCAGTGATGTACCTTTAATACAGGTACTGTATACATCATTCGCAGTGATGTACCTTTAATACAGGTACTGTATACACTTTTCGCAGTGATGTACCTTTAATACCGGTACTGTATACACTTTTCGCAGTGATGTTCCTTTACAACCGGTACTGTATACATAATTTGCAGTGCTGTACCTTTAATACCGGTACTGTATACACCATTCGCAGTGATGTACCTTTAATACAGGTACTGTATACATCATTCGCAGTGATGTTCCTTTAATACCGGTACTGTATACACCATTCGCAGTGATGTACCTTTAATACCGGTACTGTATACATCATTCGCAGTGATGTACCTTTAATACCGGTACTGTATACACTTTTCTCAGTGATGTACCTTTCATACCGGTACTGTATACATCATTCGCAGTGATGTACCTTTAATACAGTTACTGTATACACTTTTCGCAGTGATGTACCTTTAATACAGGTACTGTATACATCATTCGCAGTGATGTACCTTTAATACAGGTACTGTATACACCATTCGCAGTGATGTACCTTTAATACAGGTACTGTATACACCAATCGCAGTGATGTACTTTTAATACCGGTACTGTATACACTATTCGCAGTGATGTACCTTTAATACCGGTACTGTATACACTATTCGCAGTGATGTACCTTTAATACAGGTACTGTATACATCATTCGCAGTGATGTACCTTAGATACCGGTACTGTATACTCCATTAGCAGTGATGTACCTTAAATACCGGTACTGTATACACTTGACGCAGTGATGTACCTTTAATACAGGTACTGTATACATCATTCGCAGTGATGTACCTTTAATACCGGTACTGTATATACTTTTCGCAGTGATGTATCTTTAATACAGGTACTGTATACATCATTCGCAGTCATGTACCTTTAATATCGGTACTGTATACACCATTCGCAGTGATGTACCTTTAATACCGGTACTGTATACACTATTCGCAGTAATGTACCTTTAATACCGGTACTGTATACACCATTCGCAGTGATGTACCTTTAATACGGGTACTGTATACATCATTCGCAGTGATGTACCTTTAATACAGGTACTGTATACACCATTCTCAGTGATGTACCTTTAATACCGGTACTGTATACATCATTCGCAGTGATGTATCTTTAATACCGGTACTGTATACACCATTCACAGTGATGTACCTTCAATACCAATACTGTATACACTATTCGCGGTTATGTACCTTTAGAACCGTTACTGTATACATTTTTCGCAGTGATGTACCTTTAATACCGGTACTGTATACATCATTCGCAGTGATGTACCTTTATTACAGGTACTGTATACACCATTCGCTGTGATGTACCTTTAATACCGGTACTGTATACACTTTTCGCAGTGATGTACCCTTAATACAGGTACTGTATACATCATTCGCAGTGATGTACCTTTAATACAGGTACTGTATACATAATTCGCAGTGATGTACCTTTAATACCGGTACTGTATACACCATTCGCTGTGATGTACCTTTACAACCGGTACTGTATACACTTTTCGCAGTGATGTACCTTTAATACAGGTACTGTATACATCATTCGCAGTGATGTACCTTTAATACAGGTACTGTATACACCATTCGCAGTGATGTACCTTTAATACCGGTACTGTATACACTATTCGCAGTGATGTACCTTTAATACAGGTACTGTATACATCATTCGCAGTGATGTACCTTAGATACCGGTACTGTATACTCCATTAGCAGTGATGTACCTTAAATACCGGTACTGTATACACTTTTCGCAGTGATGTACCTTTAATAAAGGTACTGTATACATCATTCGCAGTGATGTACCTTTAATACCGGTACTGTATATACTTTTCGCAGTGATGTATCTTTAATACAGGTACTGTATACATCATTCGCAGTCATGTACCTTTAATACCGGTACTGTATACACCATTCGCAGTGATGTACCTTTAATACCGGTACTGTATACACTATTCGCAGTAATGTACCTTTAATACCGGTACTGTATACACCATTCGCAGTGATGTACCTTTAATACAGGTACTGTATACATCATTCGCAGTGATGTACCTTTAATACAGGTACTGTATACACCATTCGCAGTGATGTACCTTTAATACCGGTACTGTATACACCATTCGCAGTGATGTATCTTTAATACCGGTACTGTATACACCATTCACAGTGATGTACCTTCAATACCAATACTGTATACACTATTCGCGGTTATGTACCTTTAGAACCGTTACTGTATACACTTTTCGCAGTGATGTACCTTTAATACCGGTACTGTATACATCATTCGCAGTGATGTACCTTTATTACAGGTACTGTATACACCATTCGCTGTTATGTACCTTTAATACCGGTACTGTATACACTTTTCGCAGTGATGTACCCTTAATACAGGTACTGTATACATCATTCGCAGTGATGTACCTTTAATACAGGTACTGTATACATAATTCGCAGTGATGTACCTTTAATACAGGTACTGTATACACCATTCGCAGTGATGTACCTTTAATACAGGTACTGTATACATCATTCGCAGTGATGTTCCTTTAATACCGGTACTGTATACACCATTCGCAGTGATGTACCTTTAATACCGGTACTCTATACATCATTCGCAGTGATGTACCTTTAATACCGGTACTGTATACACTTTTCTCAGTGATGTTCCTTTGATACCGGTACTGTATACATCATTCGCAGTGATGTACCTTTAATAACGGTACTGTATACATCACTCGCAGAGATGTACCTTTAATACAGGTTCTGTATACATCATTCGCAGTGATGTACCTTTAATACAGGTACTGTATACATCATTCGCAGTGATGTACCTTTAATAACGGTACTGTATACATCATTCGCAGAGATGTAACTTTAATACCGGTACTGTATACATCATTCGCAGTGATGTACCTTTAATACAGGTACTGTATACATCATTTGCAGTGATGTACCTTTAATACAGGTACTGTATACATCATTCGCAGTGATGTTCCTTTGATACCGGTACTGTATACACCATTCGCAGTGATGTACCTTTAATGACGGTACTGTATACATAATTCGCAGTGATGTACCTTTACAACCGGTACTGTATACTCTTTTCGCAATGATGTACCTTTAATACAGGTACTGTATACACCATTCGCAGTGATGTACCTTTAATACAGGTACTGTATACACCATTCGCAGTGATGTACCTTTAATACAGGTACTGTATACACCATTCGCAGTGATGTACCTTTAATACAGGTACTGTATACACCATTCGCAGTGATGTACCTTTAATACAGGTACTGTATACACTTTTCGCAGTGATGTACCTTTAATACAGGTACTGTATACACCATTCACAGTGATGTACCTTTAATACAGGTACTGTATACACCATTCGCAGTGATGTACCTTTAATACAGGTACTGTATACATCATTCGCAGTGATGTACCTTTAATACAGGTACTGTATACACTTTTCGCAGTGATGTACCTTTAATACCGGTACTGTATACACTTTTCGCAGTGATGTTCCTTTACAACCGGTACTGTATACATAATTTGCAGTGCTGTACCTTTAATACCGGTACTGTATACACCATTTGCAGTGATGTACCTTTAATACAGGTACTGTATACATCATTCGCAGTGATGTTCCTTTAATACCGGTACTGTATACACCATTCGCAGTGATGTACCTTTAATACCGGTACTGTATACATCATTCGCAGTGATGTACCTTTAATACCGGTACTGTATACACTTTTCTCAGTGATGTACCTTTAATACCGGTACTGTATACATCATTCGCAGTGATGTACCTTTAATACAGGTACTGTATACACTTTTCGCAGTGATGTACCTTTAATACAGGTACTGTATACATCATTCGCAGTGATGTACCTTTAATACAGGTACTGTATACACTTTTCTCAGTGATGTACCTTAAATACCGGTACTGTATACACCATTAGCAGTGATGTACCTTTAATACAGGTACTGTATACATCATTCGCAGTGATGTACCTTTAATGCAGGTACTGTATACACCATTCGCAGTGATATATCTTAAATACCGGTACTGTATACTCCATTAGCAGTGATGTACCTTTAATACAGGTACTGTATACATCATTCGCAGTGATGTACCTTTAATACCGGTACTGTATACACCATTCGCAGTGATGTACTTTTAATACAGGTACTGTATACATCATTCGCAGTGATGTACCTTAGATACCGGTACTGTATACTCCATTAGCAGTGATGTACCTTAAATACCGGTACTGTATACACTTTTCGCAGTGATGTACCTTTAATACAGGTACTGTATACATCATTCGCAGTGATGTACCTTTAATACCGGTACTGTATATACTTTTCGCAGTGATGTATCTTTAATACAGGTACTGTATACATCATTCGCAGTCATGTACCTTTAATACCGGTACTGTATACACCATTCGCAGTGATGTACCTTTAATACCGGTACTGTATACACTATTCGCAGTAATGTACCTTTAATACCGGTACTGTATACACCATTCGCAGTGATGTACCTTTAATACAGGTACTGTATACATCATTCGCAGTGATGTACCTTTAATACAGGTACTGTATACACCATTCGCAGTGATGTACCTTTAATACCGGTACTGTATACATCATTCGCAGTGATGTATATTTAATACCGGTACTGTATACACCATTCACAGTGATGTACCTTCAATACCAATACTGTATACACTATTCGCAGTTATGTACCTTTAGAACCGTTACTGTATACACTTTTCGCAGTGATGTACCTTTAATACCGGTACTGTATACATCATTCGCAGTGATGTACCTTTATTACAGGTACTGTATACACCATTCGCTGTGATGTACCTTTAATACCGGTACTGTATACACTTTTCGCAGTGATGTACCCTTAATACAGGTACTGTATACATCATTCGCAGTGATGTACCTTTAATACAGGTACTGTATACATAATTCGCAGTGATGTACCTTTAATACCGGTACTGTATACACCATTCGCTGTGATGTACCTTTACAACCGGTACTGTATACACTTTTCGCAGTGATGTACCTTTAATACAGGTACTGTATACATCATTCGCAGTGATTTACCTTTAATACAGGTACTGTATACACCATTCGCAGTGATGTACCTTTAATACCGGTACTGTATACACCATTCGCTGTGATGTACATTCAATACTTGTAATGTATACACCATTCACAGTGATGTACCTTCAATACCAATACTGTATACACTATTCGCAGTGATGTACCTTTAATACAGGTACTGTATACATCATTCGCAGTGATGTACCTTTAATACAGGTACTGTATACACCATTAGCAGTGATGTACCTTTAATACAGGTACTGTATACATCATTCGCAGTGATGTACCTTTATTACCGGTACTGTATACACCATTAGCAGTGATGTACCTTTAATACAGGTACTGTATACATCATTCGCAGTGATGTACCTTTAATACAGGTACTGTATACACCATTCGCAGTGATGTACCTTTAATACCGGTACTGTATACATCATTTACAGTGATGTACCTTTAATACCGGTACTGTATACACTATTTGCAGTGATGTACCTTTAATACCGGTACTGTATACACCATTCGGAGTGATGTACCTTTAATACCGGTACTGTATACTCCATTAGCAGTGATGTACCTTCAATGCCGGTACTGTATACACCATTCGCAGTGATGTACCTTTACAACCGGTACTGTATACACTATTCGCAGTGATGTACCTTTAATACAGGTACTGTATACACCATTCACAGTGATGTACCTTTAATACAGGTACTGTATACATCATTCGCAGTGATGTACCTTTAAGACCGGTACTGTATACACCATTAGCAGTGATGTACCTTCAATATTGGTACTGTATACACTATTCGCAGTGATGTATCTTTAATACCGGTACTCTAACACTATTCACAGTGATGTACCTTTAATACCGGTACTGTATACACCATTCGCAGTGATGTAACCTTAACACTGTTGAAATCAGAGTAAACAGAATTCGCCATAATATAATCAAGGGCGTTCGCCGCCCCAACATTTTGCTTAACAAAGGGGGAGGCGCGACCATTTGTTTTATAACCGATAACAAATTTCGCTCATCAGTTGTGTACTGTAAATGTGTGTTAAGTAATGGTGCTACACTAATGTGGCAATGTGTCGATATCTATCCGATAATTGATAATTAAACCAACTTTCAGATCAGTTAGTTAATTAAAGGCGTTTGAAATTTGTGTGTCATTTACGATGGACTGTGCGAACGACCAGCCTTTACAGTGTTCTCGACAACTACACTGTTCATTATGGGAAAGGTGCTACCGGCGAAATATCGAAACATTCCGAAATTCGATCCCGTATTGTTGGAGTACAGACACAGATGAGCAGATTTGACTTTCTGTTTGAAGTTTCACTGGGATACGAACTTTTGCGTCATACAGATAATCTGAGAAAGACACTCCATCATAAAGACATTTCCGCAGCGAAAGGCAAGAAATAAAACTGATCTAACCCTATCGACGCTGAGCAGTCTACAGACCGACGAGTCATTCAATAATTTTTAGGACACTCTTAACAACAAACTTGACGAACTAGACTTAAGTTAACCCACTCTGTCGAGACGCCGAAGGATACTCGAATATGGTACTGCTCATCCAGATTATCCGACATCGACGAATTATCTTTACCATCAATTTAGATAGGTCCGAGAAGTAAGGTTGACGAGTGATAGTTGACGAGTGTCGAAACTCTTCTGAATGACTGATGACCATGATATTTGAAATAGGGCCTAATTTGCATTCAATACGTCCAGATATATTATCTAAAAGATAGAAATAAAGTTTTCAGAAAAATATTTGTTTCGAGTTGAAGAATTATCTAACTTGACGAAGCTCTTCTGAATGACTGATGGCCATGAAATTTGAATTAGGGCCTAATTTGCATTCAATACGTCCAGATACATTATCTAAAAGACAGAAATAAAGTTTTTATAAAGAAATCGTCAATTAGTCAACCAAATTGACCAGTTGATGAACTTGACGAAGATCTTCTGATTGACTGATGACCATGCAATTTGAAATAGGGCCGAATTTGCATTTCAGATTGATTTTCAGAAATAATTTGAAGTTCGTCACTCGTCAATTCGTCACTCGTCAATCTAATTTCACGGACCGAAACAAAAGTCACAGTTCGACAATCGTCAATTCGTCACTCGTCACCTAACTTCACGGACCTAAACAAAAGTCACAGTTCGACAATCGTCAATTCGTCACTCGTCAACCTAACTTCACGGACCTAAACAAAAGTCAGAGTTCGACAATCATCAATTCGTCACTCGTCAACCTAACTTCACGGACCTAAACAAAAGCCCCAGTTCGACAATCGTCAATTCGTCACTCGTCAATCTAACTTCACGGACCTAAACAAAAGTCACAGTTCGACAATCGTCAATTCTTCACTCGTCAACCTAACTTCACGGACCTTAACAAAAGTCACAGTTCGACAATCGTCAATTCTTCAATCGTCAACCTAACTTCACGGACATAAACAAAAGTCACAATTCGACAATCATCAATTCGTCACTCGTCAACCTAACTTCACGGACCTAAACAAAAATCACAGTTTGACAATCATCAATTCGTCATTCGTCAACCTAACTTCACGGACCTAAACAAAAGCCCCAGTTCGACAATCGTCAATTCGTCACTCGTCAACCTAACTTCACGGACCTAAACAAAAGTCACAGTTCGACAATCGTCAATTCGTCACTCGTCAACCTAACTTCACGGACCTAAACAAAAGCCCCAGTTCGACAATCGTCAATTCGTCACTCGTCAACCTAACTTCACGGACCTAAACAAAAGCCCCAGTTCGACAATCGTCAATTCGTCACTCGTCAACCTAACTTCACGGACCTAAACAAAAGTCACAGTTCGACAATCGTCAATTCTTCACTCGTCAATCTAACTTCACGGACCTAAATAAAAGTCACAGTTCGACAATCGTCAATTCGTCACTCGTCAACCTAACTTCACGGACCTAAACAAAGGTCACAGTTCGACAATCGTCAATCAAACTTCACGGACCTAAACAAAAGTCACAGTTCGACAATCGTCAATTCGTCACTCGTCAAACTAACTTCAAGGACCGAAAAAAAAGTCACAGTTCGTCACTCGTCAACCTAACTTCACGGACCTAATTTATAAATTGTGTTCTTAATTCCACAAAGACGATTTTTAGAAAACGGCCCGGGAATTCAAATTGAAATACTGACGAAAATGCTATAACGTTGAGAAGAGTTGTAGAACTTTTACAAGGCAATGAAGCCAACATCCCGGGCCGCCAGCGACCAACGCCAGCAGGGAAACAACAGTGTCCGCCATACGCCGAGTGAATACTTATATCCGAACAACAATTACCCAGGAGCGACTAAACCATCTTTTGATGCTTCATGTTTATAGAGATACAACTGACAATCTTAAAATGCTAAATCATTTTTAAAATAACCTGCTGATGGGGCTAATGTCCGCCATGTACGAAATGACGAAGGGGATAATGTCCGCTAAGTAAAAAATACGAAGGAGCTAATGTCCGCTTATGAAAGGAGATACTGTCCGGAGGGGATAATGTCCGTATAGCTGAAAAGGCATATGCATGTACATTTATACTTTTTTCCGATGCAAACATATACTTAAAAGATAACAAAGAACTAAACTTAAACGCGTTAAGTTATTTCCCTGATTTTTTCCCATTTACTTCATATTTGTTTATCTATGTGAGAGGTAGTTTCACGTTACGTCTAACAATTCGGCGAAGTGTAACGTAATTTCGTATTTCCCCTAGTATTGTCAAACTTCGCCTGTTTCAATAGCAAAAGTCGTCCGTATCGGATGAAGGTTCTATAGCTACAAACCCTCCCGACCAATTATGAAATGGCACCATTTTGTAACAGTTGTGAATTTTTTCTTCCGGATCCCAACACAATAGTTTCCCGTATAACTCTTTTATTGTATAATTTGATATTGTCAATTTAAAACATGTCTTTTTGGTGTGTTTTAAACACTTTGATCAAACTGCTGTTATGTAAAATTCACATTAACAATATTAAATCCTCTTGATTTTGTTGGTCATGCATAATTGAGATAAATTTATATAGATCGTCAACGATGATATAAAACAACTATAACGATGGCAACATGTGTCATCAGGTACCGATGTCTTTGAATTACACGTCACATTATTGCGTCAGGAAATACGTATGTACCTACACACAGCTTGTGCTATAAATATACCAGATTTAGGGTTTTGTGTGCCTATCGACTTTTAACTGTGAGTCATCTACATACCATGTAAACAGTGTACGCTTGGCTTTATACTCAGCACTCATTTAGATGGGTGCGCGTTGTAAGGTTACTGTATGGAAATAGTTCCTTCTTTTGCAGCACGTGAAACAGATCTAAGTGCAATAGCAGCAATACCATAGGTTCTTGCATCTAAATGGGAAAATATTGTGTTGGACGAGTTCCTTCGGCTGAGTTGCCCGATCTTGCGAGGGCAGAACTCCGCCGAAGGAACGAGTCGCAACACAATAGTTTCCAAAATATCATACAAAAACCTTTGTATTGTATAATTTGATATTGGCTATTTAAAATGTGACGTTTTGTTTGTTTGAAACACTTCACTATTTAGAAAATTCATGTCATGTGCAAGGGATTTAAAAAACATTATTAGCTGGTCTCTAAACTCATCATAGTTAAGATGGGAGCGCTCTGTAATGTTACTGTATGGAAATAGTACCGTCCTTAGCAGCACGTGAAAAAGATCTGAGTGCAATATCGACGGAAACTGCATCCTTTTTTCAAATGGAAAATAGAAGGAAAAATATCAAAGTATACAATACCACTGTGTACTATATTACAGCGTTCAATATCGATAGAAATTGCATTCTTTTTTACATTTGAAATATAAAAGGAGCAATATCAAATTTTAAAATAAACGCTTAATATTAATTTCAAAAAATGTCTGCTAACACTGTTGTCTTTTTCGAAATTTGATATGGCGTTATATAAATTAATTGTTTTACTCCTACGTTTAACGATATAAATTGGAGCCTTTCGGTATCACTTAATCCTTTCACGCATGTTGACGTATCTACAGCCGATAATTTCTGAAAACGTTTCTCTTTTTGTCAAAATGTTTTTAATAGTATTTTATAGTTATACTTTCATTCGTAGAGTTTTTGTAGATATTTGCCGATGGGTTTTCAAAGTCATCTCCTGCAGATTTGTTTTATGCGGGAAAGGGATTAAATACGTATGACTGTAAACTACGCGAAAAGATATGTCCATGTTTTAGTTCAGAAGTAACATTCATGGCTGTTCTTTGTTCACTCAAAGGGTGACTGTTCTAGATAAACAAATGCACTCACAGACTCATAAGATCGCATTTTATTCGCACATGAAGAAAGACGCATCACGTTTGCATTGCGCTATTTTGAGCAACATGGTCCATGAACAATTTGCGCGCAACGAAACTCAAAATCAGTATGTGCCTTTGAGTAGTCTGATCATGATCTTTCATGTTCGCTATCAACACGTTTAGGTAACATGTGAGTCTATTAACCCGTTCCCACAGTCAACAAGTCTGCAGCAGACGACTTCGTAAATCTCTAGACAAAATATAAAAAGACATCTCTATAAATGGAATTATAATGGATCGAGTTGAAACGTAATCTGCTGCAGAGTCATCACATGTGTTGGAAACACTGCTATAACCTGAAAACATCCAGTTGTCGTTATTTATGTGACTTTTCTGATTTATTGTGTCACGATATTTTGCAGGCTCCGGACAAGATTTTAAAGTGTGGGGAGACTGCCGAAATTGTGAACTATTTGTGTTTGGGGTTGGACGACGATTTATCCAAAATACGGGCTATTTCAACATGGATGGCAATCCGCCAGATGCAAGAGTCCGGTAACAAGAACCCGGTATCCTCCGAAGACTGGTGTAGGAAATTCAGGGCAATGTGCAGGTATAATATTTATATCGAGCTGTATCTTGTTATTTAATATTTCCACGCCTTTTTTTAAATTAGATATTACGTTATCTTAACAAAGCATTTTGGAGACAGACCTACATAGGCTACGTATTCCAATCGCTTCTTTTCTGAAATTTGTTACGAACAAATAAAATAGAAAGGAAAAAAGTTGCAATTCATTATAATCCTTAGTATGTCATTTGCGAATGAAACATTGTTTTTCCACCAGCCTAAATAATCAAGCACGTATTTGCAATTGGATCTTGGTTTCGTAGTTCACGTCTCAATTTTAAGTACTCTAGGTATCTGAATGTTCGTTTGTTCTAGTAAATTCGACTACCAACTCGTTTTCAATCTATCAATCAAAACGCTCTAAAAGAGTAATGGGCTACATACACCACAGGAAAGGTCAACTAAATATCTAACGAATTATTGGTTTTTAAAAAGGTCAATTGTTCAAACTAAGCAGTTCACCTGTATGGCATGCTATGTAAAAATCCATTAATGTAATCTGATTCAATGCGATATAAATGAAGTCTAAAGTATGATTGATTTGCTTTAGCCCAACTTATAGCAATGCTATGGAACTATGACCAAATAAATATAATACTAAAATGGGTAACTATGAATCCCGTTATGACATCATGTAGAGGGATATTAGTGTAAACAAATTTAATTAGTTATTTGTTTCTATGACTCTTCTAAGTGAAGTTTGTCAGTAAAAGTACAGGAAGCAGGCTAAACAGGGTCTTCAATGCTCGCATGTGCTGTAAGATTCCTGTACGCCTGAGACTGTTCAGTTTAATTGCTTTATGTTCATTGCAGATTCAGTCGAATAAAAACCAAATTGGTGAAGGGCATTATCCGGGGCCCTGACTACATCCCGGGAGAGGACATCGAAAAGCAGAAAGGGGAATGGATCAGCGTGTTAGTAAACAATACGTGGTGGTTAGTGGACCCTGTAATACATAAGGAAAACTGTGGGGATCAAGTAAGAGGCCCCATACAGAACGGTCATAACAACACAGGAGACCTATCTAGTCTTTTTCGTCACGCAGAGTCATTTTTCTGGGACCCGGAACAGTTCATATTTACACATTACCCGGATGAAGAGTATTGGCAGATGTTGGCAAGGCCGATAACTCGAGAGGAATTCTTCGATCTTGCTGCATTATCACACGGGTTCTTTGCGTTGAGACTAAAGCTGATAAGCCCGATAAAATCCGTTATAGTTATCGACAATGAGGAGGCATCTGTGTCCATAGGCTACCCAGAAAATTCGATGCGGCAATTTAAGAGCAAATTGTATTTGTTTGAAGGTAACGCGTTAACGGAAACTGTACAGGTACAGCATAAGGCGGTAAAACTACGTCGGTTTGTGTTCCTCGAAACTCGACTGGATAAACATAGATTAAACGTAACTATAAAATTTCCCAAGAAAGGATCTTACGTTCTTGAGTTGTTTGGCTGTTCAGAATCACAGCCATGGCAGAAATTGTGTTCATACCGAATTGTGAACGAAGGAGTTAGTGTTTCTAGTCCATATCCCGTGAACACACGAGAAGAGTGGGGACCCGGGTTTGATACATTACGGCTTGGATTGAGACCTGTTACACACAGATCTGGGGGAATCGTCATCACCGGAGGTGTAGAACAGGTAGTGATAAATGACCCTAAAGGGCTGCAGTTGAGACATGACTTTTTACGACATGATGGAAAAGTTTTAGGAAATTCCGGGACTACCAAAATAAGTGTCCTTAGGGACAAAGGAAATGACATTGTATTTGTAATTGACATAGACGAAAAGTTACTGGGTACATTTGTTCTTCAACTATATGCTAAAACAGGACCTAACAAACCTTTCCAAAACTTTTGTAACTATTTTGTTCGAAAGGTTGAAGCCGAGAAGCGGGTAGTGGTACCGCGGTATCAGTTTACCCATGTTGAAGTTCGAGAGGAAGCCAGAGTCACACAGGCACCGGAATCCGGACAGATAACACGGAAAGTTAATGCGTCCAGCTGCTCACAACTCGTGGTCGACCTCAAACTTCATGACCGCCAGGAAATAAATTTTTCAGAACATGCTCGCCACTGGATTGTAGATGATCTAGGATACGTCGAACTCAACTTTCCGCGCAAAGGACAATACTCCGTTAAAGTTCTTGGTAGGAATGTTGCCACTAACCATTTCCAAACTTTGCTCGAGGAAAAAATCAAAGTTGAAGTCCCATCTGAGAAGTGGTCCCCGTTTCCTAAGATTGAGAGCGGCTGGAGCTCATTTTACAAGGTTGAGCGTCCTGTAATTCATCATCTACCGGAGAAAGAATACATCAATTTTAGCGTCGCCATTAAAGACGCCCAAGATGTTGCGGTTTTGGCGCCCAATGGTTGGTACCATTTGGTCCGACAAAACGATGGTAATTGGGATGGACAAATTTGGACAGGTCCCAAATCTACAAAATGCAGATTGCTGGCTCGTTTTGAAATCGGGTCGGAGAAGTTCACTGACCTCTTATGGTTTAAAGTAAGCTTGTACTATATTGTGTTATGGTTTAAGGTAAGCTTGTACTGTAAGTGTATTATGGTTTAATGTAAGCTTGTACTGTGAGTGTGTTATGGTTTAAGGGAAGCTTGTACTGTAAGTGTATTATGGTTTAATGTAAGCTTGTACTATTAGTGTGTTATGGGTTAAGGGAAGCTTGTACTGTGAGTATGTTATGGTTTAAGGTAAGCTTGTACTATTAGTGTGTTATGGGTTAAGGGAAGCTTGTACTGTGAGTATGTTATGGTTTAATGTAAGCTTGTACTATTAGTGTGTTATGGGTTAAGGGAAGCTTGTACTGTGAGTGTGTTATGGGTTAAGGGAAGCTTGTACTGTAAGTGTATTATGGTTTAATGTAAGCTTGTACTATTAGTGTGTTATGGGTTAAGGGAAGCTTGTACTGTGAGTATGTTATGGTTTAAGGTAAGCTTGTACTGTTAGTGTGTGTTATTGTTTAAGGTAAGTTTGTACTGTTATGGTTTAATGTTAGCGTATTATGGTTTACGGTAAGCCTGTACTGTTAGTTAGTTATGGTTTAATGTGAGCGTGGACTGTTAATATGTTATGGTGTATGGTAAGCTTGTACTGTTTGTGTGTTATGGTTTAAGGTAAGCTCATACTTTTAGTGTGTTATGGTTTAATGTAAGCTTGTACTGTGTAGTGTGTTTTGGTTTACGGTAAGCTTATACTGTTAGTGTGTTTTGGTTTACGGTAAGCTTATACTGTTAGTGTGTTTTGGTTAACGGTAAGCTTATACTGTTAGTGTGTTTTGGTTTAAGGTAAGCTCATACTTTTAGTGTGTTTTGGTTTAAGGTAAGCTTATACTGTTAGTGTGTTATGGTTTAATGTAAGCTTATACTTTTAGTGTGTTATGGTTTAATGTAAGCTTATACTGTTAGTGTGTTTTGGTTTAAGGTAAGCTTATACTGTTAGTGTGTTTTGGTTTAAGGTAAGCTCATACTTTTAGTGTGTTTTGGTTTAAGGTAAGCTTATACTGTTAGTGTGTTATGGTTTAATGTAAGCTTATACTGTTAGTGTGTTATGGTTTAATGTAAGCTTATACTGTTAGTGTGTTTTGGTTTAAGGTAAGCTTGTACTGTTAGTGTGTTTTGGTTTAAGGTAAGCTCATACTTTTAGTGTGTTTTGGTTTAAGGTAAGCTTATACTGTTAGTGTGTTATGGTTTAATGTAAGCTTATACTGTTAGTGTGTTTTGGTTTAATGTAAGCTCATACTTTTAGTGTGTTATGGTTTAATGTAAGCTTATACTGTTAGTGTGTTTTGGTTTACGGTAAGCTTATACTGTTAGTGTGTTATGGTTTAAGGTAAGCTCATACTTTTAGTGTGTTATGGTTTAATGTAAGCTCATACTGTTAATATGTTATGGTGTATGGTAAGCTTATACTGTTAGTGTGTTTTGGTTTAAGGTAAGCTTATAATGTTAGTGTGTTTTGATTTAAGGTAAGCTCATACTTTTAGTGTGTTATGGTTTAATGTAAGCTTATACTGTTAGTGTGTTATGGTTAAAGGTAAGCTTATAATGTTAGTGTGTTATGGTTAAAGGTAAGCTTATAATGTTAGTGTGTTTTGGTTAAAGGTAAGCTTATACGGTTAGTGTGTTATGGTTAAGGGTAAGCTTGTACTGTATTGTGTTATGGTTTACGGTAAGCTTGTACCATATTGTGGTATTTATTTATTTTATTTATTTATTGTGGTTTAATGTTAGCTTATACTGTTAGTGTGTTATGTTTTAAAAGGTAAGCTTGTACTCAAATTAGGTTATGGTTTAACGTAAGCTTGTAAAGTTAGTGTGTTATAGCTCAAGGTAATCTGTTTACTGTTAGTGTGTTATGGTTTAAGGAAAGCTTAAACTGTATTGTGGTATTTTTTTATTTTATTTATTTATTATGGTTCAATGTATAGTTATACTGTTAGTGTGTTATGGTTTAAAGGTAAGCTTGTACTGTATTGTGTTATGGTTTAATGTAAGCTTGTAAAGTTAGTGTTTAATGGTTCATTCTATGCTTTTTACTATAATTGTGTTATGGTTTAATGTAAACTTGTACTGTTACTGTGTTATGGTTTAAGGTAAGCTTGTACTGCAACTGTGTTATGGTTTAATGTAAGCTTGTACTGTTATTGTGGTATGGTTTAGTGTAAGCGTGTATTGCAAGTGTGTTTTGGTTTAAGGTAAGCTTGTATTTTTAGTGAGTTATGGTTTAAGGTAAGTTTGTACTGTTAGTATGCTATGGTTTAAGGTAAGCGTGTATTGTATTGTGTTATGGTTTAATGTAAGCTTGTACTGTTAGTATGCTATGGTTTAAAGGTAAGCGTGTACTGTATTATGTTATTGTTTAAGGTAAGCGTGTACTGTTAGTGTGTTATGGTTTAAGATAAGATTGTACTGTTAGTATGCTATGGTTTACTGTAAGCGTGTACAGTATTATGTTATAGTTTAATGTAAGCTTGTACAGTTAGTGTGTTATGGTCCAAGGTAGTCTTTAAGTGTGTTATGGTTTAATGTAAACTTGTACTGTACGAGTTAGCGTGTTATGGTTATAAGTAAGCTTATACTGCATTGTGTTATGGTTTAAGGTAAGTTTGTGCTGTTGGTGTGTTATGGTTTAGTGTAAGCTTGTCATGTAAGTGTGTTTTGATTAAGGTAAGCTTGTACTGTTAGTGTGTTATGGTTTAAGGTAAGAGTGTCCTGTATCGTGTTATGGTTTACTGTATGCTTGTACTGTATTGTGTTATGGTTTACTGTAAGCTTGTACTGTATTGTGTTAAGGTTTAAGGTAAGCTTGTACTGTATTGTGGTATGGTTTACTGTAAGCTTGTACTGTATTGTTCAATATCATTTTTTAATTAAATATAACAAGTTTTCTAAAGTAACATTTCTCTTTAGAAGAAAAGGAAATAAATTCAGACTTGGAAAATAGCAGTTGCTAAAACCATTCCAGATCACATCCTTACACATTCGTAAACCGTTTATATACTTGTGTATGGAATGGTTATGCTTGCATTGAACGCTATATGTTTATATCAAGAGCTATGGATAAGAAGGTTAGCAATGCGGATTAAATTGAACTAGATATGTATACAGATTATAGAGTTTAATAAATGTTAAATGATCTGCTTGTTAACAATATTGTTGTAACATTGAATATACTTTTGTTTTATAACAAACAAAAAAAGGGTTCTTATTAAGACGGTCTCTGCGTTCTAGTCAATTGTAATTTCATATTTTTATCAATCATCAAAAGCGGTTGTAATATTGGTTGGCGCCGTCCTTCCGTTCGCCAATGTGTAGTCCTATCGCATGGTTGCGAGGATGTAGTTAAAATTGTTTAGATCTGTAAACGGCCATAAGGAAATGCCATACGATATGTTTCACTAAGATTTACTTGGGAACACCAGAGTGATGTCCCTTGAAACTATATTGTATACGTACTGTATATCATTATTTAATATCACAATTACCCTGTGAAAACCCTAGAGGCCTCACTTTATTATCCAATTTTCATGAAATTCGTCTTCGTCAAATCTCAGCAGACGACTTACAAATGTCATATCAAGTAATGGGTTAAAGGACTGTGATCATATGTTCTCGGTAACAGATCAGCATAGTGCATGCTTCGTGTAATAACAAATTATGTTGTAATCGGTGAAAAAATACCTATACAATCACGGTGTTTTCCTTTTTCAGTTCACGCATTTGAAAGTTATCCCAATCCATGCCTTCAAATATTTGTATTATTAAAGAAATCTACACCAATTTAGGAGAATCAAGGGTAACCATCTTTTGTGAAGATCGCGTTTAATTAGCTGGTCTAAAAACATAATGAAAATTACACTTCATGTATGCAATACAAAGCAATATACTTAATTGCATACAAACTAAGTTTTTTGGCAAGTTTAACCCTTTCCCTCATACGACAATTCTGCAGCAGACGACTTTGAACGTATTTTGTCAAAAAATAGAAAATCTCCATAATTGAATGGATACCCTATGACAAAAAGTGGAAAACATTGTGGCAAAAGGAGAAATTGCACGTTTTGTGCAGTTTCTTTTGTCACTATGTTTTCAAAAATCCGTCTACTGCAGAGGCGTCAGAAAGCGTCTATATGAGGGAAAGGGTTAATTAAAGCAAACTCAATCATGAAAAAAACAAGGGTTTTCCGAAGAGCTCCATTGTATAACCGTACACATTTATTATGTAATGTAATACAAGATGAGGTGAGTGAGTAGTTATCGCATAACTCTATGGTGTTGAGGGAAGACTGGTGTGTGTCGTTGTGATTGGTAATTTAGTGATTGAATGGTAGATATAGGGTATGATAGTGAATAATTGAGAGGAATGTATGGCAGACTATATATATACATGTATATATATAACGGTTGCTATTAAGTCCGTGCCTGTTACTTTTTACAAAGGAATTAAGGTTCTATGCATGCAAGTAAGTAAGTTAGTAAATATTTGTTATAGTGACATGTGTTTGTACACAAAACAATGGTACAAAAAGTAATAAATAACACCCGGCCCCATGGGCATATAAGTCACTTTCAAAAGAAAAATAATTAAGAAAAAAAAAATGGAAAACGTGTTGTGTTGGTATCGTTCTACTTCATAATGACAATATTAAATAGAAAGATATGGGCAGTACCATTCGAAAACATCCATGCATGTGTAACGTGCCGGGCTAAAGACGCAGAAGATCCCTTCAGCGAAAAGTATACTCAACCCTGAAGGGGTCCACTTGTCTTATATATCTAACCCTAAACCCCATCATCCCGAAACGGTGATGCTAATTTGCATATTCGTTACAATACTTCCCACTCCGAGAAGACTCGTCCCGAGTCCTGGCCTGGGAAACCCATGGGTAAGGCAACTCCAATATGGCAGTTGTCCTCATCCCACCGCTGCCACCAATGTAACGTGCCGGGCTTAAGACGCAGAAGATCCCTTCAGCGAAAAGTATACTCAACCCTGAAGGGGTCCACTTGTCTTATATATCTAACCCTAAACCCCATCATCCCGAAACGGTGATGCTAATTTGCATATTCGTTACACATGTTACAACCACATATCATCCTTCTTAGGCATACTTGAAGAGAACAGTAATTCGGTTGCAAAAGAAATGAACTAAAAACAAAAAATAACCTTTGTTTTTGTAGTTGAGATTTTGCTCAAATCAGCCAATTATTTCCGTTTTTTCAACAACGTTTTCAGCGCTTTAAGAATTATATTCATTTAACAAATACATTACCGTTTAGGCCTCTGTATCAGAAACATTGTGAAAAATAAGCTCAGCGTAATGATATTTTATAAATGGCGCTGTAATAGAAGATAAATTTCAACCCAATTAAAGACTGTGTTACCACCTTATTTCAGAATAAAGCATGTATCACGTTTTTAATATAAACCATATAATAAAAATATCACTAACTAGTATATATATATATTCTTTATTTCCTCCAAAGATGAAGAGCATTACAATACATAGAATATAATAGATTACCTAACACAGAGTATTGTACAAAAGAAAAAAGATATCGAACATATAAACATGGGTTTATGAAATGTACTATTAGGGGAAAACAAAGGGAACATCATTAGTTATCTTCGAGTAGGATTGGCTAACAAATTAAAATCCTTTTAACCGGATCAGACGGAAAATAATATCTCATCTGCGTTAAATGAGCCGCGTCTACCGATTTGGAGTATTAACGCTTTCCCACATATAGACGCTTTCAGACGCCTCTGAAACAGACGACCTTTGAAAACATTGTAGCAAAGATGAAATTGCTCATGATGAGCAATTTCAACATTTGCCACAGTGTTTTCAACTCTATTTACTAATTAAACTGTCGCTAATGGAGATTTCTCACATTTTTGAAAAGATGTGTTCAAAGTCGTCTGCTACAGATCTGTTGTATGTTGGAAAGGGTTAACGAATTTGCGTACAGTAAAGTCTCAGACAATCCTGTGTACCCGGACAGTCTCACCAGAGCCTCCACGGTCCGTCTACATGTAATGTAACGCTAGATGCATCTTTTAACAAAAAGATGGAACTATAGCCCCGTTAGTTTAATACCCGTATGTGTGATCCCGCTACGGAGAGTCGATACAAATCGTCTACTTCGGAGGCGTCGGAAAGCGTCTGTATGTGGGAAAGGGTTAAGTCGGTGAACTGTAAGCCTACAGGACTGATACAGATAAATGAATCTGACAACTTTCACGTCAACCAATATATTGAAATCGTATTTTCGACGCTATAAGAAACCATTTATTGGTTCAAAAACTTTTTAAGAATCATATCAAACTGGACGGCTGAAGGCTGGTCTGTGTCTCAGCTGTAAGCATAGATTATGATGTAGGTTCTTTTTACCGTATCCGCGGTCAAAACTGGAATCATTAACGTCTACATAAATAGGATTTTAAACATCAATCAAGTTCTCATTTATTTCCTAATCATTTCCCGGAAAAATACGGCATTTATAGAAGTCGACTTTTGAAGGAAAAAAAACGAGGGAATTAGGTGACCATTTTTTTCCTTTTCAAACAATCTCTATAATTATGTATTTAACCATTTCTCAAACAATCTCTATAATTAGGTATTTAACCATTTCTCAAACAATCTATATAATTAGGTATTTAACCATTTCTCAAACAATCTCTATAATTATGTATTTAAACATTTCTCAAACAATCTCTATAATTATGTATTTAAACATTTCTCAAACAATCTATATAATTATGTATTTAACCATTTCTCAAACAATCTCTATAATTATGTATTTAACCATTTCTCAAACAATCTCTATAATTATGTATTTAACCATTTCTCAAACAATCTCTATAATTATGTATTTAACCATTTCTCAAACAATCTCTATAATTATGTATTTAACCATTTCTCAAATAATCTCTATAATTATGTATTAAACCATTTCTCAATCAATCTCTATAATTATTTATTTAACCATTTCTCAAACAATCTCTATAATTATGTATTTAACCATTTCTCAAACAATCTCTATAATTATGTATTTATATTTAACCATTTCTCTCAAACAATCTCTATAATTATGTATTTAACCATTTCTCAAACAATCTCTATAATTATTTATTTAACCATTTCTCAAACAATCTCTATAATTATGTATTTAACCATTTCTCAAACAATCTATATAATTATGTATTTAACCATTTCTCAAACAATCTATATAATTATGTATTTAACCATTTCTCAAACAATCTATATAATTATGTATTTAACCATTTCTCAAACAATCTATATAATTATGTATTTAACCATTTCTCAAACAATCTATATAATTATGTATTTAACCATTTCTCAAACAATCTATATAATTATGTATTTAACCATTTCTCACTTGCAGACTCATCTCTAGCAGACGACTTTTGAAACATTGTGGCAAAAGAAGACGGTGTTCACAAAGAACAATGTTTTCATTTTTTTCCTAAATGATACTTTGATTTATTCACATTTTCCCTATCTTTGCCTAGATGCTTTCAACTTTTACTGCTTCAGAAATGCAGTTACTGGAAAAGTGGAAAAGAGTCTAACCATATCAATGTTTAGTTTAATTCTTCAGATGTTTTCAAAGTAGACGACTCGCAAGATGTCTAAATACTATTTAGTAAATAGGTAAACCTTACTGGCTCATCTCGCTCATTTATTGTTCATCTTTCAGGTTATGTCAGAAGATGATTTCGAAAGCATGGAAGACCGACAGGAGAATCAGCGAGAACTCGCTTTGAAGAATTTTCAGAAAAAATCAGAGCTCTAGATAAGGCATGTACTTAAATCCTTATTTGACTTTATAACCCTATGGTGTGGGTACTCAAAATAATCGTCTCAATGAGACGATTCTTTTGAGTACCCATATCATAGGGTTTGGTTGGATGATAAGATAGATAGTGTGGGGGAAAAAGAGCTGTATACGCCTCCTTATCTGGACCACTGAACATTGAGCTTAACAATGCAAGTGGTATCCATTGTTTGAAAGGAACTGTGCGGCCTATAACGTGTCCCTGTGAGGATTTTCATTAGCTAACCATGACGAGACCAATTATCAAATTACATTCACTGTAATATGATTGGTTGATTTGCTTACGTTAGCTTTAACCTTTCCCAACTAGCAGACGCATTCTAACACATACGCAGAAGTCGATTTTCGAAAACATTGTGGTAAAAGTAGAAAGCGCTCGCAAGAGCAATTTCTCTCTTTGACACAACGTTGCCAACTCTAGTCAATAATCTAACTTTTATTTTAACGATCAATCGTATGTTTGCCAGGGGCGTAGCTTGGCAATAATCAATGTGTAGGCCGTCTCGTGAGAAAATCAACATCGTGAACTCTGCGTAAAGTATCGACCCGGATCAGCCTAAGCATGCCACACAGGTGTACCCGGATATACACTTTTCGCCTCCTGTGGATTTTCTGTTTCATGAATCACTACTCTATCTATACCCCTTAGACGGAATTTGTCGGCCGGATCAGTCTGCGCGGACAGCGAAGGCTGATCTTGTCGATACATTACGCAGATGTGTATCGCCGCAGCTGCATTTTGGGGCATTTTTAGAACAAATGTATAGGCACGTGCCTACAGTGCCTAAAGGGAGCTACACCCATGTTTGCCTCTATGTTTTTAAAGTCGTCTGCTGCCTATTTGATGTATGTTGAAAGGGTTAGGCTAAATGTTAGATTTATCTTACACCAAACAGATATGATATCTTAAATCGTCTGCTTTGGAGACATATTAAAAAGATAATGTATTATCTTAAAATAACTAACAAATAGATTAAAACCAAGATCTTCTTTTTCGATTATGTTTTCCAATATATCTGTTATATACGGCATCAGCTGTCGTCTGCACCAGGTTTATGGTATAAATATATGAGCCGTCCCACGAGAAAACCAACAATATGGAATCTGCGTAATATATCGACCCAGATCAGCCTGCGCAACCCGCCTAGGCTAATCCGGGCCGATATGTTCTGTCTCAGGGGACAGAGTTATAGAGTAATGATTCCTTAATCAGAAAATCCACAGGAGGCGAACATTGTCTGTCTGGGTTAGCCTGCGCGGCATGCTTAGGCTGATCCGGGTCTATGCTTTACGCAGAGTTCACAATGTTGGTGTTCTCGCGCGACGCTCATATATGTTTACGTGCTGATATGTTAGAGTCGTCTTCTTTTACAAGGTGTTTCACTTAGAAATCCGAAAGTATAATTTTGAGACAGAGTTATGAAATGTTGTGTTGAAAGGTTAAGACCGGTTTTCTGAGTATTTAAATGTGTATGTTTTTTCATCAATATCTATTTTCAAATATCGTTTTTTATTTAACTCTTTTAGCGCCGAATTGTTTAAAGTAGACTCTTCCATGTTCAAAATTGAGCGTTTCCATTTCTCATGTAAAAAAGGTTTTGAACTATTTTGATAACTAAAAGGCAAACAATGCTGATATTAGGTGAGACAGCTCGTTACGAACTGACTCACCTGAATCTGTATTGTTTACTTAAAACCCAATATTGCCAATGGCGCTAAAAGAGTTAATGCTCCGCTTATGACAAACATGAGGCTTTGTTTGAAATCAACATTGTATTTTAGCATCACTTTATTTTTCTTCGCTTTTCTACATTTTTTGTTAAAATATTCCGTGTTCACAAAATGAATGATGATTAACTGCATATTGTATTTGTTTTCCTCATCTAGCCGAAGGGTCGTCGACTTTGAAATAATCGGTAGACAAATGTTAGACATCTTGAAAACCACCTGTTTTAATTTATATAGATAATTTAAAACAGTGTGGATAATGGAGAAAGTTATTGTTTAGAGAGCAGTTCCTCCCTTTTCCGCAATAAATTCAAATGCCTTCTACTAGAGAGGCTTCGAAAACCATCTTTTAAGGAAACTAGTTAATATCAAATACAGCGATGACTCTTTAAAATAGTGTTCGCTTGGAATATATGTATCCTGTTATTTCTTGGTATATTTTAATGAATGCATGTGTTTTCTATTCTTTGTATAATAACATTAAATGTCGTCATGAACAATTTAAGTGTGTCTCATGTCGTGTAGTGTTTATTTCCTACATTTTAACTGAATTACGGGAAAATGTGTGTGACCTCACTATTCAGTGCATGAAAGAAATGTTCTAAATGCTTTTTTCACTGCAATTAGTGCAATATGAGGTAACTGTTTCCCCCCGCACTGAATGGGAAACCAGTAATAAGAAAACTAATGAAGGTATCACTCCATTATCCCAATGGGCCTGGTTGACACTGATTATAATTCATAGTGGGTGTATGTCGGCTCCCTGTGATTCTGTTCGCAAGCGTCATTCCTGAAAGACTGTGACTTCAGAGACCACAGTGACTGGCCACTTCAAGATCCTACAACACAGGATATCAGGGATATCTACTGTTACACCACTAACGAAGAGGCATTCGTTTTTCTTTCATAATCTTGCTGGTGAATCTTTTCTCAAGGATGCACATTAATATTTAACACAGAACCTTCAACTGTCGCTATAGAAGGTAAGTAGTTAGTTGGTATATTGGTCAGCCTCAACTCGGTCGAGTTCGTCGTCCTTTCCTGTCATCAGGATTCGCCACCCAAACGGAGAGACTGACCTGGTTGCCAATGACAACAGTCATCGTGTCCGTGGCAAGAGATGCTTAACTAGGACGTCAACAGCAGGGCGGTCAGAGAACAATGCCTCTACCTGAAGCTCTTTGTCTAATACCCTTTCCCACATACAACACATCTGCGACAGACGACTTTGAAATGGTTTAGGCAAGAACCTTTAAATGAAAGAATAGTAATTGAATATAGTTCAAAACATGATGACGAAAGGAGAAATTTATCGTTTTGAGCAATTTCTTCTTTTGTCGCCATGTTTTCATAAACAAAGGCGTCTGCTGCAGGCGTCAGAAAGTGTCTGTCTTAGGTAAAGGGATAACTATGGAAGAGAAAAAAACATTTCATTTATTCAGCATGATAAAGGTTTAATCGGTTGAAGGCCATATAGTCAAAGTATAGAGATATCAGGAAAAAGAATATCCTTCGTTTAAATTTAGATATCGACCCATCTGTAAGTCCAGTATTGTCCTAATTATTCACAGCCATATGATGAACCGTCGGAGCCGGCTAAATGGATCAGAACGATTAACCCTTCCCTCATACGACAATTCTGCAGCAGACGACTTTGAACGTATTTTGTCAAAAATAGAAAATCTCTATAATTGAATGGATAACCTATGACTAAAAAGGGAAAACATTGTGGCAAAAGAAGAAATTGCTCGTTTCGAGCAATTTCTTCTTTTGTCACTATGTTTTCAAAGGGCCGTCTGCTGCAGAGGCGTCATAAAGCGTCTATATGAGGGAAAGGGTTAATGTAACTCGTGAGGCCAAGCAGGTGGGTGGTATTGATTTCTTACCTTATGTAAGTATAAGGTGTGGGTCCAATATTATCTTTCCTGTCCGTCGCGATATGACATGGACTGTTGAAAGCGGCGTACAACCAAAACCAAACAACCAATTCATGTTTTTGACACGACAGACATGTTGACGAATGGACACTTGTTGGGTACTTTCCTTTGATGTTTTCTTCTTGGGTATACCCAACAAGAATACGGTTTATTCCGTAATTATCACCCTTTTACTGAATAAATAGCATTAATATGCTAATTAGATACCCATTAGAAAATTATATATAAAAAAACACCTTATCAAAGTGTCTTATAAGGGTGATGGATGGGCTTTAGGAAAATAGCAGTACCCAACAAGTGTCTATTCGTGTGCCCAGGACGGGGTTTAATAAGTATATTTGATTATCGGGTTTTTAAGATAACACATTGCCTAAGAAATATACAAACACAAACGTTGCAGAAACAGAGAAATGGGCGGAATGCGTGTCATAAACGACGTCGCTCCATACCAGCTATAACTACTAACACCTGTGCTTGTTATCAGGTCCATAAGGGCGTCAATATTTCTCCCCTGACTTATATCAAACGGTGGCACAAAGAATGGACGGTATGAAACTGTTTAAGTCCAACATTTAAACAAGAGGGCCATGAGGGCCATCGCTCATCTGAGAATGGGCTATTTAAGACTTTACTCTTTCAGCGCTAATGGCAATATCATCAAGACAAACTTTCTGACATAATTTCAAGCTGCTCAAGTCATCTCGACCTAGATATCGCTAAGACAAACATTCTGACAAAGTTTCAACATGATCAAGCCAAAATGTGGCTTCCAGAGTGTTAACAAGGTTTTCCTTACATTTTTTGACCGGACATGACCAATATTCAAACTTGGCCTAGATATCATCAATACAAACTTTCTGACAAAGTTTCGAGATGCTCAAGTTTAAAATGCGGCTTCCAGAGTGTTGACAATATTTTCGTTCAATTTGGCCTAGTGACCTAGTGTTTAACCTGACATGACCCATATTCGAACTTGACCTAGATTATCACTAAGACAAACTTTCAGACATAGTTTCAACATGTTCAAGCCAAACATGTGGCTTCCAGAGTATTAACAAGATTTCCATTAGATTTGGCCTAGTGACCTAGTTTTTGACAGGACATGACCCATATTCGAACTTGACCTAGATATCATCAGGATAAACTTTCTGGTAAAGTTTCAAGATACTCAAGTTTAAAATGCGGCTTCCAGACTGTTAACAAGATTTTCATTAAATTTGGCCTAGTGACCTAGCTTTGACCCGACATGACCCAGTTTCGAACTTGGCCTAGATTTGATGGAGATATATGTTCTGATAAACTTGCATAAAGATTAGATTCAAAATGTTGACGACGAACGACGGACAAAAAGCGATCACAAAAACTCACCTTGAGCACTTTGTGCTCTGGTGAGCTAAAAATGGTGCCATTATAACCAGCTTTCTCATGGACAATATACAATGGTGTCATTATAACCAGCTTTCTCATGGACCATATCAAATGGTGTCATTATAACCAGCTTTCTCATGGACAATATAAAATGGTGTCATTATAACCAACTTTCTCATGGACCATATAAAATGGTGTCATTATAACCAGCTTTCTCATGGACCATATACAATGGTGTCATTATAACCAGCTTTCTCATGGACAATATAAAATGGTGTAATTATAACCAACTTTCTCATGGACCATATAAAATGGTGTCATTATAACCAGCTTTCTCATGGACCATATACAATGGTGTCATTATATCCAACTTTCTCATGGACCATATAAAATGGTGTCATTATAGCCAGCTTTCTCATGGACCATATAAAATGGTGTCATTATAACCAGCTTTCTCATGGACAATATAAAATGGTGTCATTATAACCAGCTTTCTCATGGACCATATAAAATGGTGTCATTATAACCAACTTTCTCATGGACCATATAAAATGGTGTCAATATAACCAGCTTTCTCATGGACCATATAAAATGGTGTCATTATAACCAGCTTTCTCATGGACCATATAAAATGGTGTCATTATAACCAGCTTTCTCATGGACCATATAAAATGGTGTCATTATAACCAGCTTTCTCATGTGCTTTCAATCACCCTGTTGATGATACCGACTGTTTTCAAAGTTCGGCAGTTTTATGTACATGTAAAATACTGATATATTGCTCATGTAACACAGATTTGTTTATTTATATTTTTATATCCGATTTAATTTGGAATCGTATTACGGTGAATTAATAATAGGATATGAAAGTATACGTACACTTTGAACAACCCTCGTATTTCAATTAAGAATGGTCAGTAAGGATCTACCGAGTCTTCTTTAACCCTTTCCAACATACATGATGCCTCTGCAGGAGACACATATTGAAAACAATGTGGCAATAGGAATAAATTTCTCTATTTGTCACAATAGTTTCAACTCTATACAATAATTATACTTTAGGATGTAGAGATTTTCCAGTGTTTTGCCAAAATGTTTTTAAAACTGTCTTCTGCAGATTTGTTGTATGTGGAAAGGGTAAAATTAGTTACGGGTCTTCGGATGTCATTTACTGCTCCGTGATTAGTGCCGTTTTAATCAGTACATTATTTAGATTAACAAATGACTGGTTCTCCGTCATGTTTCCTGTGTCGGTATTTCACAGATGGTTTCCAGGCAACTGTCTGGCTCCCTGCAGAGAATTGTTAGTACATAGATGAGAGATGGGCGAGCTTTGAAGTATTAGATCATCAGGATAAATGTTGGCACTTTAAGAGATACGATTTCACGATCCCTTATTTAACAATCTGCGTCGTTAACAGGATCGCTCAGTGGCCGCCAATAGAGAACTGAATAACATGAACAATCTTGGTAGAACGTCATCCATGGAACATATCTGCCAAATCATCTAAATATCAGATCAGTTCTTATTGACAATATCTAAACAAGAGGGCCATGATGGCCCTGGATCGCTCACCTGATCTATAGGATTCATAATATGAAGCATGTAGATTTTATAATTTTCAAATTGAGCCAGCACTTTTGGACAAGAAGATTTTTTAAGATTTGGCAATTTTCCCCTTTTCTGATGCCGCAGCAACCAAAGTTCTACTTGAAATTAAATTCTTTGAACAATTTTGAAAGGGGACCACCTAAGGACCATCCTGTGAAGTAATTTTGAAATCTGGCTAGTACTTTTGGACAAGAAGATTTTTAAAGTTTTAGCAATGTACATATAAGGAAAACAAGCCCCGCCCCCTTGCGGCCATGTTTTTCAACGGATCGGAAATATTTGAACAATCTTGGTAGAGGGTGCCCTAAGGAACATTTGTGCAAAATAACTTTCAAATCGGGCCAGCACATTTAGACAAGAAGATTTTTTAAGATTTGGCAATTTTCCCCTTTTCTGATGCCGCAACAGCCAAAGTTCTACTTGGAATTAAATTCTTTGAACAACCTAAGGACCATTCCTGTGAAGTTATTTTGAAATCTGTCCATTGGTTTAGTAGAAGAAGTCATTTGTAGGAAATTGTTAACAGACGGACGGACAGACGACGACGACGGACGCCGGACATTCAGTGATCACAAAAGCTCACCTTAGGTGAGCTAAAAAGTAAATGTGTTAAACAGGTAAGGAAGACGAGCCCAGAATCCCTGGCGGACATGTTTCCATTGCAGCTAAATTATTTGAATAATCTTGGTAGAGAGTCAAAGTAGCATATTTGAAAAATTATTTTCATATCGGACACGAGTGTTTGAACAAAAAGAGTTTTGGGTGTCTACTTTTTTTCGGAATATTTTGAACAATCTTGGTAGAAAGTCATCAAAGAAAGAGTTGAGCTTAATTATTATCAATTCTGACCAGAACAAAAATATTGTTTGTTAATATATTTCCAATGTAGCAACAGTATTGCATTGAATTCAATTAGTTTAGCAATTTTGAAAGAGCATCTCATGAGAAACATTCCTGAGAAGTTTGGTCAAAATTGGCTAAGTGGTTTGGGAGATGTCATACTAAGACATTTTTGACGGAATTATGACGACATGCGGACATCCAACGACCTGAATTAGTATTTAAATCGCGTAAAGCAAGATAAGTCTAAAATTATTACTAGAACTATCACTGAAGATGATAAATACCCCCTAAACAGCACCTTGACCTACACCACAACTTAATAAGTAAAAGGGCCATAACTGTGTAAAATAACATGCAATTGTAACCCCTTTAGGATATGCACATCTCCTCTTGGTATAGAAGCTTCATGTCATGTATGTTATTGAATTCCACCCAGTGGTTTGTAAGAAATAGGCCGGACAAAATATGGCTCCCGTCCGACCGACAGACAGACAGACAAACCGACACAGTGACTCCTATATACCCCCTCTTCTTCGAAGGGGGGTATAATAATAAAGAGCATGCATAGACAACCCATCACACATGCCTTATTAGTAAATATACAAGTCAAATTTCACACAACGTGATCCATCCGAAAAGAATCGATTTTTTTTCCCCATTTTTTCTGAAATCTTCAGATGCAGATGTGTAAACAGATATTTGTATCATGAAATGAAACGAACGAAAACTCATCATGTGAGAAACAACTTACTCGGGAGTTGTATTACCATTTATAATTTGTTGTATATTATTTGCCATTTTGTATTATTTTGTTTTTACATATTATTTGCCATTTTGTATTATTTTGTATTCATGTACCGTTTCATGTTGTCACATGCCCATATGGGCCTTGACTTATTTAAATAAACCTTGAACCGGACAGAGTTACCCCGCCTTACCCGGAATCCGATACCAGTCATTTATCTCTTTCTCTCATTCTCTCAATCTATTAACTTATTTTTTCACTTATAACATGGAAAAAATAATGGTTGTACAAAACTTCAACTTTATTTTAATGCATGTGTCAATTAACTCTTTCCAAATTACAGACGCTGTCTGACGCCTGGGAAGCAGACGACTCTTGAAATGATTGTGGAAAAAGGACCTTTTCTCACACTGCTTTACACTTAATTCGATAATTATACTGTTATATTGAAATCAGACAAGAACATTCATTATCATGTTATTTTTAAATAAATGTTCATGTTAACCCTTTTCTGTCATGTTTTTCAATTAATCTAAACGGAGTGAACAATTTTGGTAGAGGATCACTTAAAGTACATTTCTTCTAAATTATCCTGGAATCGGTAAAAGAAGAATAGAGAATTATTTATTTTTTTATAAATATTCTCCATTTCTGGTGTCGCAGCAACAAAAGTTCTTCATAAGTATATCTTATATCATACCAGAAGGAAAACCAAAGGAACATTCCTGTGGAGTTTGGTTGAAATTGATCCAGTGGATAAGGATGAGATGTCATTAGAAGTTAAAATATTCAATTTACCCCCATTTTATTAAACCGTCTTGTTACTATGCCTTTCAACCAATTAATGGTCACTGAGGGAACATAACTGCTAAATTATTTTGATATCAGACAAGCATCTTCATAAGGAAGGAATTTTGTCAGAGTGCCCCTTTTTTGAGGCAGTCGGCCTGCCATATTTTATAACCTATCAATACGGCTTGAACATTGTTTGAAGAGTCACCCAAGAAACTTTTCTACCACATTGTATTGAAATCCGCCAAGCAGATTCAAAGATAGTGCAATTTACCCCTTTCTGATGCTGCAGCAAGCAAAATTCTTCATATAATATAAATATTAGAACATTTTGAAAGGAACATTCCTGGGAAGTTTAGTTGAAATAGATTGAGTGGTTTTAGGAGATGTCTTTTGAACCAAAAAGTTAAGGACGACTGACAGGGTGATCAGATGATAATCACATTGAGCCTTTGGCTCAGGTGATCTAATAGAAAAGACATAAAACCCATGTTCATTTATAGAAAAACATGTATTTATTCTCATTTGTTTTCTACATAACAATATCAGTGCAGCCCTCGATATGTACAAAATAAATATAGTAAATTGTATCATAATCTTCTACCTTCGATCGTTCATAGCCTCGTACCTCTTTATACTCATACAATTGGTCGATATTTATGAGAAACAACTTCTTTCTATTTTGGGGTAATAAGATTTAATAACCTTATTTGAAGAACCAAGAAATAGAGAAGAAATACATATTGTGTGTGTTAGAGAGAGACAGAGGGCGAGATATATATATATAGAGAGAGAGAAAGAGAGAGAGAGAGAGAGAGAGAAAGAGAGAGAAAGAGTCAGAAAGAGATACTTTTATGTATGTACATTCCCAATTCATTATTAGATCTTGAATACAGGAATAAAGATTTCCATATCCTTTTTAACTGTGTCAAGCCATCTATAAGCACGAACCTCAAACAGTTTAGTAGTAAATAGCCCCTGCAACAGGAAACCCTACCCTTATTATGTAATCAATGAAGTCCCAGATCAGGTCATGTTTCGACCAAACCTGATGAAGATTTACATATTTTGCCAATCATTCAAGCTTCATGAATAAACCATACAATACAATACAGATTGTTCAAATGCCTAATGACAGGTTTTCCTGTGTTACAGCCTGACTGTTATATGAGGTTACTTAACAACAACATGTAAATAACTATTGATATATCTTCAAGTGTTTTTTTTTTAATGGGACAAAAATGTCTTCTTATAATACATAAGTGGGATTTATTTTTTGAATGGGAGACAAATGTTGACTCCCTGTAAGTAACAGCTTACTTCATTTAAATAATCTAGTATAGATAAAATCAAATTTTAGCTAGCATTATCCAAACATGAAATAAACAGTGGGAGCCAATCAAGTGCGAAATGTCAACTTTTTCATAACACCATGAAAGGTGAATGCATCGACTGTGTACACAATTTAAGCCTATTTATTCTATAAATCATGTTATAACTCAGTTTAAATTCTTTTGTAATAGAGGAGACTTTTGCCACACTGCAACTGACATTTATTTTAAATGAATGTAGGCTCACTTTAAGTACGTTCTCCTTCTCTACAATGTTTAAAATGTTATCAATGTTTTTCTTTTGTATACATATATTAACACATATAATATACTTAACTTATGCTGAAAGTGTAAATAATTATAACTATAAATATCACTGAAAGTGATGAATACCCCCAGCTGGTGCCTGACAATATACATATGTATGAGAAATTCAAGGGGCCATAACTCATTTAAAAATAATTCCAGTGCAAACACGCCGACAATATGCACAACTAGGCTTGGTATCAATTATTCTTGTGAAGTTATATTGAATTCTGACCAAGGGTTGTTCACAAGAAATGTCCACAGACCAACGGACCGACAAACTGACCGCTCGACAAGCGCGACTCCTATATAGCCCCCATATATTATGTATCTGGGGGTATAATAATAAAATGTGGCAACATCAGCACCTCCTTCTTTTAATCAGATGCGTTTTATTTTATTTTAAATGAGTAAAGTATCCCATCAGATTACCTGATACAGACCAACTTCAACAGACATACTTTAACCCTTTCCCACATGCAACAAATCTGCAGTAAACGGTTTTGAATACATCTACAGGTAGTCAAAAAGATGAAAATTCTATATATAAGAAATTATTGGATCGAGTTGAAAACATTGTGACACAAAGTGATATTGCTTATTATGAGCATTTCTCCTTTTGCCACTATGTTTTTAAAAATTCGTCTGCTGCAGAGAAAGTGTCTTTATTAAAGAAAGTGTGACAAAACAAGAAATCTCTTTACATTGAACTTATAGTTTCAATAATGATCGTGTTACAACTAAATCCTCAAATATTTTCAAGACAGACGATTCTAAAAATGTCTTAGTACTTATGTTTAGTATACATTATGCATAACAGAGTCCATAATTGTGCCTATACCCATTATTCCCCAAATTAACATATAAAACAATAAACATCGCACAGTTTTTTTAAAACAAGATTTTTAACATGTAAGGTAACGGTCCCTTTCTCTCTCAAATCACACAAATAATTGTATTATATACCCATGATCTTAAACAAATAAATAATAATGCAGCCATATTCCTTATTAACATACAGGTAACTTCATGACCGATATTTCTGTAACATTAAAAGGTTAATACAAGAAATTGAGCAGGGCTCTAGGCAAACCAACAATTCACTATTAAATTGTGATCCGCATAGATCTATATTCACATGCAAATCCGCTGTGAAAGCCAATTAGTAACATGTATCAAGAAACTGAAAAATAGAACATTTGTTTCAGATTACTCAATGATTTATCTGCTCTTGTTGCAAAAACTTAACTGTTGCTTTCCTGGAACATGACTGAGTTATATGAATAAAAATCTATAATTATCCTTTCTCTCCAAGTGCTATATGTTATTGTTGACAAAGGTAAAAAATTTCATAAACATGCATATTCTGCCAGTTCTATATGATAATCTCACTCAAATATCGACTTTCATAACCAGGAGTTCAATCATAATATATGCTTAAATTACAGCAACATTAGGTTAATTGCGACCAGTGTAGATCAAGATCAACTTTCGAAGGGTGACCATGCAGTTTTGATTCAGATTTGCTTTTTCTTACATAATCAGAAGTAAACTTGAAGTTTAGGACAATGTTTATACTTTTGATCCGTTTTCATTGATAAACAGACCGATCTTCACCATATTCTTTGGGAAAGACCGGCCATAGGTTGTTCCAATAAATAGCCATACACTTCCATGATATTACCATAACCTTATTTATAATGATGTTGCAAGACTTGTACCTTTATTGTAGTCTTATACATGAAGTTTCATGTAAAATCTTATCATAATAATGAGGTTATCAATCATCTCCTGCACATTCCCTTCAGCTCTGAGCATCTTGACAAACAAAGCAGCACTTCCATGCTCAGCCTGACCAGTATACACTACTTTGACCTTCATCAAACAACCATGTGCAATGATTCATGCTGTCCTTATTGCACTTTAGGGTTGGTGTGTAACACGTTAGTGTAACATCAGTTTACCTACCTCATCACTCTTACACACTCTGTTGGTCACTGAATTACAGACTCTGTTCCCCTTTTATTCATTAAATCCACAGATGCCATACCGACTGTATGAACAGAACTTACTGAAGCTGGGTCTGTTATAGTGTCACTGGCATGCTTATCACCAGATGCAAATGATAATGAGTCTACATGATTTTGTGAGGTTGTAGAGGCAGTTGCGGTCACATGGTCATCGGAAAAGTTGTCTACACTATTCACTACTTTCGATCTTTTACATGGAGGTGTAAAGCCTTCCTCTGGCAGTCCGTTTGGGAACACATAATTTTCAATGTCAGTTGTACCATGAGTCTTCGGCTCTGGATAGACAACAGTAGGGGTGGCCGTGTTTAAATTAATGTCTGTTAATATAGGCTGGAATTCTGGAGGACAGTCACCCATACCTATCTCGCTGTGAGGCTTTAAATGGTTTCGTTTTGGATCTCCAAATAAAAGTGAATGGACTGGACTGGCTGATCTGTCTCTGGCAGGTTGAGGTTGGGGAGTTTCCTGGTCATCTAAAAATCGCTCCATGTAATCTCTGTAACAATATCAAATATTCGTAAAAGGTCGTATTTTTAAAGTTCAAAAGTCTCATTTAAACCCTAAACTGTAACTGGTGGAAATTAAAAAAAAAATTCAGTGGCTCACAACATTGGGTTGAATTGAGTAACAAACATTTTCGTAAATTTTCATTGTCAAGTAAATGATTTCCTTATAAAGACAAGACATATGCTTTGAAAAGATCTCAGAAAACTTGATTAAATGGTAAATCTAGAAATTTCAAAGAACATTTGAAACAGAATTTAAAACATGATTGGAAAAGAATTACGCAAGTTTTCTCAAGTTGCCTGCTGCTTGTATCTGAAATTTCCACTAAGTTAACAAGTTTAAACAAGAAAAGAATCTCAAACATTACAAGCCTGGATCACTCAACTGTTATGTAATTTTATATTTCATGCCAATCACAAAAACTCATTTAGCGATCAGGTAAGTGTTAAGCCTATACAAGAAGCCCAAGAGGACAAGTACAGCTCCACTGCTACAGGGAAAATAACCAATACCCTATGTTGTCTGTCTTTTGTCAAATTAATATGACTTAGAGAGTCCCCAAAGAAATATTTATGTACAAGTAAGTATTTAACAAGGAGATTTTCAAAGTTCTTCCCTATATATCTCTATTACAAAACAGACGATCCCAAATATTGAACCAAGGGGCATAATTTGAACAATCTTGGAAGAGTACCACAGGATTGTACACTTGAAAGATCAAGCTGAGGCCTTACGGTTTCAGACAAGAAGATTTCCAAACTTTTCCCTATTCATCTCTTTGTAAAACAGGTGACCCCTTTAGGCGGGGCCAATTTTGACCCCAGAGATATGATTATAACAATCTTGGTAGACCGTCATGTGTCAATGCTACGCATCAAATATCCAAGAACTAGTTCTTTCATTTTCAGATAAGAAAATTTTCCCAAAATATCTCTTTGTAAAACAGGTGACTCAAGGGCTTGGCCATTTTAATATAGTTACATTCAATTTGCATGAAACAGATGAACCCTTAACCCTTTCCCACATACAACAAATCTGAAGCAGACGACTTTGAAAATATATTGGCAAAACCATGGGAAATCTCTATAAACAAAGGTAAAATAAATGAAAAGAGTTGAAAACATTGTGGCAAAAGGAAAAATTGGTTGTTTTGAGTAATTTTTCCTTTTGTCACATGTGTTTTCTTCGAAAGACATCTGCAGCTGAGGCATCAAAAAGCATCTATATGTGGGAAAGAGTTAAGACATTATCCTGCATGATTCGTGTGATTAGGATGGTTTGAACAAGATACTTACGTAACACCAGGATGGAGTGTGTAACGTCTCTTTTCAAGTCTAGTTTTATTTGCAAATATATCATGCCGCTCTGTCTTCTTCCATAAATAATAAAACTGTACAAGCTCTCCAACACTCCGAGTTTTTACCTAAAAACATAAGTAATAACATTTAGTTTGGACATATAATTTTGTTTTATTGAAATTAACACTTTTAAACTCTTGTTATATCTAGTATTTGGACAAACCACATATCTTAATTTCGACTCAAATTTCATGGCAACAACGAGATTATACCATAAGCTCTCCTTAACTACCTTAAGTTAAATCAAATGAAATATTATTTGTAATTAATAATGTCTTCCTCATGCCAGTTCGTTGCTGTGACATGTCTTATATCGTCTGGGACCTTTGACTTATAAGCATGACCCTTGATTTTCAACTGAGCTGGCAAAACATGCACTCTGCACATCCTCTCATTGTGACGAAAATTCATGACATATTAAAAATCTTTAAAGTCTATACGACTTATGACAGTGCCCATGCAAAAACAGTACATCTCCAGTATCACCTGGGAGCAGACATATTTCTTCAGAAACTGTTCTTTCATGTTGACAAAATAAATGAAATTCTGTAAACATGTATATGTGCTCAATCCCTTTTTAGTTCATCTTCACAGCCCATTGCAGCGCTGCACATGACTTTTTTCTTTAAAATGTTATGGGAAAAGAAATTTAAACACAATTAGTTTATCCTTCACCAATATTGGTTTCCATTGGGGAATTTATTACTTCATGATATTTGCATTTGTTTCATTTGGTGGTTTTAAAATTGCAAAAGGTAGGCAACAAGATGGATTTTCAATTCAAAATTTATTTATTGTTTCCCAGACACAAAAGACATTTGATGTCTTTGCAACAAATGCTTTTAAAAACACTGCTGTAACAATACATAGCTCACTCACATGAAGTAAACCTGGATTTTCTTTGTATCACTTTCTTTCCTTAAGACATTAAAAGCAGAGGACTCTGAAAATATCACAACACTTCGTCCTTTTCTACTAGCAGACACATTTTGATACATCTGCAGCTTCTGATTTTGTCTAAACATTGTGACAGAATGAATTATATATAGCTCATAATAAATGTTAGAATTTTCATTCAGAGATTGTTTTCAAGGTCCGCTGCAGATTTGCTGTATATGGGAAAGAGTTTAACTGTAAGTTTATCAGTTCATGTTCATACCTTGTTTTGGTGTATGAGATAAAAATCTTTTCCATAAAAGCGCAGACCAGTTTCAAAATTACTGCACTCTTCTTCAGACCACAAACTCATTGGATCTGAAAATACAAAATGACATGTTATATTTTAATCAAAATATCATTTCAGTGTCGAACCTAGGAGAGGGGGGGATCATTCCAATTCTCACACTGTTTTGAATATTCTCCCCTAAATTTGTATGTAAGGGAATATGCTGAATTTGTTCATAAAATCAATTTTCCGAAAATGACACGAAATAAACAGGAATAAAGACTGGCTTAATTTAATTATACCTGGCCATATGCTTTTTCACCTGAGTCCTTTCAATATCATCAATCATTATTCAACTTTCAAAAAAGTATTTCCTAAGGTATTTAAATTTTTCTGAACATTTTTATTTCTCTAGTATGTATACCTGTTGCAGGAATTGCTTGCATCTTTCTCCGTCTAAGAGCTTCTTCCTGATTGTGACCACATTGCAATAGTAAATATAAAGCCTGTAAAAAGAGAAACACATATCATCAATACATATTTTAAAAACCTTTCTCTTTTAGGGGCGACTTTAAAATTTTAAAATTGGCTCTTCTTTCCATCAACACCTATTTCCCCGTAAGGTATTTGGCTTTGTTTGAACAGAGAAGTCGGTGATCGCCGAGTGTCCCTGCCAAGTCAGAGAAAAAAATCTTAGCAGCTAAATTTGAGTTTCTGATATAGGCACATTGTTAATACTGATAAATTGGGATAAATTCAGTAAGCTGCATCCTTATCTTTGAAGAGAGAGTAGTACATGACACAAACAGCCCAAAAGGCACTCATATGTATAGTTCAGGTCAGTCACACGGTGATGGTAGCAATCACCAGTTGTATCAAGAAAGTTAAAAGGAAGCTTAATGAGTTGTATATGAAATATGGAGTTGCACAATAAACCTATTCAACGGTCAACCATCAGTAAAATGAAGATTTAATCTGTAACTTTTATATATCTTGGCTTTCTTTAAGTATTACTTGACACCGTTTACCTGATCATGACCTTTGTACAAATATATGATAATTAATAATAAACATTTATTCACACAAAATTTAAAGGATGTTTCATTTATCAAACCAAATTTTTTTTTTCCAATTTACAAGTTTGATGAAATACATGAATGGTATAATTGTTGAGTAATATTTCACCATTGTTTGTGTTCTTTATTAATGTTAATATTTATTACTTGACACTGCAGAGGTTAACCATAATCAAGTTTTTGATGGAGAGCTGAAGGAGCTAGATAGTTTCCACACAGTTTACTTGTAACCGTTACATTATTTTAACTAGAACTATCACTGAATGTAATTAATAACCCCAACGCCGCCCTGATAGGAAAGGTAGTGAAATATTAAGAAACCCCACCTTAATATCCATTTTGTAGTTTTAAAGATAATCTCCAGACAAAAAGTAAGAAGGGCCAATGAAAGTTATTCTACAGACAAGAAGAAGTAACAAAGGGCAATAACTATGTAATTAGCTAAAATAGAGCTATGGTTCTTGTACACTGCACTTCCTCTCAATGTGTTTGATCATCGTATGAAGTTTTATTAAATTCCATCTTGTAGTTTTGAGGTTATTCTAGGCTCAACAAAAAGTAACAAAGGCCTATAACTCTTTAACTAGCTAAATTAGAGTTATGGTTCTTGTACACTGCACTTTCTCTCATTGTGCCCTAACATTGTTTGAAGTTTTTTTTAGATTCCATCTAGTAGTTATTAAGTTATTCTAAGGACAAGAAAGTAACAAAGGGCAATAACTCTGTAATTAGGTAAAGTGGAGTTATGATTCCTGTACACTGCTCTTCCCCTCACTGTTGTATCATAATATGACGTTTTATTAAATTTCATCCAGTAGTTTTAAAGTTATGCTTCGGACCAACCACAGGGTGACTCCAATAAACCCCCTCTAAACTTCGTTTGTCGGGGGTATAAATATAAGTCAGTCTGACAAAATTACTAAAATAGAGTCATTATCAGGAAGTAAACAGTTTTCTATATATTATATATATGGAGATGCATCTTGGTGCCTCTGCAGAAGACAACTTGAGAACTTTTTTACTCAAAGAGCAATGTCTTTATTTGCCACAATATTTGAAACTCTTCCATAGTTGTATTTTCATCTAATGAATTTCCATAGGTTTTTACGCCCGAAAGATGGTCCCGTACGCCGAAAAATGACAAGGGAGACGTCCGCGTACGCCGAAGAAATAAGGGTGTACGCCGAAAACCAATATGTCGGACGTACAGTCCTTTTGAAATTGTGTGTACGCCGAAAACCAATATGTCGGACGTACACGACTATTTGAAATCGTGTGTAAGCCGAAAACCAATATGTCGGACGTACACGACTATTTGCAATCGTGTATACGCCGAAAATCAATATGTCGGACGTACACGACTATTTGCAATCGTGTGTACGCCAAAAATCAAAATGACGGACGTAATCGTGTACTGGCTCGATTAACTGTCAATTATAAGAAGGTGGGCGGATTCAGTAGATATTAATGAGCCAATCAACGCCGAGAATGCTTTCTCTCTCCAAGAGGTTAAACTTGCCGGTTTGTGGTATATTCCAACCAATCAATACTAAATTTATGACACCAGTTTGGCATGTTTTGTTACGTGTGAAAAAAAGATGACACATTTGTTACTTGGTAAGAAGGCGAGGTCCACTAGAAATTGTGTGTAATTATCTAAAGACACTGTGTATTGTGTTTTATGAAGTGTCAATTATGGACAGTGGGAGTTATCAATTGGTAGATTTAAGCAAATCACGATCGAGAATGTGTACCCCACCCACCCCCAGATTTGACACTTGATAACGACTTCACACCAATCAATTCTATTTTTCATTATAAACAGCGTAGGGGTAATTAATTTCAATAACCCATATAAAATCATACTAGGATATGATAAAAGAATGTCCCTATATTAATTTAACTGTTTAAAGATTATTATTTTGTTTGCCTGAATACAAAGGAAACACTTTTTAATTGCCGATTTTTTAAAAACAAAGTTGACATGAAGATCTATCAAAATCACAGCCAGCTGTCAAAAAGGACTTGCTTATGAAATAGATTGCATATAAGCCCATTTTAGTTCATTATTTTGTTAAAATATAAAAGAAACTGAAGTCTGGAGGTGAAAATACATAATGTAATTTGTAATGGGTTTTCGTGCATTTTCTGCATTTTGGAAATCAGAAATGTCATTCAAGAAAGTATTACTCACACTCATTCTTATTTGTTTTAAAGTTGACTATTATGAAAGTTTAGTGCCCTTAATTGAAATATGTCTCACTGCAGAACACTTTATTTACTGGTGTTTAAAATAAAATCAATAACTCATTAACAGAAATCATTCCTTTTGCCATACTGAATGTGATTTAAGAACATAATTCATGTTTAATGTGAATGTAATGAATCATAGCCATGCCAATCTTTTGATGAATTTTATGCTGGATAGCTTTTGACACATGACTGGAAAAAAGCATGCTATATCACATAAAAACCTACTGGTTTAAAAGTGTTATGATAGAACCAACAATAACATTGTTGACAAAGGAGCAATATCAACTTTCTGTATTAATTAGCTTCTTTTCCAATAATGTATTTAAAAATAAAACAAAGGGAAACACAATAGAATGTGCAAGATGCGAAAAAAGCCAGCGTGCCACCTGGGACTTCCAAGAATTATGAGCAGGACTTCCAAAATTCAGACCCAAGCACTGCAGTCTTTGTAAATATTTACTTCTTTTCCTGCAATGTTGTTTAAAACACAAATCAACCTAAGTAGAAAGTGCGAGAAGGGACAAAGTCGGCGCGACAACCAGGACTTCCTTGAATTCCACCAGGACTTCCAAAATTCAGACCCAGGAAGTCCTGACTTCCTGTTTCAAAAAGTTAGTGCAAGCACTGGGTTTAGACATATAAAGTCGTCTGCTGCTGATAAGGGTTGAATAGTTTTAAGTATAATCTACTGGACCCTGTCACATACCTGTTCATCATCCCGTATATGAGCACCAGTTGGGATAGCATGAACACCTACAGCACTTTGAATGCATTGGGCCTGGATATCTTGTAAATATTTCTCCACTATAAATAAATATACATGTTTAAATTAATAACAATCATCTGTCAAGGAAGGTAAAGTCTGTGTAAATTGTTTTGTCACCTAGTGAATATTTAACTAGGTCAGTAAACATACAAATATTTAGTACCACTGTGAGTGACGGACTTAAATGGGACAGAAAAGACCCATAAAAAACTCCCGGCCTTATAGGCTACGACACAAAATTTGTTTATATAAGTTTTAACATTTACACTGATTTAGCAACAACAGAGAAATATTCCCTAGAAATCGTCTCCCTGCATAGTCAGGGGACCGCAAATAGCAACAGTTAGTTCCACAGACTTACAGGCCTTTCCTGAAATGATGTTCATCAGGTGCTTATAAATAGGACAGTGCTACTAAAAAGGAATTAAAGACATGATCTCATGGAGACATAACGATTATTTGAAACATTCTCATATGGTTTGCATAAATTTTAAGATGGAAAATGTCCTTTATTTAGAGCTCTGGCTTCTACATAGAACTAAACTTTGACATATATACCAGTGTTTTCTCAAGCCCAAAATGTTTGAGGTTCAAATACAACCCCTACTTGAAACTTTGGGCTGGTTTTCATCAATTTAAGAAACCACAATTGATACAGATATATTTTAGTCGGTCTTATATTCACAGCTTGTTATAACTGAGAGATACTAAGTGACCTAGTTTTTAACACAATATGACCAATATTCAATCTTGGCCTAGATATCATTAAGACAAACATTCTGACAAAGTTTCAACATGATCAAGTTAAAAATGCAGCCTCCAGTGTGTTAACAATATTTTCCTTCAATTTGGCATAGTGACCTAGTTTCTGACCCAATATGACCCATATTTGAACTTGACCTAGATATCATACAGAAAAACATTCTGACAAAACTTCAAGCTGCTGGGCAAACAATACAGTCACCAGTGTGTTAACAAGACTTCCCTTCAATTAGGCCTAGTGACCTAGTTTTAGACCTGGGATGACCCATATTTGAATTTGACCTAGATATCATTAAGATATTCTGACCAAATTTTAAGCTGCTGTAGCAAATAATTTTCGACTTTTACAGTTATAACAATATTTTCCTTCAAGTTGGTCTAGTAACCTAGTTATTAACACTTTCCCACATGTAGACAATTTCTGACACTTCAACATTTTCTACAAAAAAAATTGAAAATCGGCCAGACACTTTAGGAGGAAAAGAATTTTTAAGTTTTCACTATTTTCGAGAAATGTGCATGGATCCAAAAAATCTGAAGGAATTCAGGAGAGGACATTGAGAGGATGCTTTATATAAGGTTTCATCCCAATTGGCCAAGTGGTTAGGGAGAAGTCTTTTAAAGCAAAAAGGATACAGACGGACAATCCGCCATGACTTAAGCTAAAAAACGGGTGTAGCAAAATTGTCGTAAAGTGGTCACTGGTTCCCCTTATTGTATCAAATGGTAGTGTTTTATCTGAGATTAAGAGAAACGGTCACTGTATGTCGTTAATTTATTTCCCGAACAGGTAAATCTTGATTTTTGTTTTTGTTGGGCAGGTCCTTTCACCACTTATTTTCGCATATATCACAGAAAAAATTCGCAAACGACAGTGCGGACCCCCACTTACATGCTGAATTGAAATTACTTATTCATTTAATTCCATCAAAATATAACAATTTCAAGTTACAAAAAATCACATCCGAATACATTTACTTTTTGCACAAGTTTTATATGATGATATTTCCATTTTTAATAGTGTCTATATAATGACTAGGAGCTTTTTTAGTTGACTTAAACTTCCAGTTCAATATCTAAACTGACAATCTAGTGGTCGGAAAACTTTTCTTTACTTGGGTCTTGTTGGCCCTTGAAGCCTGACAAAGGCAAAACCATAAACCAAAACTGCAATGTTTCTATAATGAACCATGCAAAGATTGGCCGTCAATAAATAGATGACATCATCTATGTTGATCATGTAACCAGTGTGTTCTTTTAACAAAGATATTTCTGTATCCAATTCATTGTTCAATTAGATTTTTTTAGGTCGTATGTCTGAAGCTGTGAATTGAAAGGCAAGAATCTATCAATTTTAATTTGATCCGTCTCCAAGTGTTATTGTTAACTTCCAACTGAATTTGTTTTGAATTCATAGTGCGTCATAACAGACATAGATTTGCAACTACATTGCCTCAATAACACACTCTGGAGAAAACATCGATATATTACCTGCATTATCATCCATTTTATGAGGGTCCCACAATAATCTGTCTTCATTTTCATATGCCGGTGCATCATCATATTTACATAAACCATCAGGCACACTTGCTTGGTAACTTGAACCAACTTGGATTGTCTGCAAACAGATAAAAATCATGTTTTATTGATAGAAAAAATATACTATCTCATGTAGCAGAAACCATGTCAAAAGAAATTTGATAGCCTATAAATGAGATGAATGTTCTGATGAATGTAAAATGTTACCTCAATCAGAGCTCTAGACAAGGGGTGTATTGCATGTTCTACAAAACTTATTTGAACCTCTAACCCTATGTTGTGGGTACTCAAAAGAATTGTCTCAGTGAGACTATTCTTTTGAGTACCCACTACATAGGGTTTGCTTTAATAATAAGAGAGAAATTGTGAGAAAAAGAGCTGAATACCCCTCCTTCAACAGACAAGGTAATTGTGATATAACAGTAAATAACCATGTGTGATATACAGTACATGCAGGGCCTGCTCTGGTTTGAATTTTTCTTTTGTCACCTCTTTCGCTACATTGAAATAAAATTCGCCACTTTTGATTTTTAGGAGCCATTTATTTTAGCCACTTTAGATAAATATTTTACAATAAAGTGGACGTTTCAAAGCCATTTTTGTCATTGACAACAAGCATAGTTTCCAACAAATATTTATATGCAATCTCATCAATGGGTCCACTAATTGTTTGTACTCGCCCATAATCAAATAAAAAATTTCCAATCAAAAAAGACAAACTTACATTAAATCATGAAAGGCCTGCGTCGATTGCCGAAACCTACTTCAAATAGCGAGTCGATATATTTAATGCATCTATAATTGCCAATTATCATATTAATGTATCAATATCAGTCAGAGTTGTTTGTCAGTCGGATTAAAAGGCTGAATTAACACTTCACAACAATAAAACAAGTGTGAAATACACAAATTGTCAAAATGATAAAACGGGTGTCATAAAAATGTCGATATGTGGTGGTCACTGGTTCCCGACATTGAATCAAATGGCAGTGCATTATCTTAGATTAACGGAAACAGTCACTGTATGTCGTAAATCGATATCCAAAACAGGTAAATTTTAATGATAAAAACCTTTCGCCACTTATATTCACAAATCATGAAAAGACCTCGCCACTTTAAAATAATTTTAGCATTTGACGAAAGTGATGAACGACAGAGTGATCATAACGTAACAATTCAGTCCTTATGAAATAAAACAAGAGCACCGCGTACGGCACAGACGCTTGACTGATAGGAAGAAAACAGAAAAAAAGCTGAGCTGAACAAAAAACCTTAACTGGACAACCACGCCGCCGCCGCCAGGGTCATAGAAGGAATTCAAGGACATTGTCAAACAAATATTATGATCTGTCTTTGAAGGGGCATAAATAGTACTTCTGTTTTTAGCAGACCAAGTAAACTAGAATGGAGTGCTCCCCGGAGCACGTGTGTCAACTGCCGGGGCCTTGTCAAAAAAAAATATTTTTGACAGAAAAAGGGCAATAACTTGTGATATAAAAAATATTTGGATTATCTCCCTTTTGTGAACCCATCACACGCATTGATAAAAACATTTGTCAGAAGTTTCAATGTAATCCTTTGAGTAGAAAAAAGTTATTTGAAAACGTGACGAAAAGGTGCGACGAGAGACAGATGCCGGCCAAAATAAGTAATCCCTACGTGCCTATCATGCTACGCAAGTGATACAAAAAGTGTTGACAAAAATTATTGAAGGTTAATCAATTAACTCTTTTTCCTCATATAAACACTTTCTGACACCTCTGCAGCAGACAGCCTTTTGAAATCATAGCGACAAAAGAAGAAATTGCTCAAAACAACCAATTTTTTCTTTTGCCACAATATTTTCGTATCTTTTCAGTAAGCATACCTACATTTATAGATCTTTTCCCAAGATACTTTCAAAGTCGTCGGGTTTATCCTTGACGTTTTTTTTCTTGTGCCATGACTTTCGCCAAATGAGTAAATTTGCAATTTTTGAGCCAAATATCTGGCCATTATTTACTACTTGAAATGACTAATAGTACTATCAGCCCTTTCTCACAATAATACATACATCTTTTAAATGAATTTATGTCAAGAGTAAATACTGCTCATACTGTGCAAATTCTCCTTTTGCCACATTATTTCACCAGAATACAAGGATTAAAATTTAATTTTCAATATTTTTGCATCAATGGATGTTTTTAAAGTTGTCCGCGTCAGCATTGCATGGTTGACATATTCTTAATGAATTAAGCATACAAATCTGTTTCGAAATGATAAGTTTGACGCAGGCATTAATTTAAACTTACAAAAATATTGGATGTATTTTTTCTGTCAAAAAGCTGCAAACGGAAATACCAAAATGTCCTATAAATAGCTTGACATACTGGTAATCGATTGCTTTCTTATCTCAATCTCATATAATAAACACTTTATTTTATAATTGTTGCAATATATGAAAGCGTCTACATGATAAGATTGGTTTTCAAATATTCTTGATCGTAATGTGTAAAGCGCTGATGTATCATTGTTTAGATTGACAATTGTATTCTCTTAATCTTGCAGTATGCAATGCAAGCATATCGGTCAAATTGTTAAACACTCATGTGTCCCATCTATCAACACCCTTAGTTAATCCTATTACCGATTGTTACGGGAGATTCAAGGACACCCGATACCTGCTGTGAAAAACAACACAATGACACTGTATAAGTTACACAGTCAAGTTAAGTTATTCGAGTGATTTATTTGCTGTTTATCAATTTCCATACTGTGGTTAATATGCAGCAAAAATAAAATAGGGAAATGCAAATTACTGGTTTATTATTCTGCGCTTTTTCGAAATTTATCGTCGCCAACCATGTTTCGCCATTTCAAAATTTCTTGAGGCAATTTTTATTTTCTTCGACCATTGACCGCGGCGGGACCCTAAGATTTGTTGTATGTGGGAAAGGGGTAAAATAAGTTAAGTTTACCTTTTTCCAATCCTCCTCTGGTTTATAGTCTATATCAGCCTCAGAATCACTGTCTTCACTTCCTGGCTGGCTTCGAGCTGCAAAAATAAATGATAACAATCCTGTAAGTTGAAAATATTTGTTGATTTTTATTAAGGCTTTAAGCTACTTTCAACAGTTATCAGTTATTGCATGACCGTAGAACACATTTATGATCTATAGCCGACAAAAGAATACAAGCCTAGAATAAGTGCCTTTCCCCATCAGTATTTCATTTTCAACTTGGGTTCTTTTACAGAGATTTTTTACCTTAATTGTGAATTTCAATATTAGATTTTATTACAGCAGCTGCTATGCTACTGAATAATTAATAATATGTCTATGTCTGTTTAAATAAGGCTTACAATACTAGCTAGATGAATTTGTCAAGTACGGTTATTTCCAAACTTTTTAATCAACATCATCTAGTTATGCATTCATCTTCAATAAGAAATTTTCCTTTCACATTTATCGGACCAGCGTGATCAACCTTATCATGATGTTTACATTATAGAAAGCTATTGCAACGATTAAATAAATCATATTTAACATTGAATTGATATGCATCACATCAGCGAAAATTTGAATTGTGCGCCATTTTGTTTCCATCCAACACACAGTTAAATTGACGAGACGAAATAGGTAGAAAACAAGAGGCCCATGAGGGCCTATGCTCTACTGGCATTGATCTGGCTTGTTTCAAACCAATATCAGGGTTTTCCCTAAGCTTTTAAACTTGTCATCAAAGTTGAGGGTCATCTTATAAATGTTGGGGGTCAAAAATAGAACTCTATTATCAAGTGATTGATATAAAAAACATTAAAAAACAAGTGTGTTGTTCTATGTTTTTATTATTATGATTATGATTTGGATGTAACTCAATTCAGTTCACTAATTTCTGTTCACTTGTATGCATGCAAATTGCAGCATTATAACTATGCTATAAATAATAAAATTATTTTATAGTATACAGTATAAATAATGCACTGCAGTCTAATTTTAGTTACTTGTTACGAAGTTTAAGAGCACCAAAGGCTCTAGCTGCAGACAAAAGGTTATTTTATCGATAAAGCGTAAATCAGTCATTCAGAGTTAAATATACCGGTAGTCCAAATAATTTAGAATTTCGGTTTCTCGTTTATTGGTCAACAGAAGTCTAAATCCATGGCATGTTTGCATGTTTCAGACAGACTCGATTCACGTTATTATGCCGTTTATATCCTTGACAGCTATCGCAACGATACAAAAAAACATATCTATAATTATTATTATATTAATTTGAGCCTAAAATGTATGCAGCTTACCTCTTTACCACTTTAATCTATCAAATTCAATTAACAACGGCGAAAAATTTGAAATCTGTAACAAATTTGTTTTCGGTTAAATAAACTTGACGAAATCGGTAAAAAAAAATAAACGAAATATCACCCAAACTTGTTTGAATAAGATATATAACTATTCCGTTTAATATCCATTTTGGTGTACTTTCACAACAATACCCACAATACCATATTTCGGTTATCCTCGGTTCAAATCGACCACATTGTGAGTTATTAAACGTCAGGCCTCTAAGAGGTGGATTAAAAGGATAAGGACTAAGTTAAATATAGATTTTTGGAAAACCGAGATTATAGAATGGACTTCGATTTACCGACATTGCGTCCATAGTGACGCACAGATAATATTCTTGGGGGTCATTTGAATTGAAAATGCGTCAATGACGCAGGATTTGTGCGTCATGGAAAACCCTGAATATGTCATCAATATTCAAATACCATCTAAGTTTGGCGAAGATCAGATAGTAAATGGAAGCTCTATTGTGTTCACAAGCTCTTTTATAGCAATTTTGACCATTTCAAGGGCCATAATCCAGTCATGCATGGGCGGATCTGGCTGGTTTTCTAAAGGAACCGAGCTCTCATGGATATCTAACTACTGTATAAGTTTGGTTGAGATACAATCAAAAGTGAAGACTGTATCGTGTTAACAAGAAATTGTTTACGGACAGACGCACGCACACACGGACGAATCGCCACGACATAAGCCCTTCTGGTCTTTGGCCAGTAGAGCTAAAAATTAAACAAAATAACACCAAACTCCCTTAACTTTTTGTATGAATAAGATATATAATTATTTTGTTAAATATTTTATTCAATTGAATATCATATTCGGTAAAAAAAAGAGTCACGGCACAGAAAATGTTGAGATTTGTTAAAATGTAAACAACGGTGACGGGTCGAGAATTTTATATTTTTTTGTCAGAAATTCAAGGTTAAAAGTTAAAATTATGCTAGATGGCCAGAACTGTGAATGGGTCCATTGGAAACTGTCAAAAAATTGTGAAAAACTGTTTGTAATTGGTACCACCTATAGAAGGGAAAAAATGCTGTTTTTAGAAAGCAATATATCTCATATAAAATAAATCCACATTTCAATGAGCCTCAACAAAATTAAATGAGTCTGGGATTGGGAATGTGAGACAAAATGATTCACTGCCCGAGGTCACTACTTGACCGTCGCTAGCGGGATTTAATAACTGAATTGTCTCAGGCAATAAGTTCAGTCCTGTTAAATTTGCATACAATGGAGCCTTAGTTGAACTTGTGCATACTGACAGTTTTGCTAGAGCCTTTTGTATTTTCAAATCATATTCATAGATCAATACAGTAAATCTTGATGCAGCTGCCAAATTGATTTAAATAATACTTCTCCACTTTGTGCAGGCAAACTAAATACACAAAAACCCTTAACTATACTGAATGAGAGGAGCAGAATTATTTGAACACTAGCAAGCAATCATCATAATAGTATTATTGAGAATATTCCATTGAGTATCCAAGATAAAGATTTGAGGCGAGTTTTAAATTTTGTTTGAAATGTGTATTAAAGAAGACACCTACATCGTAAAAGCCTTGCTGTCTGTGAGGATGCTACACTGTTGAGTAAGTCATGGACATCAGTTTCCTCATCTTCATTCTCATCTGAAGTTGACAACAAATCTCTGGCTATTTCATCTTTATCCAGTGTGAGGTCCTGATTACTTAGAATTTCTTCTTCACTACTAGATCGTGATTCCTGCCCATTAGACGAATCTGAGGATGAATTGGAATCATTGCTTCCTGGTGCTCCTCGATTGTACATGGCCAGTAGCTGTTCTATAGACATATTCCCTTCCTATTTAAAGACAAATCATGAAAAAGTATGATTATGTATTCAATTAATGATTGAAATATGTATTGTCAATATCATAAGGTGTGGTGAATAGTTTGGTGTATTCCAACCACGTAATCAGGAATATATACCATCCTTTCTTGAAAAGATAACAGTACTAAGCAAGTAATTTTACCTTTACTTAACCATTTTCAACAAACAACAAACCTGTAGTAGACGTCTTTTAATGCATTGTGGTAAACATGTGGTAAAACTCTCTTAATGTAAGTATAGTTAACTAACTGGAGTTGAAAGTTCCTGAATCTGCAGTTCATTAATGTTTTCCAGCTTGGTAGAAATAAGTGGTTGTTAGGAAAGTGACGGTCTCAAAGAAAAGAAAACTTCCTATTTCAAGAGTAACCTTACTTATCTTAACACTAGCAGAAACAAGTTGGTTACAACAACTTACCGTTTCCAGGTCATTCAGTTCTTCTGCGACATTTTCACCGCCACTCATATTTTCCTCATCCTCCATAGTTCTTTCGTCATCATAATCATGAACTAACATGTCAACACTTGGGTCAAAGTCCTTGTCAGTTTCTGAATAAAATTATGGTACATGTTTTTTGTTTAACATCTACTTGTTAAGACATTGCAAATGTTTCCCAGCAAATGCAATGTAATACTAATAAAGTAATTCAACAATTCATTTCTATCTCAGATATGAGTAGGTAAGAAATGATGAATATTCACTGAACTTTGTTTACAGACATTTTTATGTCTAAACCTTGCAATCTTTTAAAATGTTAACTCATTAAGATAAATACATAGAATTCATGAGCCATTTAATTTTCAATGAAACTGTTGTATTCAAACTTTGATAAACACATAAACTAGGCTGCGCAATTTGCAGTGGTCAAGTTTAAATTTACTTGAATTTATCATAACTAAACAGAAATTTTTTCGGACCAGTAAATTTGAGTATGATTGTATCAATAACTCTCAATTAAAGAGGAAAAATATAAAATAAATTAATAATTTTTATTATTTCCTATAAACAAAATTCAATGGTTAGTAGGGCTACAGATAACTTTTTCAGTGAATTGGGTATTTACCCCATTGTTTTTCAAACAATTGCATTTTTTTAACATTTAAGTAACAGGGATAATTTTACCATTATTTTTTTTTATTGTCTCATCTTGGCAAAGGGATACATAATGAGTAAATTCTCCTTTTCTCACAATTGCTCAATGTTGTTTAACTTATGCTTCTAATTGTTGGCAAATCTATATATTTGGGGATCCCTCATTCATCCAGACACTTTTTAAGATTAGTTTTGCTTTAATCTGTATGCACAGTGTACATCTAATCTTGGTAATTGTCTCGTTTGAATCAAGCCATAGATACTTTTTATTCCATTCGGATCTTGTTTGATTTAATGTAAAAAATTAAGCACCACAAATGTTAACAATTGCTTTATTTACTTTTTACTTGCTTTTGAGTGCTCATCATTTTAAAAAGAATTGCATTTTTAACCCTTTCCCTCATACAGACGCTTTCTGACGCCTCTGCAGCAGACGGCTTTTTGAAAACATAGTGACAAAAGAAGAAATTTCATAAAACGTGCAATTTCTCCTTTTGTCACAATGTTTTCCACTTTTAGTCATAAGTTATCCATTCAATTATAGAGATTTTTCATTATTTGACAAAATATGTTCAAAGTCGTCTGCTGCAGAATTGTCGTATGAGGGAAAGGGTTAAGCAAAAATGCTACTTATCTGTATCCCTGGTTGGTAAATTAAACTAGCTGCCCAAGATAACAGATAGGACTGCTTCAATTTAATGAGTTTTACACACTAACTTTCCTCCACCCTTTGTCATACCTGTGAAATTTGTTCTTTGTGTCACCCGAGGTACTTATCTGTATTAACATGTCTCCAATTCCAGGACTAGTGTTTATCATATTTTTAAATTGTGCCAAGATTAAATAAAGTGGAGTAAGAAAAAACAAGAGTACAGCAAAGCGAACGCCAACGATTGTCTGTAAAAAAGGAGCATTACTGAATATTTATTAAAGCCAGAGTTATGAGACTTAGAATATACATGCGTAGTGTGTGTCTAGGAACATGTGTACCAAGCTAAATTTGAAAATGATGAAAAGTTTTAAGTTAGGCTTTTTGTATGAATTTCTAAGTCCAAAAAGGGGCAGAACTGAATAATTATTAAAGCCAGCATTAAGTGACTTGTGCTATAAACATGCGTATTGTTTCTAGGAACATGTGTACCAAGTTCATATAATGGGTATCAAAAAACCTTGACTTCTTTCTTCAAAAAACAGACAAGCTAAAAATGGCAACCATTGTTGGCGCCTAATTTGACTTTCTTTTTCGATCTAACTTCTATGCAAAATAATTCAAACCTGAAAGTTTTTTGAAAAAATCCTTAGATAATGGTTTGGTGAAAGTTGTTTATACAATTCACAATTTCAATGACAGTTTATTTATAAATATAAAATAAAATGTCTATTTTTTTTTAATCAGATCTGTTCATCAGTTGACATGCATGATAAGTTAATATTCAATTTCATATTAAAAATGAACATTATAAATTTATTTAACTGTCAAAGTAAGAAAGAGAAAAAAATAAGAGTTTAAAAAGACTGCTAATATTTTGTATTTAATATGGGTAAACAAATCGACGGCGAGGCCGCCGATGTTTCCCGTCAATAGGTAATGTGTATGAACTTTGCAAAATTTTGCTATACCGCCTTTCCAAAAATTGTGTCCAGGGTGGATTTTTCGATGCAGTCACGATTCTGCTCCAGTGCTACGTTTTGATTGGATGAAAAGAAAATATTGAAAAAAAAAAATTCTAGAGAAAATAATTAAATATGATAATACGTACTCGATAAAGGAACAAGCACAAGTAATTTTATGTGTGATAATTTCCGTTTAATAACACTTGTCGTCTATTTCTAAAACGAGTTCAAATAACAACTTGTAAGGGTTTTTTTACCTTTGACTTAATAAATCCAAATTCCTGTAATATGACGTCATTCTAGTAGTGGTGCAGAGGTAGAGCGTCAGCAGTGCTTTCATTAAGGGCCAATTCCAGGAATTTTGCCAGTTTTTTGGAAGTTTTGTATTTGTCGTTAACAAGATGTTTTAGATAAAATAAATTTTATTTTATTAATTTAACACGTTTCGTGGGAAAACATTGATTTAGGGAGAAGTTTGGGGACTTAAGGAAAAAATGATATTTCTTATGTCATTGATATGTGTGTCATAACTGGGACGTTTTGGTTACACATCTATTTAAACAAAAATGAATGTTTATTTATTTGATTTTAATTACTATGACAAAGCAAACAGTCGTTTGAGATAAACATCTATTTAAACAAAATTAAGTGTTTATTTATTTGATTTAAATAATGATGACAACCGGTAAAGCTTTGCTGGCAATGTCAACAAAAAGTCCAGACCGAATAGGGGGATGAGTGGTTCGCTAATTTCTCGCGAACAATTCAGCTGTTAATCGCGGGAAATGTTATTAACAAGATATGGCAGAGAAGCATACCGTCGTCTTACTAATATTTATCAAATCAGCACGTTCAATTCCCTCGAATTCTGCTTCAGAGTCGAAATTTCGAAAAATCTCAGCAAAAAAATTAATTGACATCGGCCATTTTGGAATCTCGGAAAGTACCTCTTCAGAATAGATTGATGACGTATTTATTATTTCAATTCTGACCTATCAAATTCATTATTCGGGGAGAAATCCATTAGGAACGAGGCTGCATATTTTCCAAGTAGTTATGCATACAGAATAAAAAATAACTTCAATTTATAGTTTCCGAAAGTGATCATTGGTATTAATCATCAACAAATATTTTTCGAAATTTATAATCACCGAAGTTTCTTGTCTTCAAATATTTTTAAAAGGATTTTTTTGGACGTATATTACGTCCACGTCTGCTTAATGAAAGCACTGCGTCAGCCTCTTGTATCAAAGGTCCCTAGTTCGAGTCATGTGATGAGCGGGTCCTGACTTTGGGATTTTTTCACACAAACGGCGTGAGTACTGGTTAAGTCTCCAGGAAGCAGACATTGAGCGTGATTAATATAAGCTGAAAGCTTGTTTTTGTTTCACAATAAATAAGTTTAAACTAAATGGACCAAAAGGAAAACTACAGAAATTATAGGAAACGTTAGTTTGACTTGTCACAAATGTAGTTCCGTGAATTATGGAATCGTTTTATTTGAAGTACTTTATGAAGGGCAAGTTGATTATTTGTTGTACCTGTCATCATAATTTCATGGATGTAAAAACTTGGCTATATTTTAAAGTTAAATATAAGCTTAACCTTATGATGATTTTTATTTTCTTTGCTTAGGTCGGTAGGACTCGTAATTGACATAAATAACTGATTGTGCTGCAAGCAAGGGGCTAACTACAGTTCGCAGGGAATTATTCACCTATCACAACATATAATAAATGTTTACCCGAAATAGGTAGCACCTATACTCATATTAGTTAACATTTTATTCATTGGGATAGTTGGATGCTGATTTTTATCGAAGTTTCCTCTATTAGGCATTGATGCTTATCTAGAGCTGTATTTATAATTATATGTCTTTGATGAAATTTATTTCAATGATGTTAGAATTTGTTTTATTTTAACTATTTTTCTAAAATGTTACTTCTTCAAAATTTGTTTATTGGAACTTGTCCGCTTTAAATTACAAATCTGAAAATGTATATACACTTGTCTTGTCTGTAACTATTAGTTATTGGATAATTTTCACACCAATTTATCTTAGAATCAAATTGGCAACTCGGTTCGGTTCGTCCATGGAAGTTTTCGCTCACTTCGTCACTTTCTTGCTTCAATTTCAATGTTATAGACACACATGAATCAATTAACAAATGACAATCAAGGACTTACCCGGGCTACTTCCATTGCTTGATTTCGATTCACTTGCCCCCGGGACCTTTAAAGAAAACAAAAAGATCAGTTAACATAGCATGTACATGTTGCGCTCTGATGTAAATAGATCGAAAAGCGTCTGGGTGATCCTTCCTGTCAGATTTTGAAAGCCGATCGGCGCTCTTTTTTATAAGCTTGAAAACTCTTCGACTTTACAGAAATATAATTCAGGACTCGGATGTTGAGTTTCTGAAATACTAATCTACAAAATGGCTGAGCGCAGAAGTATATCTAAATGTCATAAACAACCACGGTTTACTTTTCGATCAAAGGTTGACGAAATTTTCAACTTACCGTCGCCATTTTTCTTGAATTATGGGATAGGCGATGTTCAATCTCAGAACGAGGCAAAAGATTTCCCGCTGCAACAGGTACTCTTTTGAAACAACGAATACGATTGGCTGTATCAAGTTTGGGAATTCCAAGCGAACTATTTTTATTATAAAGAACAAATTGACATATTGCTTAGTTTTTCTGCAATATCAAAATATTCAAATTGTAAAGAAGCTACCTGATATAAATATTAAGACGTAAATCACTCTTATCTTTCCGTTTTAGAAACTGAAACTAAATTGATTAACCAATCGCATCTTCTCTTACAACCCATCCTCGTTGCCGTTGACAACATATCAAGCTAGAAAGAAAATGGTGGTTTAGTGGAATATGTAAACATGTCGACAAGCAAAACGAAACGCTCACAACACATGCTGGTCCCTGGGTATGTTGAATCGCATTTTTTCTAATCCACGTAATATTAAGCTAAATGTTTAATGAATGTTAGTCCAATAAACCACAAGTTAGCGAGTGTAATGAGATAATAACACATATTTATCTGTCCAGACCAAAAGTCCCACGTCTAGTTACTTATTTAGTCTTAGATATCATACTGCTGTTTTAGCTTTCAAACAGGTTCAATTAGATTTAACAGGTCAGCTCTCAAGCAAAATTGTAGAATTTATTAATTGTCTGAAAAGTATAGAAAGTTGACTATGTGTGAAGTTCTGTTCATCTTATTCTGGAACTGTAATCTTGTGTAAATTGATTTTCCCTCAGTTTCCTAGCTTGTATACTGATTATTTATTTAAGGCAAGTTAATTGTTTTTTCAACCTTAACCCTTGCCCTCATACAACAATTCTGCAGCAGACGACTTGAACGTATTTTGTCAAAACATAGAAAATCTCCATAATTGAATGGATAACCTATGACAAAAAGTGGAAAACATTTTGGCAAAAGGAGAAATTGCACGTTTTGTGCAATTTCTTCTTTTGTAACTATGTTTTCAAAAAGTTGTCTGCTGCAGAGGCGTCATAAGGCGTCTACATGAGGGAAAGGGTTAAGTGTACCAAGGGCAAATACTAAAAACTTCTAACTTCTATGTCAGCATTGAATGAAGTCACAAAAAGCCTTAAAGGTTTATCGTCCTACTTCGTGATCAGCCTATGTCCCTGACATCATTGTTATCACACTTTTTTGCATAAGCAGTCAACTGAGAAGTGTTAAACTTGTTTATATATATAATATCTGGCGATTAATATAGTTCTTGGCAGTTTCTTTTTAATGCGTAGGCTCCCAAACACCTGATATGCAAGTTTCATTTATAAGATAACTTGCTTAGATATATCCTTTAAATTTGCTTGTCTTTGAGTTTGACATTCCTTAATTGTTATTTTAAGTCTTTTCTATTGTCTGCCTGTCTTTCAAGACACTTTCACGGAATTGGTTACATGAACTTGTTCAAGTTATGTGCAAACAACATAAGTGAACCAGTAAACATTCTTGTTAGCATTAAATGACAGTTATGCTTAGCTCTCATAAAGCCATTGATAAAAGTAACAGACGAAGAATATTTTGTTTAACAATGAAAATTTATCATTTTTGTAGAAAATATAGTTGTTCTTGATTCATGTTTAGTAATATTTTTTCTTAATTTTTTTTCCAGCTAGTTCAGTAGATTTACCAACATTTGTTATGATTAAAGAAAATAATTTATTCACTGTTTCAGAGGCGGCAATGTTGCAGCAAGTACAGCTTCTAAGAAAAGTCATGGCGCATCAACAATGAAAAGTAAATATGGAGGTCGGGGAACGATTGGTAGTTCCAGAACTAATTTGCCATCATCTGCAAGTAAAGCTCGCAGCGCAGTTAATGCAGCTGACGCCATAAAGCCGCATCGCCCCCCAGTTCAGGTTAGAATTTAGAATTCTTAGCTTTTCATTTTATAATTACCTGCAGTAAAACTGTTATTTATCTTACCATCTGCTTCAAGAGTAAATTTTGTCTTTTTCACAATGTTTTGCAGTTTAAGTCAATTTTATGATTCCAATTTTCCTAATGTCACAATATTTTACTCTGATATTATCAAAGCAAAAGAATTTAAAAATAACAAGTTGATCAGGTATACATATATTTTTTTAATCAAATGAGTGCGTATAAAAGAAATGTCATATTTTACTACTTAATCACTAATTTGTATAAACTAATATGAATAAAAGATAAGTTAATGACTGTTTAAAAATAAGGATATTGGTTGGAATATATTATGAGCCATATCACATGGGGAAAAAACAAGTTAGAGTTTTCCTCAACATCCAGCAAAGGTCCAGATCATTCTGCACCTGCAGTTTGATCTGGACCTTTCCTGTCTGCTATTTATTCTGAAATTCATCCTTGTAGCCTGTTGTGAACGAAATGGCAAAAATGTCAAAACCTCTAAAGGTTGGTTTACATGTACCCTGACTGGTATGTAGGTCAAACACATGGATACTTACTGGTAAGTTGGTAACTATATTATTTATACTGTTGACTTTAGGTGGTGGATGATGGAGGAAATGATGTTACACCCCTCCCACTATTCATGCCAGATCCAAACCAAGTGAAGCAAAAACAAAGCAACTTGCTGGGTGACAGTTCTGCTGGAACGGTTTGTACAAGAATATTACACACCATCAATTTTGAAACCTCATTCAAAAACTGTTGTCAAGCATAATCTGATTCAAAATTTGAAAAACATTATAAGCAATGTTGAGAAATTGCTCACAATAATGTCTTATTCAGTGATTTTTTTTATAATTGCTTTAATATTTTGTTTTCTTTTTCAAATTGATGCTTGTATGCAGCACCTGAACATTTTGGAAATATAATTTTGAATAGAAATTAAGATAATAATATTGTGGGAAAGGTAGAAATTGCTAATTTTCAACAATAATTTCAAAAGTTGTTTTCTGTATCTGGGTTATTGTAAAATAATGTCTAGCTCATTAAAGAGGCTAAGGCTCTCATGATGAAACATGCATATCAAGTTCATCATGTTCATACTGTGTGTTTTTAGCTCACCTGAGCACGAAGTGCTCAAGGTGAGTTATTGTGATCGCCTTTTGTCCGGCGTCCATCATGTGTTGTGCGTCGTGCATAAACTTTTCCTCCTCAGTAACCAGTGAGTCAATTGGGATGAAACTTCACAGAAAGCATCCTGTCAATGAGCTCGCCAGAATTCCTTCAATTGTTTAGGATCCATGCAGAATTCTGGTTTCCATGGCAATGAAACGAAAAAAACTTTAAAATTCTTCTTCTCCCAAACTGGTTGGCAGATTTTCAAATAATTTTGTAGAAATGTTCCTTGGGTGACCCTCTAGCAGATTCCTTCAAGCCATGTTGATTGGTCGAAAAACATGGCCGCCAGGGGGCAGGCTATTTTGCCGTATATGGCTATAAAAGTGAAAACTCTTCTCCCGAAAGTGCCGATTTTCAAATAATTTTGTAGAAATGTTCCTAAGTTGACCCACTATCAGATTCCTTAAAGCCACGTTGATTGAGCGATCCATGGCCATCACAGCCCTCTTGTTTTGTTTTCAGCCAACAGATTTGATGTCTCAAGCCTCTATCTATGCCACAGGAACGGTAACAGCCAGTACATTTGGGGGTGGTCCATTCACAAGGTAAAAAAAAGGACTTTTTACATGTATTATGTAGAAAGAAGATATTAATTATACCAACAAAATATATCTATAATTACTTAATGTATTATAGAATTAGCTCAGCTGCTAGTTGTTAGAGTGTCTTCCTTGAGAGAGGGAGGCTGTGGAGACAGAAGCAGAATCCATGAGACTGGGTGACATAAATTACTTTCAGAATGGTAGAATATTGTAACTCAAACTTCCATACGTTTTTGAAAGACGCACAAATATTATGGTTAACATTGTGGTAAGTCATCTAGAAATGATGTAAATATGAAACTCCGTTGTGGTGTAACATTCAAACAAACCATTCATAACACTTGCAATTACAATGGTTTTTTTCTTCAGAATTCAGGTTCATAATAGTCAGTTTTATGTAGAAAAAACTTTAATCAATTTTCTTAAATCTGGATTTAACTTTGTCGCCAAATTAAATTTCTTAAATTAGATCGAAACCTGAATGAATAACTTCTTTTTTCAAAGTTAATTAACCCTTTCCCATATATATAGATGCTTTCTGACGCCTCTGCAGCAGACAACTTTTTGAAAACATAGTGACAAATGAAGAAATTGCTCAAAACAAGCAATTTTCCTTTTGCCACAATGTTTTTAACTTTTAGTCATATGTTATCCATTCGATTTTAGAGATTTTTTGACAAAATATGTTCAAAGTCTTCTGCTGCAGAATTGTCGTATGAGGGAAAGGGTTGTATGCTGATAAAGTTATTTCAGAATCATCTGCTTCAAACACATCTTGGGACAATCATGCAAAATCCTGACATAAATCAAATGCAAACTTGGTTTCGAAACATTTTAAAAAATTACTTGCATGAACAAGATCTATATCAACAGTATTTTCAAAAGTCTCCTGCATGCAGATAATATTGGTTAAATTCGTCTGAATCATGGAAAGAGTTAATGTCCTTTACACTGTTTTTAGTCTAGTCTTAACTGTATAGTTTTCTTCACTCGTAGATCTGTATTCAGTCAGTCGTATGACACTAACTCCGAGTCTATGGTGGAACCAGATGAACCGGACCCATCACAGGATCTCACCTCACAATGGGGAGGTAAGTCATTCAGTTACCCGGTCCCACATGCAAACGATGAGCAATTTCTGCTTTCGTCACAATGTATTCAATCCTATTCAATAGTTATAAAGAGATTACTAGATTTTTGCCTAGATTTTATAAAGTCATCTGCTGCAGATATATATTGTATGTTGGAAAGGGTTTTAACCCTTTCCCTCATATAGACGCTTTCTGACGTCTCTGCAGCAGACGGCTTTTTGAAAACATAGTGACTAAAGAAGAAATTGCACAGAACATGCAATTTCTCCTTTTGCCACAATGTTTTCCACTTTTAGTCATAGGTTATCCACTCAATTATGGAGATTTTCCATGTTTTGACAAAATACATTCAAAGTCGTCTGCTGCAGAATTGTCGTATGAGGGAAAGGGTTAAAATGTACCGTGGTAAACATGATAACCATGAATTGTAAATTTGTATGATATATTTTCGAATTGACTGCAATAGTCATCAGAAAAAGAGGTATCATTTTTGTCAATGTCATTTGAATTTGAGAAATTTGTTTAAATTATATCCTTCAGATATTTATAAAAAGGTTATGTAAGATAAAATATCCAAACCAAGTTTTCTAATTCACAGAAATTCGTCATAAGCGAGAGGATGTTAAGGAGGATTTGAATGACGAAGATTTAGAGAAAATTGTAGATCTAACGCTTACAGAGACAGAAACTATCTGGTTATTAGACATGCCGGGCGTCTGTATCTCAACAGAGAGTGATGAGGCGGCTAAAGTTAACAAAAGGAATGAACAGTATAAAGATGTAAATAAACTAGGTCTAATTTATTCCTTGATTGATACTCTTTATTAAAAGTTTAAACACTATTTTATTTCATTACTTGAGCACATGTATATACTCATACAAAGAATTTCAGTTCAAAAATTGAGAATCACTCCTATTCTTAAATGATTTAATTATTCTATTTTCAACTTGAGATAGTCCAAAGTGGCATAATTAGTGATGGTTTTATTCATGCCATCTTCAGTGTCCAATCTTGGAGGGGGATCATGCCGAATCTCACACTGTTTTGAATATTCCACCCTACATGTGTATGGAATTGGGGATTTTATTACAAAAACAAAGAAGGAAAGACTTCCCCCCTTGTTTTGGATCTTGGATTGGACACTGCCATCTTGTACTTTTCACTTCACAATTTGCCTTTTTTTTTTAAAAAAAATAACCATGCTGTTTTCTTTAAAATTTGACCTCATGATTATTGATTAAAATACATGATCACAGGATACTATATATATAACTTGTATGTCTTTTTAACTATTAGTATACTAGAAGCAGGTTTCGCCAGCCGTTGATGAATTTGCAGACAATTTGGATCCAGATCCGACCCCACAAAAAATGGACTGAGCAGGCCGACCTGGGTCAATTCATTACGCAGAACGATAATGTTGGTTTTCTCGTCAAACTGCTCATATCTAATTAAATGGAAGCATAACATACAACAGAGAATCAATTTTATATGTCATCCAGTTCAGACAGGTATCATGAAAATGATTCTTTAATGGCTGCATTTAGTTAGTATTCTCCAACCAAATAACTTATATCACAGTTCACCTTTCACTTCAATTTGGGAAAAAATGAAGTATTGTGAATTTGATCATTTTTCTTTATGGATTTATACATATATATATTTCAGTTGATAAAAAACAAACAAGGCAATGACAGATTTGCAGAGAGAGGCATGAACACATTTAATGAACCACAGAAATGTAAATTGGTGCAGACTAGTAAAATTGGATATACTGTGAGTATCAAGGGGTGAATTATTAAATATCAGCATATATTTAACCTTTTTCCACATGTATATATGCATTCTGATGCCTCTGCAGTAGACGACTTTTGAAAACACTGTAACAAAAGCTGAAATTGCTCAAAACGAGCAATTTCTTCTTTTGTCACAATGTTTTCAACTCTTTGCTATAATTCAAAATCGTCTTGCTAAATGTCTTCAATGTCGTCTGCTGCAGAATTGTTGTATGTTGAAAAGGGGGGTTAAGTACTAACTGTTTACCTGATATGAATTGGTATATTTTAAGTTGTTTGATTTGAAACACGTCATAATTTCTACCATGCCAACAAAACATTCATTATTTTTTTTTCCCAAATACAATAAATCTGCAGCAGATGACTTAAAAAACCCATGTTTAAATCAGAATTGTTGCCTCTGCAACTACTTTCTCCCCCAAATTAGCTTTCCAGTAGAATTTAGAGGAAATGAGGATTAATATGGAAAAGATTATACATGTATATGTTTATTGTTAATATCACAGATAACTTTACCATTAACCAATGCAGATGCCTTGATGCTTCTGCAACAAACATTTCTTTAAACCATTGTGAAAAAGGTAAGTAAGACATTGGCTGTATGTTCTCCCGCATTGTGAAAAAGGGACATATTGTGAAAAATAGGCATCTTCTCTTTTTTTTTTAGCAATGTTTGCAACACAGTATCAATATCTTGCTTTCAATGGCAAGATAGTACCTATTTATCCTCAGATCTTTTTAAAACAGATGACTTGAAAAATGTCACATCAGGTTAACATTAAACTTGCAGGAAACTGGTATCAATGCTACAACCTGGGACATGTATGATACATTCCAACAAATGGAAAAAGAAACAAAAGGTAGGAGTCATATTATATGATTTGTCAGAAAAACTCAAGAACCATTAACCATATTCCTGATTAAGACAACATTGGACATCTCTGCATCAGACAACAACAAACAATTGCTTGTTATTGCACAATGCTTTCTATACTGTGAGGGTTACACCCGCACTTGTCTGGATTTTTCAAGTTTTGTACTGACATATTTGTTAAGCTTTCTAATACTGTCTTATTCATACCCATATTTTCTAAAACATGCTGCTCATTCAATCTTCATCTACAGTTTTTCTGAACACATAGAAAATAAATTTCAGTTCAGTTTTCTTGGCTTGATTAAGATACTTGGTCATTGTTCAAAAAAGCATTTTGTACAATATTCTTCACATCAAAACATACTGTGCTGTCAGTGGTTAGTATGTGCTACTAGAGTTTGGGAGGACGTCAGGGTTCATTGCTTGGTTAGGTCAAATCTAAGACTTTAAAAACAAAATTGCTTTCCTCCATATCACTCAGGGTTTTGGGGATTGTTGTTTTGTGTTTTATGCAGCTTTCAACGATTATCAGTTATACCACTTTGTTTCCTTTGTAAGTTACTGGTAATACTAGTTCATTTATCCTGACACAATCCAGTCATTCATAATACTCACCCCGCAACCCTGAGTGTCAAGGAGGGCAGCCATTACTACCATTTGTAAAGTCTGGGTTTGGGGATGGTTTTGCAACTGATGCATGCATTTTAAAATAAATATACCCATAGTACTGGTAAATCATGCAGTACATTCCCTGAAATAACTGAAATACTGTTAAAAGCACCATTAAACCTCGGAGCATAATTTGTTTCCTAAAATCATTAATTGACATTTACAATCTATCCTTGAGTACCTACAACAAATGGTTTGATTTGGAAATAAGAAAGATATTGATGGGAAAAGATCAGTTTATTCTTCCTCATCTAGACCTCTGAAACTCTATTAACGCTTTCACACATACAGATGCCTTCTGACGCCTCTGCAGGACACAGCTTTTGAAAACATTGTGGCAAAAGGAGAAATTGCTCATGATGAGCACTTTCACCTTTTGACACAATGTTTTCAACTTTATTCAATAATTGGTCTTTCATTGGAGTGTATCCATATTTTTTACTAAATGTTTTCAAAGTCGTCTGCTACAAATTTGTTGTATGTGGGTTTATATCACATGTTGCAGCTAAAGCCCAGGCTGATGATGATGAGGAAGGTACGATATCCAGACCAAGTAGTCCTAAAGATGATCCCGATGGAGAGAAAACTGTCGAGACCGAGGATGTGGGTGTTGGTACTGCACTACCAAGAGAGAAAAGTGCTAGCTCAGTCAGAATTGGTATGTCAACATTAAGCATTGGAATAGTATATTCAAGGTTTAACATCATACAGGCCAGTCTTTAATGTACTTACGGAACTAGTTATAACTCAAAATGATGCACCACACTGAAATTAATCAGAATAATCTGCTATATTGAACTAACTGCACAACTAGGTGACAGCATTATGGATAAAAGATTTGAGTACCTCTTTTTAATAGGTTTTCTTTTAATATTAGGTCACCTGACCTCTAAAGTGCAGGATGAGCTATTGTGATCGCTCACCATCCAGCTGTCTTGTGAACTGTCTGTGGGATTCTCCTTCAAAAAACTTTTCCTCCTTAACAATTGGATCAATTTCAAAATAATTTCATATAGATATTCTGTAGATTTTAAAATCTTCTTTCCAATAGAACTTGTCCGACATGAAAATAATCTTGAACAAATGTACCCTGAGTGATGATTTTTGATTGTTCAAATTATTTTAATACGTTTAAATTAGGCCTAGTTAAAATCATGGCCATCAGTTGGTTGGGCTCTTTTGCCTTATACATGTATGTGTAATCCCGCCAGAAAAATCTTCTTGTCTAAATAACAACAACACATGTTCGCATCAGAAATACATTGTACATGAATATAGTAAGTGTACTTTATGGTCATCAGTACAAACTATGGTCAAACCATAACTCGATGACTTTTCAGCATCATAAGCAAATATGAGACTGGAAAAGTAAAGTCCTTCATGATATTTTTACATAGAAGTATGTGTCTTTAATTGAAGTTCTGTTAACCCTTTCCCACATACAGACGCTTTCAGACGACTCTGCAGCAGATGACTTTTGAAAACATTGTGGCAAAGGTGAAATTGCTCATGATGAGCTATTTCACCATTTGCCACAATGTTTTTAACTCTATTTAAAAAATTAAACTGTCATTAACGGAGATTTTTCACATTTTTGATAAGGGCTGTTCCAGAAAAAAAAGTCTGGGGGGGGAGGAACGACCAGCAATTTTGAGGGTACCCCCCATAGAATTTTAATTATTTTTTGGGCACCCCCCATAGAATAAAATTTCAATTTTACCCCCCACCTAGAGAATTTAAATTATCACATTCATAGCAATTTTATTCATGTTTTATACTTTTTAACACATTCAAGCAGATCCAAATTAAAATGCATGTGTTAAAAGACATCCAGAAGTATCATATTTGACCATGACCAAGAGTGTACCTTCCTAGATAACCCAAACCCAGTCGGTAGCAATGCAGGCTCAGCCATTTTTCTTTCCTATGTTTGACAAGAGTCAATGTGACATGCATCTTCCACCAATCTTCTAAGTCTATGTGGAAAAGCAGCCAGTTGCTTTGGGAAGATTGTTGTGCGAAATACTGGTGTGTGAAAACCAGGAAATACATTTATACACTGGAGTTCCAGTATATCGCGATATTCGGGGTCCAAGGCCTAGCATCGCATTGGAATCCGATCGCGAATTACCATTAGAAATTAAAGCAATCAAGTAATATGCTTCAGCATGCCAAATCCCGACACTCATCAACTGCATGCAATGGCGATGAAAAATGTCTCAAAATCTAATCTATTTTAGCAGTCCAGAATATGGTGTCTATTATATGTGTATATACTTTTGCTGTATTACGAATATAATCCTCACTTTTATTTCCAAATTGGCTAATATTGAGGGATGTAAAACAAACTCTTTCTAACCGCCATTTGCAATGTCTCCTTTCCTTACATTTTTTTCTTATTTAAAAGAAAAAAAATTCACAAACCATGTATTAATAGCTTTAAATGCATATATAGCAGACAGCGTTTGAAAACATTGTGAGAAAAAGAGAAACTGCTTATTATTAGCGATGCATCCTTTCCCTACATTTTTTTTTCTAGTTTCAAAGTTGTTAAACAAGGGAAAATAAAATTCCATACCCTTTAAAATCCTTTCCAATTCAAAGTTAATTTATCCAATTTCAAACAAAATGATGTAATATCTCTTTTTGTCACAATGCTATAAAAAGAAGTCTGCTGCATGTGCGTCAAAATGCGTGTGCAAATTGGTAAGGATTAAATCAATTTTCCGTAAATCATTGACCCCGATAGAACTACCCCCCCCCCCCCCATAAATGAGCTACGTCATACGTCCAGTAAATAGAACAAAAGGGTCCTTAGGTATGACGTAATTTTACTGAGATCTTGCCATGTGATTATAAGGTGACCGTGACCTTATGCTTATGTAATCTTAATGGATTTTCCCAAACATTTACATCTGGACCAGTCCACGTAACATATCTTTACTTCTGTGTAAATTACACACACTTTTAATAGGCTTCAACAATGCAATTACTTTTGACTCGGTTGCAGCAGAAAGCTTTTGAAAACATTTTCAGAAAAGGAGAGAAACATGACTGTAATGGCCTATTTCATGCATGCATCAGTGTGAAATCGGACAAATTTGACTCAAGGGTTTATTGCATGGTTGATACAGGCACGTGGTTTAGAAAAACAGCACCGACACCCCACTAAACCCTTTGTTCGATTTTCGCGCTTTTATTTTTATAAGAAAATATTAAGGAGCAATATTTTTTTGAATTTGGAATAATCATTTGTTTTTGCTTATTTTTGGATTTATAAAATCAGGTTTGTGCTTTATTTATCTAAATGGTTTCTTTCTCCAGTTTTGCAATGAGTACCATGTTTTACAGAATTATGTCATTTTTTTGTGGACATTTTTTTTATTCGAAATTGTATTTTTGAGGGGTTCAATTTTCAAATTAAATAGGAAAATAGGCTCTTTTTTCAAGATTGCAACGGGAGCCAAGTCGCCATTGCGTTCTACTGAATATCGCGTTGTACCCGTGCGCGAATTATCCACATTCCAGTGTAGTAGGTAACTGGCTGTCGTGATATAACTGATAAACGGCGTTAAACTCGAATCAATCATATTTATAATACAATTGGCTGAAATATGAGGCCAAGTTTGTAACGGATATGCCAATGCTAAATAATAGTGTGGCAAACTGGTCTAGTATGGAGAAATCCACAAAATGTAATTTGGACTAGATGAAATAATGAACATGTATTTCAAGCGGGCATCTTGTAACCGGTGTCCCGTGTCGTAAAAATCACTGAAGCGTCATTATCACCAATATTTATTAGCGAGCTGATAAAGTAAATGCGATCTCGTATCCAACAATTAAAAATTAGAAAACGCTCGACATTGCATTCCCGCCGAATTTATTACGGGTTTTTTATACAGTAAATAAACCGACCACCCACAGAATTAAAATACATCTTTTGCCCACTACCTAGAGAATTTTATTTAAAAAATACCCCCCACCCACAGAATTTAAATAGCTTGTCGTTCCTCCCCCCCCAGACATTTTTTTCTGGAACAGCCCTAAGATGTTTTCAAAGTTGTCTGCTACAGATATGTTGTATGTAGGAAAGGGTTAAATCAGGTGAGTGAAAAAGGACCATCCCGATCCTCGTTGCTTTTATTTACATATATATATATATATATATATATATACATGACTTCTTACAGAAATTGCTTCAAAGATACCCCCTTATGTCAAGTTTCCTTTTGGCGGAACATGGTATATATAAAATTCCAAAATTTTGTTTTAACAGCTAAAAATCTACTTTTTGAAAGCTATATGAGAGAAGGTAATCCAATAGATATTTTGTATTCATTTATCTTCTTTGTAACTTTATCTTATTCATATATGGATATTTATCTTGATTATTTGCCCATTATAAGTACTCAAATTTGATACCCTCAAATAGTTATGGTTTTGTATTATAAATGCATAGTTAAAAATGAAAATTGGGTTCAGCTAAAGCAAGTCCAAGTGATGTTTGCTGATTATAGTCTCAATCAATAAATACTTTCAACTTCTTTCTGTGCCTTATTTATTTATCTTGGTATTAGGGTCACATAATAACACTTCATGAATATGTGTAAACATGAGTAGTCTTCAACAGCTTCAATGGTTCTAGTCCAAATTTGACTTAGCATGAAGGAGTTTGGAATATTTTGGAGTTTGGGTGGGTGAGGGAGTGCTTCTTAGATAGTTAACACATTGAACAACTCTTTACATTACTTTTTAGCTCGACTATTCAAAGAATAATGAGAGTTTTACTACTCGCCCCGGCGTCAGCGTCTCCAACGGCGTCCGGTTAAAGTTTTAGGGCAAGGTGGTATTTTCATTCATAAGTATTTGTGCTAGGGCTTTCATATTTGGAATATAGTTATATCTTATACCTTTCTTCACATTGAATGCTAAAGATGCTGAGTGTAACATTCTTTTTGGGTTAAAAAACATGATTTCGGGTGGTTAAAGTTTTAGGGCAAGTTGGTGTCTTCATTTAATGAGTATGATCTTCTTTTAGGGGTCAAAGGCATAATTTTGGGTTGATAAAGTTTTAGGGCAAGTTGGAATTTTATTTTTATTTTTTTACTTTTTCTCAATAAGTGCTTGTGTTAGGGCTTTCATATTTGGAATATAATGACATATAATACCTTTCTTCACGTTGTATGTTGAAGATGCTGAGTGTGACTTTTTGGGGTAAAAAACATAATTTTTGTTCGATTTTGAGAATTTAAGATAAACTCATAAATTTTGGTTACATTCCTTTCTAATTGTGATCATTCATTTATCAAATATAATTCTTCAACATTTCAAACAGGTTTTTTAAATTGTATATATTTAAATGTATGTATCTATTCAGTTGCTTTTACATATAGAGTATATATCATTTAATAGTACTTTATTAAAGGCAATATACTGAAATAGTGCTTAAGTGAATAAGCATTGTTAAGTCGAGCGCGCTGTCCTCCGACAGCTCTTGTTATTATTGTTGTTTAAATAGATTGTTAGGAAAAACCATAAAGACACTATTTTCTAGTAGGTTTGGAGTATTTATTTGTTTGATATTTTACTGACAGCTAAAACAATCATGGCCACAGGTAGTGTATTTGCACATTTATTATTTTACCCTCATAATGTTTATACCCAATCTCATCTTCCTGGATTAATGTTGTTAAAAAGGAGAATAATTAAATTTTGCTCTTTTCATGTAATCTGTTACCCTTTCCCGCGAAGCCTCGGTTAGTTCAGTCGGTAGCAATGTGGGCTGACAATCCAGGGGTTGTTTGTTCGAACCCCAGATTGGCCAACATTCTTTCTGACATTTGATAAAAGTCAATGTGACAAGCGTCATTCTTCTTCAATCAATGGGCTAATAATCTATTTCGAAAAGCAGCCAGCTGCTTGGGAAGTTTGTTGTGGTGATTACTTGTGTGGGGAAGCTAGAAGAACATGAGTAGGTGAACTGATCGCCGTGATCAAACTGAATAATTGTTGAAACGGCGTAAAATACCAATCAATCAATCAACTGTTGCCCTTTCCCACATACATAAAATTTGTATCAAACAACTTCTCCTTTTGTCACAGTGTTTTCAAAAGTTGTCTGCTGCAGAAACATCAGAGAGCGTATATATGTGGGCAATTTTTGTTGTTGTTTGAAATAAATAATATGAAATGCAAAAGGATTGACAGAAAAGCACAAATCTGATGTGTATAGATGTCTACGACTTTCAATTGACCAAAGAGGCCTATTTAGTTTACTCATTTTGCTGTAAGAATTTCATTTATTTTGGTTTTTCCTTAAACAGAAAAGAAACTTCTTTGTTGTAATGGCAAATTTGATAATTTTGCTGAACCCTTTCCAACTTACATCAAATCTGTAGCAGATGACTGAAAACATCAAGGCAATATATTGAAATTCACCATAAATGAAAAATTATTATTGAATAAGAGTTGAAAACAATGTGACAACAGGAGAAATCAACCATCATAAGCAATTTCTTCTTTTGTCACAATGTTTTTAAAAGTCTTCTGTTGCAGATGTGTCAAAATGTATCTGCATGTGGGAAAAGGGTCAACCTCATGTTTAATGTTATTGCTTCTACTTTTATGCTTATACCCACATTTTTATTTCTCTGCCAGATTATTTAAATTAGTCAATTGTTCCAAATTATATCAGATCGGACCGAACATATTTAACTCTTGCCCACATACAGACGCTTTCTGATGCCTCTAAAGCAGACGATTTTTGAAAACATTGTGACAAAAGGAGAAATTGCTCAAAAAAAGCAATTTGTCCATTTGCTACAATGTTTTCACATTTTCAGTGATTATCATTCTTCTATAGAGAATTTCAAAAAGAATGACAATGTTTTCAAAGTCATTTGCTGCACTTTTGTTGTATGTTGGAAGGGGTCTAAAGCGCAGGTTCTGTTGGGTGACATACACACATATACTTAGCATCAGGGTTAAGGTCACTTCATTGCTCCTACTTTTATTTCAGAAATAGTAACATTATTTGATATAAGACCAGGGCTCATATTCACCTTTCATTCTCAATATGATTATAATTCCTATTCAAAGTAACACATTTACTGATTTGCTATACCAAATATTGTTTACCAATCAGAAATTGTGTAACATTGAGATTTGAGATATTCCATAAATATAGGTTGGTGAAAAGAGGACCAGGTCTTATCCTGAAGCTCCCCAAAAACACATAAATAAATATGCAGAAGTTTCTATCCAAATTTATTGATGTTTGTTGCTTAATTTTAACCCATTACTTCACATGGCTTTTCATAGGTCGTCTGCTTTACAATCATCAGACGAACAATTTAACCAATCTAGAAAACTGAAAGAATTATATTGATAAAGATTTGAAATTTGGCAATAAAAGGTGAAATTGCTTGTTTTGAGCAATTTCACCTTTTATTGCAATGTTTTCAAAATTCGTCTGCAACAGCAGGCGTTAAACGTCGTCTATGTGAAGTAATGGGTTTGAGCTTAATAAAGGCTTATTGACTTCGGATAAATTATTGGTTAATTTTTTTTAGCAGAACAATGTGTATGCTAACTATCAAGATCCTTTAGAAATATTGTTCCCTGATAAAATTTGGATATGGGTGGTTGTGTGTTCGATCCCGGGCTGGGTCTTACCAAATACTTCAAAAATTGGTAGTTATGGCTGCCCTCCTTGGTGTTAACGTTTGCGGGTTTAGCATTACGACTGACTGGCCGGTGTCAGGATAAATGGACCAGCAGTACTGGTAACTTACCCAGGAAATCCTGTGATATTACTGAAACATTGTTGAAATCAACATTAAACACCAAACAATCAAACAATCCCCGACACAAATGATATTTGATGCCGTTGCTGTTCAGGCCTATTATGAAAACATTGTGGTAAGAGGAGAAATTCCATGATCCTATATGGATATCCTTCTTTTTACCTAATTGTGATACTATTGTTTATTCAGTATACTTGTACCATAATTTAAATATATAATTGTAGATAACATATTTAGCTATACAACAAGTAATATTTTGAAAAATAGAACTATATCAGAAATTGTTGAAATGTCTTGAAATATAGATAAGGAAAGGAAAATACTGTACAATGTAGATTTCATGGTTCCATGTATCAAACCATCTCACTCTTTAGCATCAGTAACAACATTAATATGCAGCATTTTAGTGGAAGACATAAATGAAGAATGTTCCCAAGTGAAATCAATTTATCCTCCATCACTTATCCATTTCCCTGTTATGGTATTTTTTCGGAATACAAAGTTTTGTGAGAACCATTATTCAATTGATGAATGATTGGATTAACTTTTCCCATAAGCTACAAGCTTTCAGCAGACAACTTTGAAATGATCTTAGCAAAAATTTTGGATATCTTTATTAATGAAGGTATAAATATTGAATAGAGTTGTAAACAAACAAAGAAATTGCTCAAAATGAGTAATTTCTCATTTTGTCACAATGTTTTCATCTGCTTTAGTTGGGTTAGAAATTGCCTATATGTGAGAAATGGATAAAATTGGGTTTTAAACTATTTTCAACTGAAGTTTTGATGGATGTAATGCAATTATATATTTACTACATTACAGATAGTAGAGCTACCAATTCCTCATCCTTTGCTGGCTCAGAGAGCGTGTTTGCCAGCAAAGACGCTGGCCTGTCCTCAGTGCCTGCTGACATGACTGCTGCGGATGAAGAGAGAATACTGAATGTAAGTTAAACACTAACGCTTTCCTTGATATATGGTTAACATTTGATGCCACTGCAGCAAAAACCTTATCAAACAAATCTTGATTAACCTTTTCCCTCATACGACAATTCTGCAGCAGACGGCTTTGAACATATTTTGTCAAAACATAAGAAATCTCAATAATTGAATGGATAACCTATGACAAAAAGTGGAAAACATTGTGGCAAAAGGAGAAATTGAAGTTTTGTGCAATTTCTTCTTTTGTCACTTTGTTTTCAAAAAGCTGTCTGCTGTAGAGGCGTCAGAAAGCGTCTATATGAGGGAAAGGGTTAACAGCGGAATTACACAAAATGAATAATTCTTTGTTTTCCAACAATGATTTCAACTTGGTATCCAAATGTTGCTTTCAATCTTTTCATTATGATGCACGTCATATTGCAGACCTTTCCAAAAACAGACGACTTCTAAAAAGTCATATCCAGTAACTGGTTGAAAAAAACAATGTTGCTTTCAATCTTTTCCTTATGATGCACGTCATATTGCAGACCTTTCCAAAAACAGACGACTTCTAAAAACTCATATCCAGTAACTGGTTGAAAAAAACAATGCTTTTGAATACCTATTGATTTGGTAACTCAATTGACTTGAAATTACCAGCCAATCTGTTATATTCAGTAATTAACTGTTATCCAGCTGAAAACCTACAACTGGTATCGTTAGTTTGTTTTTGCCAATGTTTTACATATTAATGGAGTAGTGTTTTAGCTGTTTATTGATGAATAACGAAGAATGTAGAACAAGATTAAACTGGTGAAATGTGCAGACTGATCTTAATGTACCTTGTTGGAAATGAAGTTTAAAGTCACACATACCATAATTGTCAAATTGTGTTTCATTAAACCTTTCCCATATGTAGACACTTTCTGACGACTGCTTATAATGAGCAAATTCTACTTTTGCCACAATATGTTCAAATCTATTCAATAGTTATACATGTACATTTATTTATACAGATTTTTCATATTTTTGTATAGATGTTCCCGTAGTTGTCTGCTACAGATGTGTTGTATACGGGAAAAGGGAGTTAAAGTCATGTATAATGGAATAAGCATTAATAAAATCATACAGGCTGTAAAACTTTATTTCTGCAGTGAAACATATTTGCTAAAAGTTAAACCTTTCCCACATAAAGAGGCTTTCTGCTGCAGATGACTTTTGAAATGATTGTGGCAAAAGGAAAAATTGCTCATAATGAGCAATTTCTCCATTTGCCACAATTATTTCAACTCTATTCAATAATCATACTATCGAGATAGTATAGAGATTTATAGAGATTTCTATGTTTTGGGCTTGATATTTTCAAAGTTGTCTGCTGCGGATTTATTGTATGTGGTATAGGGTTGCTTCACTAATGATATTATAAATATTTACTATCAGAATTGTTATAGTTAAACTACACTAATGACATTATATATTTTACAGTCAGAAATGTTCAAGAAAGATCTGTTTGTGATGGAACGAGTTATTAACTTGAACTCATATCAACCTAAACAAGCTTTATATAGAGATTTCAAAATTGTTAAAGGTAAGTCCATAAAACATTAACTATCAAATAATAGAACATATATTAAAATTATCATCTTAGAGCTTGTTAGCAAAATTTTAGCATAAAGTGCTCATGGTGAGTTTTTAGGATCCTTAGTTAAATGGATAAATTGCGCATAATGAGATAAAAGGTTAAGAAATAAACTAATCTGTCCCATAAATATTTGTTCAGGGTTAGAATGACACACACATGCACAAAAATGTTTTTTATCCAAATAACATAAACTTTTTCTGCCTATTCCTGTAGCAAAAAAAACTACAAAAATCTTTTTAAGGTCTATTTCATCAGAAAAATAGTGTCTAGATGCACTAACTAGTTGAAGGATGATACTTCTAACTGTAGATTTTAACAAAATAGCATTTCTTTACTCATTAGCAAAACTATACATTATGAATCACATCACATGATACATCGATACTCTAAGTTCAAACCAAGCATGTTTCCTGCACTATCTGAGAAAAATATTCATCTTAACCCTTTCCTTCCTATAGACGCTTTCTGATGCCTCTGCAGCAGACGGCTTTTTGAAAACATAGTGACAAAAGAAGAAATTGCACAAAACGTGCAATTTCTCCTTTTGCCACAATGTTTTCCACTTTTTGTCATAGGTTATCCGTTCAATTATGGAGATTTTCTATGTTTTGAAAAAATACGTTTAAAGTCGTTTGCTGCAGAATTGTCGTATGAGGGAAAGGGTTAAGACATAGTAATTTCTATCTGACAAACTAAAACTCTTCTTTTGACAGAATTAGAAGTAGTCATGTGCAGGTACAATATTTTTACTAGCTCATCTTTCATGGAGAAAACAAAATAGATACATGTTTTGTCTCAATTCATGAATCAGCATTACTCTACCTCTTTAGGATTGTACAGACTTTGCTTTATTCAACAAGTGTTTTATTTGCAGCAGCAGCAGTAGTTGACATAGAATCATAGCATGAACATATTTTTATCATGCTGACATTATTACTGACTATGTCATGTCCTTTTACCATACATGTATATATATCACCTTAAACAGGAAGCTTGCCGGAAGAAACCAAGGATCAACAAACAGTTTCTGGTAATTTGGAGTGAACTAGATTTAACCTATCCCTTGTTTTCCTCACCAATTAAACTTTGTGATTAAGGAGGCCGTGACTCGAAATGAACCATGGTTTCTATTGCATAAGTGTTTAGATCCTTTTGGTCTTCAACGTGTCATCATAAAGAATTGTACAATGCAATTTGTTTGTTTGGATAGCAGTATTTCTGCTGCATTGATATCTGGATATCTGATAAACATTCCAGTAGTACTCACAGGTTACTTACCCAGGAAATGCTGAAAAATACTGTTGAAAGATGCATTACACATCTTTTAAACAAAGAATCTGACTGAAGAAAAAACCCAATTGTCTATTTCTTCCTCCTTCTGCCTAATTTGTTTGATTTGTTTGTTAATCATTAATGTATGTATTTTCTAATGGATGTGTGTGTTTGTGTTGTTTTAAAACAAAGATCAAGGTCGGTTTATATCATGTTTAAAGATTTTCTATTGGTTAATGTACGTTTTAACATATTTTATATTTTATCACCAGTGAAGTAAGTAGGATTTCTGCGCATTTTTAGCTTACCTGAACACAATGGTGAGCTATTGTGATGGCCTGATGTCCGTTTTTCGTAGTCAACAATTTCTTAAAATGATATCTCCTCCTAAACCGCTGTTTGGATTTTGATTAAATTTGGTAGGAATGATCCTTGGGCAATCCTCTTTCATTGTTGTTCAATGAAATTTATTCTCTGCAGAACTCGGGTTGCCATGTCAACCGAAAGGAAACACTTTAAAAAAAATTATGCCCCTGGGTTCAATAATTGAGGTCACACATGGTCATAGAGATATATAGGGGAAAACTTTGAATATTTTCTTGTCTGAAACCGAAAAGCCTACAGCTTAGATATTTGGTGCGTAGCATTGTCTAGTGATCCTCTAACCAGATTGTTCACATAATGCCTCCGGGGTCAAAAATGGCCCGGCCCCGGGGATCACCTGTTTTACGTAGAGATATATAAAGAAAACTCCCTAGTAGAGTTTAGATATTTGGTGTGTACTACTGTCTAGTGGTCTTCTTCCAAGATATTTCAAATTGGTCCCGCCCCTTGGGTCGTCTGTTTTACATAGAGATATATATGAAAAACTTTGAAAATCTTCTTATCTGAAACAGACCTATCAGTTTCCTCATGTCATATTAATTTGACAAAAGAATTAGCTTACTTGACCACATTACAAATCATATTGCATAATACAGGTGAGCAATCCAAGGCCATCATGGTCCTCTTGTTTTGCAATTATTACGAATATTCAGAATTGTTTGTCAAAAATATCCATAGATATTTCCTCATATGTTTAAGTTGAGACATGATAACTAATTCTGTAATCACGAGAGCTATCAATCCAGGAATTCTAAGTTTGAACATCTCAGCATTAGAAAATAACTTTTTTGGCTGGTAGCAAGTACTTGCTACCTGCTTAGAAAGTAGGTAGCATGAACAAGAAAAACAAAAACATAAGCAAACTTTCTCCTTTTAATTTAATTTATCTAAGGACTTGAGATTATTTGATTAAATTCGATAATTAATATGCATCCACGAAAACAGTTGGTGGAGTTCTTATTATCTGGTGTAATGTTATGAGTAAACAAATCACCTTGACAATTTGTTTGTTTGAACAAATTGATAAAAGAGTATGTAATTAAGCACAGATAGGAACAGAAGCATAGAGCGAGAACGGAAACTTGGCCATTTCTTTTTCAAGTTTTTGCTACTGACTTTTTGGGCAGGTAGCAAGTTCCTGTTTTAAGTACCAAATTTGCTACTGTTAATTTTGATTCCTGATTTCAGTCATACTTTCTGATATTTGGCAGTTTTCAATGTGACTAGAATCATTCGTCTTTCACCAATGGGCTCAATAGTATAGTCCGTGTTGGAAGGAAACCAGTTTCCAGGGAAGAATGTTGTGTGGAGCAGAGATCTAGATAAGGAGGAGTATACAGCTCTTTTCTCCATAATATCTGTCTTATTGTCCAACCAAACCCCATGATGTTGGTACTCCAAAGAATCGTCTCACTGAGACGATTCTTTTGAGTACCTACACCATAGGGCTAGAGCGTCAAATAAATTGTTAAGAACATGCAAACTTACCCTTATCTAGAACTTGGTTCGAGTACAGGTGCGAGAAAGCCAGGAAACATGTTAGGAGAACTGGTTGTCATGATATAACTGAAATAACGTAACAGATAGTGTTAAACTTTAATCAATCAAATATGTTTGAAGCAGGCAACTATAAAACTTCTCACGTAATGTAATGATGGAAACTTCCAACAGGCAACATTGGCTGCTTTGACATTTCTCATTTTTTTCAAATCTGAAAAGTTTCAAAGAAGATCTTAGTTGAAAATATCAACTGGTACAAGCTGTGACAGATGTTTTTCCAATCTGTTACCTATTTAGAAGAACAGTTCTTTGATAGGGGATATGTATCTATTGCTTCACCTTAGAATGGCAGACACAGGAACAATTTTCATGCAGAATCATGGGATGTACCCATTTACCTAAGCTGCATGTGTTTGATGTAACTTTCATGTAAAAATCTCAATAACAAAATGTTTTTGTAGTATAAATCTGAAATGCAGCATAAGTCTTAGTATAATGAAGATTCGTTGAAATGAAATGCAGTATGCTGTGCAGATATTAAAATAAACACATAAATTTGTAAAATTGCTGAAAATTGTCACAAGTATCACAACAAAAACTGTAGATTGGTATCAAACTATGTTTATTTTGTACATAGGATGTTTTTAACTGACTTCATTTTGTGTTAAACTGCCCTCACTTTTAGTCTTTAAACAAATGTTGACGTAAATTTAACTGTTTCAGCTAAAATGTTTTTTAAAACAAACCAATATATGATTGTGGCTTTAGTGTCACCTGTCTTTGTAGGGTTTTCCCGCAATTTGCCAGTTTGTTTGTCCGTCATACTTCAATTTGTTTATATTAAATGGGTATATATTGGAATCAAACACTAAACACATGTATTCCTTTCAACACTATGTTGTAATTTGTCACCTTCACAAAGTGTATAGGAATTTCTGGCTCAACATCTGCTACTGTTGACCTCTTTATTTTTTATTTTTCAATTTGGAAAAATCAAGTCAATGCTGTGTGATAATTAAAGGAGAAAACGTTTAGCTAAAAGGATCTCTTTCTGATATGGAAATTTTCTCTTTTCCCTACAATGCTAAAAGATTATATGCTTAAAAGTTGCTAAAGATATTCCATCATTTAATATTGAAGAATATATATGTGTGATCTTTATGAAACTACATATTTCTAAATCTCCCATTAGCAATATTTGAGTGACAGAGCTATAAAACATGAATTTATTTCAAATTACATTTTAAGAGTAGAAAATTAACACATATAATGAACTAGTAATTATAGACAATATCAGGGACATAGATCTTAATTCCTGACTATATGGACTGATGTTTTCTGTATTTAAGATATTGACCGGGAGGTAGAGGCAGCCCCGAAACAGTTAGCTGTAACAGGTGATATTGGTCCAAATTTTGATCGTCTATGGTCGTATGTGTGCAAGATGACACAAGGCAGAAATGTTAGCTGTGTTTCCTGGAACAGAGTTAATCCTGTATGTACTACAGAAACCGGTGTTATTATTTTTAATGATACAGCCAATTGTTTATGTCTCTGTGCTAGACAGATCTTTAAAATATGGAAGGAAATGAAGAATTTGCTAAAAACAAAAATGTCTCTTTTCCCAAAATGTTTTCAACTGGATATCAAATACATAATTTCTATTTTCCATAAATTAAAGTTTTTATCTGCATGTTTTTAAAACAGTTGACTCTAAAAATGACATATAAGGAAAATGATTAAACTTCTGTATTAAATGGATAATTGTTATCCTGAGAGAGTATGATTTTTAAAATATCTTAGGGGGGAAAACGATTACATGTACTTGCAAAAATTTGTGAATGGAAAAGATAGATTATTTACATTGTATTTAATGGGAACACGAGTGAACATCTTGCTGGCAGAGAAAAGTATGGTGTCTTGATTTGCAAGATATCAATTCTTTAATATAAAGTTTTTCCCTATAGTTATTTGGAAAGATTTCTACCTAATTTGATAAAATGCACTAAATGTTTAAGGTGAAAAGGATTCTATTTGTAAGCAGATCAGAAATAATCTGTTGCAATGATAATTGAGATGTGTGATTTTTTTTAGTTTTTTCATTTCTGCCAGTTGAGTATAAAATATTGTTTATGACTTTCAGGATCTGATTGCAATTGGTTATGGACAATTTGAGTTCTCCAATCAAAGAGAAGGTCTTGTTCTATGCTGGTCTTTGAAAAATCCAGAGGTGAGTGGAATTTATTTTAGTTTTGTTATACATTTATGAAAAAGAAGAAAATTATATATTACGTTTCATATCCACTGCCCAAGATTCAAGATTCAAGATTTTATTAACCAATTAAGGACCCTCTAGGGGCAGATAATCACAATACAAAACACATTGACAATGATTGTAGCAAAACACATAATACATACATTTATTGTTGAAACAGTATAATAAATACTTACAACAGAGACTTAATTAGGTCTCTGTTCATAAGTATCGTAAGGGCAAATGTCGAAAAGGAAAACAAAATACACACCTGTTTAGTAATAATAACTTGCATGCTTAATTTTAAACTGGAAGATTTTCTGTAAGAAATTCACTTATTGGTAGAGTGGTGGAAGAGCGTCCACCTTTGGGTGCAGGAGATATCAGGGTTCAATCCCAATTGTTTATACCAAATACTTCAAAATGGTAGTAATGGCGTCCCTCCTTGGCGCTCAGGGTTGCGGGTTAGCATTACAGCTGACTAGCTGGTATCAGGATTAATGGACCAGTAGTACTTGTAACTTACCTTATCACTGTGATATAACTGACTGGCTGGTGTCAGGATTAATGGACCAGTAGTACTGGTAACTTACCCAGGAAACGCTGTGATTAACTGACTGGCTGGTGTCAGGATTAATGGACCAGTAGTACTGGTAACCTAGCCAGGAAACGCTGTGATATAACTGAAACATTGTTGAAAAAAACACCAAGCAATCAATCAATCAACCACTGTCCAAGAATTGGCTATTTCCAACATACATAAAATCTGCAGCAGATGACTATCCAGGCAAATATGTACAAACTTTCAATTAGTGAAAGTATAATTATTGAATAGTGTTAAAAATATTGTGTTAAAAGGAGAAATTACCAGATATTCCATCAAAAGTCTGCTGCAGATCCATACAATTGTGTCGTGATGTAGAAAAGGTTTAGGTCCTTATAAATTACATATACTACAAAGATTTATTAAAATATACAGGGATGTGAAAAATAATTTTTTCATAGTGAGAACATTTTCCAGTGGAATGTTGACAGTTGCCCAAATGATGTAAAATGGCATAACATAAATTCATCACAATACACTTTCGCGTGCCATGAAAGTGCCAATTCACAGTCTGCTACTTTTATCAAAATATAACTTGCCTTAAAATTTTGATGAATGTTCATAGATGTTTACCTGATACAAAAACCGAGACCTTCTTGTGCAGACAACTTTTTTAAAACGGTGTGGAAAGAAAAGAAATTGATCCAATTGACTAATTTCCCGTTTTCCTACAATGTTTTTAATTATATTTCAAAACTGTTTTCATTTTTCCAGATATTAAATTGTTTTTTCTCAGAGGTTCAAAGCAGGCAACTTTAGGAATGTCATATCAAGTAAACAGTTAATAATACTGTTAACCCTTTCCCACATACAACAAACCTGCTGCTGCAGACGACTGAAAATATCTAGGCAAAGAAGAGGGTATAGGTCTATTAATGGGAGAACAATTATTGAATAAAGTTGAAAACATTGTGGCAAAAGAGAGAAATTGCTCATCATGAGTAATTTCTTCTTTTGCCACAATGTTTTCAAAGATCAGCTGCTGCAGAGGCATCAGAAAGCGTTGACATGTAGTTAATAAAAAAAAGAAAATCTTTTTCAGTATCCAGAGAGAATTTTCACCTGTAAAGAAGGAGTGACAGCGTTAGATTTCTCCCATGTTAATCCAAGTCTTCTGGCTGTAAGTTATCTAGCAGATTTTGTGCTATCATACACCACCTCAGGGGTCCAGAAGTAGAGCGTCCGCCTCGTTGCCTCGGGTTGGTTCGATCCCCAGCCTGGTCATATCAAAAGTGTTTATAAAAGGGTAGTAATGGCTGCCCTCCTTGGCGCTTAGGGTTGCGGGCTAGCATTATGACTGACTGGCTGGTGTCAGGATTAATGGACAAGTAGTACTGGTAACTTACCCAGGCAATGCCATGATATAACTTAAAAATTGTTGAAAACGGAGTAAAACACCATACAAACAAACAAAATTGAGCTATCATAATATTTTTAAAATTCACAGTTCACTCTTTCCCTGACAGACAGCATTTGCTACCTTTACAGCAGACAGCAAGTGACCTTCTTAATACAGTCAAACTTGTGTTAAGCAGCCACCCAGGGGAGAGTCAAAATTTGTTTGCTGATCACATGTGACTGTTTATTACTAGTCAAATGAAGAAGATGTAATTTATGTTAATCTTCAAGTGGCTGCTTAAGGTGACAGCTAACACAAGTTTGACTGTATGTAACTCATACAACTTCACTGAAAATAAGGTGGATACAGTGCTTTGTTTATTATCCAAAACATTCCTCGTAAAAAATCCTTTTACCTGTGATAGGTTTATGCAAGTTGTCATTTTGATTTTATAAACCTATGTAAAATGGAGAAATATGATTGGTTGAGCTGAAGTTAGGAATGACTGAATGTATTTCCTATATTCAGGTTGGTTTATATGACGGAGGTGTGTCTGTATATAATGTGAACTCGGACAAAGATGAGACCATTCTAGATAACTTGTAAGTATATTCAATCATCTTGAAGATCTGTAACCTTTTCCCACGTGCAGACGCATTTTATTGTATCTGAAGCAGATGATTTTTGAAAACATTGTGAGTTAAGGTAAAATTGCTCTGAACAAGCAATTTTTTCTCCTTTTCGTCTCGCCCATGATAGTGGAGTAAGACATAGCAGTCACTTTTCCGGCGACGGCGGCCGCTTTTACAAATAGCAATATCTCGGCAACCCCTGCTTGAATTTTTCTGAAACTTTGTTAGCTGTATTGTTTGGTCATGGGACATCTGTCAACGTCAACATTTTCAGGGTCAAGGTCATAATTGTGCAGAACTTGACCTTTGTTAGGTAACTTAACCTCAAAACTTAACCTTTCTTATATCTCAGCAACCCCTGCTTGAATTTTTCTGAAACTTTGTCAGATGTATTGTTTGGTCATGGGACATCTGTCAACGTCATAATATCAATGCATTGACAGACACTTACTTTTTCACATTTTATCAACTTTACTTTCTTTTTGCATAGTGATACCATTTAATATCTGATTTTCTTAGAAGGGCGAGACACCCTCAGCCCGAGGTCTTGTTTTACCATGTATTTTTCCAATATGACTTCAAAGTTATCTGACTGCATTGGTGATGTAGTAGTAGATCATCTGCCCTGGTAGCACGTGATCGTGGGTTTGATCCTCTGTCAGGTCATACCATAGACTTTAAAAATGGTAGTAATGGCTGCCATCCTTGGCGCTCAGGATTGCGGGGTTAACATTACGACTGACTGACTGGTGTTAGGATAAATGGACCAGTTCCACAGGTAACTTAACCAGGCAACGATGTGATATAACTGAAACAATGTTGAAAGTGGTGTAAAACACCAAACAATCAATTAATCAATCAAAATTGTCTGTTGCAGATTTGTGCCCTATGGGAAAGGAGGATTAAGTATTCAATCAATTATGTGTTACAATGTATTTGTTTTCAGTTTTACCCCTGGTAAGCATACATCCCCAGTTTGGCAGATCAAATGGATCCAGAGAGACAGAGGTACAGGGGACGAGACTCCAGAAGTGTTGGTGTCTATTTCTACTGATGGTAGAGTTGCTCAATGGTCAATTAGGAAAGGATTTGAATGCTATGGTAAATATGATGTCATATCTTATAATGGAATGTAAATTATAGTTCTTTGAAATGAAATACATTTGGTGCAAGTTCTGATAAAATATTAAGGAAGCATGTAAAATAAATAACTTGAACCCAATCCTACATACAACAAATCTACAGCAGCCAACTTATAAAACATGTACACAAAAATATGGTAAATCTCTATAAATGAAAGTACAATTATGAAATAGAATTTTTAAAACTTATGACAAAAGAAGGAAATGAAAGTGAGCATTTTCTTTTCTTACCTCGATATTTTCAAGATTAGTCTGCTGCAGATCTATCAAAATGCATCAACAAGTGGTAAAGGGATAAACTGAAGCATTTGAAAGTTCTTGCTGTGAAATAATGTATTGGAGATGTGCCATAGGAAAACCTTTAGTTAAGCAGATTAATGACACAATCACAAGTGTAGGTAAAGATTGGTCTGCACATCCATACTCTCTGATCTAAATGGAAAGTTTCTCAAACAATTTTTGAAAGCTTCTGTGTGTAATTGGCAACCAGTGTAGTACCAGATCAATCTGCATGGATGCTCAGGTTGATCTTGATATACACTGTTAACCCTTTCCTTCATATAGACGCTTTCTGACGCCTCTGCAGCAGACAGCTTTTTGAAAACATAGTGACAAAAGAAGAAATTGCACAAAACGTGCAATTTCTCCTTTTGCCACAATGTTTTCCACTTTTTGTCATAGGTTATCCATTCAATTTAATATGGAGATTTCCTATTTTTTGACAAAATACGTTCAAAGTCGTCTGCTGCAGAATTGCCGTATGAGGGAAAGAGTTAACAATTGTTTTGGTGGCATGTAATCATTTACCTTGTGTAAAAACATTTTCGTGTATGTTCTATTTTAATTAGATTTAATGAGATTGAAGAAAATGCCAACTCGTATGGGAGGGAGAAAGGAGAAGAAAGGAGAAGCATTTATTTCACGATTTGCTGGTGGATTGTGCTTTGACTTTAACACTAGAGATACAAATATGTAAGTATAGTGAGATGTTTTGTCTTATTTTTCTGGGTGGTACGTTGGTTAGAGCATCAAACTTTAGGCTGGGAGACCAGGGTTCTTACAGTATTTAATCAATTAACAACTGAGATAGTATTTAAAGTGGCGGCATAAAAAGAAGTAAAACAAATCTTTCATATCAGATGCATCATGTGTTGATTCACTTTTCAACAATGTATTTTGCTGAACACAAATATTGATACCAAAGTTTACTTATAAATGTTGTATTTATTATCAACTTTAAAAATGTGTATTAAGAATTTTCTTTTTCCGTTCAAGTGCTTTATTCAGATGTTTATAGAGTATTTTGGGTGTGATTTCAGTTACCTGGCTGGAACAGAAGATGGCCATATACACAGATGTTCTTGTTCGTACAATGAACAATTTTTGGAGAGTTACACTGGACATACTGTAAGTAATATATGTTCATGTACTGAAATCTATTTCATACACTGTAAGAAGTAAATGTACATATACAAGTACTGTATTCTATCTCACACACTGTTAGAAGTATTTTTACTTGCTGTGAACTCTATTTTATACACTGTAAGAAGTATTTGAAATGTATTCTGTTTTATACACTGTAAGAAGTACATGTACTGTATTCCATCTCATACATTGTGTACTGTATTCTATCTCATACACTGTAAGAAGAATATGTACTGTATTCTATCTCATACACAGTAAGAAGTACATGTACTGTATTCTATCTCATACACTGTAAGAAGTACATGTACTGTATTTTATCTCATACACAGTAAGAAGTACATGTACTGTATTCTATCTCATACTCTGTAAGAAGTATATCGAGGGCTTGGCGTGAAACAGTTTTTATTAAAATTGGTATTTTCTTACCAAGGTTAATCACCTCGCCATGAAGTCTTTATAAGCGTTAAATAATTTTTCTTGGTGCCGTTCCGTGCAATGGTACCTAAATTTGCATTGTTTACAAAGTGGTCAAAATTGCCCCTAAATCAGGGTTTTAAAAAATAGGTTTTTAGTTACAACCGCTTCACGCCAAGCCCTTGATATGTACATGTACTGTATTCTATCTCACTCACTGTAAGAAGTATGTGTACTTATATTGTATTCTATCTCTTACATTGTAAGAAGTATATGTACACATACTGTATTATATCTCAAACACTGTATGTACAATATGTACATGTACTGTATTCTATCCACTACACTGTAAGAAGTATAATGTATTGTATTGTGTATACAGCTCAATATTTCTCTTGGACACATGACAGATATTGAAAGAATTGATTGATAAATACAGATTCTGCTAGGTAGTGAATATGTATGTATGTTTGGTTAGGCCACTGCAGAAGTGTCATTATGTAATCGCTGATAACAGTGAAGAAGTTTGATTCCATTTTTCAATAGAACTTTAATGAATCATGAGCAATTTGCCACAGCATTTTCATAAGTAGTCTGTTGCAGATGCATAAAGTTGTGTCGGAAACAGGAAAAGAGTTGAATAAAAAGTTAATATTGTATAAATCCTTTTTGTTGACAGGGTCCAGTTTACAAGATACAGTGGTCTCCCTTTGTGAGTGATGTGTTCCTTAGTTGTAGTGCTGATTGGAGTATAAGGTTATGGCATCAAGATAAATCAAGACCCGTACTCAACTTCTTCTCTTCTACAGTAAGTCTATTTATCTGTTTTATGGTGCCTCCATGTGACACTTCAGCTCTGTGTCCTTTTGTCCGTCACACTTTGACATAACTGGTAAGAGTTAGAGGTAATTAGCAGGCGCCTTTATCTTCCTACAAAAACTTCTCAATTACAGCTTCTGTCCCGGGTTTGATCTCTGCTTGCCTCATTGATTGTAGAGTGCTTTTTGGCAAGGCACATTTCCTAGTCTAGTACTAGTTTGTTTAGGGATCATGAATAAATGTTCTGGTGCTGTGATGTAACTGAAATAACCTTGAAAATGGCGTTAAAACCCCAAAGAAACAAATCTAATAAAGTACAGCTTGGGTATTTCTATTTTCTAAAATATGATAACCCCTTCCCTGAAATTATGTAACTAAAATAACCTTGAAAATGGCATTGAAACCCAATGAAACAAATCTAATAAAGTACAGCTTGGGTATTTCTACTTTCTAAAATATGATTACCCCTTCCCTGAAATTATGTAACTAAAAATAACCTTGAAAATGGCATTGAAACCCAATGAAACAAATATAATAAAGTACAGCTTGGGTATTTCTATTTTCTAAAATATGATAACCCCTTCCCTGAAATTATGTAACTAAAATAACCTTGAAAATGGCATTGAAACCCAATGAAACAAATCTAATAAAGTACAGCTTGGGTATTTCTATTTTCTAAAATATGATTACCCCTTCCCTGAAATTATGTTTATGAAGATTCTGCCTTATTATAATCTGATAACAAAATGATATCTAGAAAATTGAATATGATTTTGATACAGTGTTTGAACTCCTGTACAATTTTCCAGATATTTTTTTTTTTTTTTCATCAGACGTTTTCAAAGCCGATCATGATCATACCTGATAAATTGTTAATTTAGATTTTCCTGAAGCATTGCTGATTTTAACAAATGTTTAATGTTTATGTTTTAGAAACCAGTCTATGACATTGCATGGTCCCCAAGATCTTCCACTGTATTTGCCTGTGTTAATGAAGGATGTGTAGAAGTATGGGATTTAAACATAAGCACGTAAGTATTTATTGGTCAATTATGTCATTAACTTGATGTGCCATTTTTTAGCTCTGTTGACTGAAAGCGAGGCAAGCTTACTCTTATTGACCTTTGACCATCTGAGTGTGTGTGTGAAATAATTTATAGCTTCTAACAAGTCTGCCTACACTGTCTCATATATAAATAAATGAAACATTATTGCAAGCATCCTCCTCTTAATTTCTTCTACTAAATATTTACAAATCTTGACCATCTATGCAGAATTCTGGCTGCCATTTCCACCAAAAGATTAAATTTTGAAAATTGTTTGTGTGCAGATTCCTAATCGCTGTTTTCACAGAAATATACCTTGGATGATCCTCTACCAACTGTCAAGCCATTGTAATACTTTAACAAACATGGCTAGTTCGGGTTGGGCTAATTTGCCTTGAGACCCGCTACAACACGGTACTTGGTAGCCATGGTCTCAAACCTGTGGTATTAATGGGGTTAGATTTATAACTCTGTTCCAATTCGCCAATACATTACCCCACCCACCCTCCTATAATGCATACATATGCATACGCTTATTCAATTTCAATAATGAAAGGATATTTTGCCAAAACAAGCTTGCAATTACATATTACTTAAAATGATGACCTCGAAAATCTTCTTCTGATTTTGAAATATTATTTCAGAAATGTTCTAAGAATAACGCACTACCAGTTTCTTTCAGACCATAATGATCATTCTTTAATTTCCTTCATATGATTACAATATTGATTTGGCGAAAAAAATAGGGCATCAGTTGACAGTGTTGATTTCCCTTTATGACAGTAGAGCAAAATAGTCCCTTTTTGGCCTCTTGTTCTTATCAAGTATTCAGTATTAAAACTAAAAACATATGAACAATCTTAATAAAAGGAAATCTGATATTGAAACAATGGTTTTATATTTTACATCAATAGCAAATCTTTCAGCTTATATTAATCCAGATTAATGTCTGCTTCCTAGAGACATGACCAGTTATCGGACTGTATGTGTATATTAAAAATTAGCATTTTTCAAAAGTCTTCTGAATTATGGAAGAATTCAAGCTAAGAAAAAAAAAATCAAATTCAATCTATTTTTATTTAGACAAATGATCAGTTCAATCTTGATTTAAAATATTAACAAAAAAACCTTCTGATTCTACAAATAATATTATTTATGTAAATCTAATAAATATATTAATTAGATGATGTAATTCTATTTTCAGATTAGACCCAGTTATAGTAAATGTTCCCACTTCTAATGCCAGACAGACAACTGTAACTTTTGCAAAGAATTCAGAGGTAACTTTTTGTAGGACGTATTATAGGAATACCTGGGGAGGGCAGTGTTTACACTTTGTCCCCTCTCTAAGTCAAACAGTTTTCATCCGATTTTCACTTACTTTCATGAGCATGTTTGTGGCATGATGTCTGGGCCAAGGAAGATAACCAGCCAAATCGCCCAAGAAACTTTTGGATTATGGCCCTCGAATTTGGCCAAATGAAATCAAACTTCAAAAGTTCTTGTAACTGTTCAGCTATACAATCTTCATCAAACTTGAAGTGAAAATAAATAGATAAAAACTGGGCAAATCACTTTAGTCATTCCAGAGTTATGCCTCCATAATGGGACTATTTTTTGACAGTTTAGGAACTCTTGATTCATTTCTGAGAAACCTTTAATATGATACAGATTACTGCTGCTAGATCTAAACTGTGGGCATATTAAAAAGATTATGTTATTACTTTGAAACCTTTGTACTGTGGGTAAATTAAAAAGATTATTTTATTACTGATCTTCAGGCAAAGAACATGCAGAAATATATAAACCCATTTACCATATACAGCAAATCTGCAGCAGACAACTTTAGAAACAATTTGGGCAAAAATATGAACAAGAGGGCCATGAGGCCCTGGAATCGCTCACCTGAGAATGGGCTATTTAAGACATAACTCTTTCAGCGCCAATGGCAATATCACCAAGACAAACTTTCTGACAAAATTTCAAGCTGCTCAAGTCAAAAAAGCGATCTCTATAGTGTTCTACAATTTGGCCTAGTGACTTAGTTGTTGACCTGACCTGACCCATATTCAAACTTACCCCAGATATCATCAAGACAAATATTCTGACAAAGTTTCAACATGCTCAAGCCAAACATGTGGCTTTCAGAGTGTTAACAAGATTTCCCTTAAATTTGGCCTAGTGACCTAGTTTTTGACATGACATGACCCATATTCGAACTTGGCCTAGATATCACCAGGACAAACTTTCTGATAAAGTTTCAACATGCTCAAGTTTAACATGCGGCTTGAAGAGTGTTAACAAGATTTTCCTAGTTTTTGATCTGACATGACTCATATTCGAACTTGGCCTAGATATCACTTAGACAAATATTCTGACAAATTTTTAACATGCTCAAGCCAAAAATGTGGCTTCCAGAGTGTTAACAAGATTTTCCTTAAATTTGGCCTTGTGACCTAGTTTTTCACCTGACATGACCCATATTCGAACTTGACCTAGATATCACTAAGACAAACATTCTGACATAGTTTCAACATGTTCAAGCCAAACATGTGGCTTCCAGAATGTTAACAATATATTTCTTAAATTTGGCCTAGTGACCTAGTTGTTGACCGGACAAGACCCATATTCGAACTTGGCCTAGATATCATCAAGACAAAGTTTCTGACAAAGTTTCAACATGCTCAAGTATAAAATGTGGCTTCCAGAGTGTTAACAAGATTTTCCTTCAATTTGGCCTAGTGACCTAGTTTTTGACACAACATGACCTATATTCGTATAAGATATCATTAAGACAAACATTCTGACAAAGTTTCTACATGCTCAAGCCAAAAATGCGGCTTTCAGAGTGTTAACAAGATTTTTCTTCAATTTGGCCTAGTGACTTAGTTTTTGACCCAACATGACCTATATTTTCGAACTTGGCCTAGATATCACTAAGACAAACATTCTGACAAAGGTTCAACATACTCAAGCCAAAAATGCGACTTCAAGAGTGTTAACAAGATTTTCCTTAAATTTGGCCTAGTGACCTAGTTTTTGACCCAACATGACCCAGTTTCGAATTTGGCCTAGATTTGATGGAGATATATGTTCTGTTAAACTTTCATGAAGATTGGATGCAGAATGTTGCCACTAGAGTGTTAACAAGCAAATGTTGACGACGAACGACGGACAAAGGGCGATCACAAAAACTCACCTTGAGCACTTTGTGCTCTGGTGAGCTAAAAATCTATACATTTTTTATGGCGGTTGAAAACATTGGGTCAAAAGAAGATATTGCTCACAGTGAGCATTAGCTGCAGATGAGTCTAAATGTGTCAGTGTGTGTGAAATGCTTAATGGTAAGTATTTTTGAAAAGATCAAATATTATTAATCCACTTTTTTTAAATATAAAATACTTTGTTTGTACTGTTTTCAGTGTCTTTTGGTTGGTGATAGTGAAGGACAAGTGACAGTTCTACAACTAAAGTCTATGCCGACACTGTTAGAACCTGAAAAACAGGTAACATATTCTTCTCTTATTGCTCTCATTGCGCTCTGTGGTCTCTCTTTGGAGATGTATATGACAGTCAGCACATACACCTAAAGGTTTAATCATTGAGAAATGCTCCAGAAAAAAACACATTTAACCCTTCCCCACTTCTTATAGACGCTTCTGCTACAGATGAATTTTGAAACCATTTCATTAATGATATCTTTATTTATCTTTTTTCTAAATGGTGTTGAAGTCATCTGCTGCAGATTTGTTGTATGTGGGAAAGGTTTTAAAGGACATTTAAAACTATACTCGCCTAAACAATCACATCTGTTTAAAGAATTTTTATCAAACAGTGTTCTTTTAGATCAGATAATAAGGATCTTTGATTAACACAAAGTTTGTTTTCCAGGAGCACTGCTGGATTACTAAATGATAGCCCTACCAATTATGAAGACATTTATAATTAAAAAGTCATGGCAACACAGATTATGAATAAATGACTAGGACGAAGTATATAAATTACTCTTCCAATTTTCAATGATCAATCTTTTCCTCAGACGTTTTTAAAGTCAAAGACGTATAAGAATATCACAGGAGGTGAACTGTTCCAGAAAAATTCATAAAAATTCATAACTGGTTACATTATTTGTTTCTTTATCCTTGTAGGCTGATTCCCTTTTGAAGATCATCAATACAAGCCTGGCCAGTCAGTTGCAAAATCCGAATTCCAATGAAGAAGAGAAGGCTTTTGAGAAAGAAGACACCCAGCTTGAGGATGATTTACCTGATGTGTAAATGCGGGGGTCCCATTTCAAAATAATGCAATAGATCTGAGACTTACAACAAGAACCTCTTTTAACCCTTTCCCACATACAGACGCTTTTTGATGACGACTCTGCAGCAGACAATTTTTTAAAACATTGTGGCAACAGGAGAAATTGCTCATAATGAGCAATTTCTCCTTTTGCCAAATTTATTTCAACTTTATTCAATAAATGTTCTTTCATTTATAGAAGGTTTCCTTATTTTTGACTAAATGTTTTCAGTTGTCTGCTGCATTTTTTTTTTAATGTGGGAAAGGGCTAAAATCTTGAAGAGATACACACTCACAATGGTGAAAGAACAAAATTGATGGACAAGATTCGTGTTTGAATGTCTGTAATAGAAAGTGTTTTGTACATTTCAATGCATGTACAAATAAAAAGCTGACTTGAATATATCCACAATGCTCATAACAATATAATGAGGACTTCCGTCAAATTGGTTAAAAAATGTAGATACAACTGTTTGGGAGTTGTATCATCAACATGTATATAATTGTTTCCAGCATTTTTACTTTAATTTATTACAATGAAAGATACAAATACTTTTGTTGGATGATACATTTTTATATTGAATGTTTGTTCATATTTTTGAAAAAATAAACTGTGATACCTAGCTGATTTTCTTTTCTCATCCATCTATAGCCTGACAAACTCATAAAATCGGATATGCTTTTTTGGGATTTTTCAGGACTTTCAAAAAAAATTAAAACAAAATTATAAATGAGCCTATCAATGTGAAAAGGTGTAGGAATTCTCTTGTACTTTATCCCATGGCAATTATAATGCAATCCTTAAAATGTATAACAATTATCTGAACACATCCAAGTTTTTTACCTTAACCCTTTCCCACATAAAGACTCATTCCGACACCTCTTGAGCAGACGTCTTTTGAAAACATTGTGGCAAAAGGAGAAAAGGCTCATGATGAGCAATTTCTCCTTTTGACACATTGTTTTCAACTCGATTCAATTATTTCACTTTCATTTATCATCTTATTTTACATGTGGGAAAGTGTTAATACTAGGGATGTCGGCGATTACTCGGTTACTAGGTTAACCATATGTTTTTCGATCAATCAGTTAGTAATTCAAGTAACCTAGTACTCGGAAAAATAGATAAAATATATACACAGTTGTATTTCACCTTTTGTTCTTTTCAATTTGTCACACGTATATGACCAGAGGTTAATTATTCACACCTTCATCAGGAATGTTTACATAACTGTGAAAACAGCCGCACTTGATTGTATTGATGACTGTTTGTTGAATAATTGTGATTGATCTAACGATTAATTACAGGACAGTTTGTTTTTTAAAAAAACTTTGATGTCTTATACAAGGCTAGAATTATATGATAATGACATATTAATGTTTTTGGAATGAATTTGATAATTTCGAATTGTTGAATTTGTAAATTATTTAACAACAGGATTAGAAGATTTAAAGAATAGTTTAAAGTGTTTAACAAATTTCCCCCGAGTTGGTATTTAAAGATATACAGCTATGCACATCTTTTATTCAACATATTATAAATCGTATAATGGTCACTTCATTAAACAAGAGGCCTATGAGGGCCTATGCTCTACTGGGATGGTTCTTTGGTCATTTTCAATCCAGAGCATGTATGTATGTATGGTGAAGATCGGATAGTAAATGGAGGCTCTATTGTGTTCACAAGCTGTATTATAGCAATTTTGACAACTTCAAGGGCCAAACTCAAGTCATGCAAGGGCACACCTGGCTGGTTTTCGAAAGGAACCAAGCTCTCATCAATATTGAACTACTATCTAAGTTTGGTGAAGATCAGATAGTAAATGGAGCCTCTATTGTGTTCACAAGCTCTATTATAGCAATTTTGGCAAATTCAAGGGCCATAACCCATCCTTGCATGGGCGGGTCTGGCTGGTTTGCGAAAGGAACCAAGCTCTCATCAATATTTAACTACTATCTAAGTTTGGTGAAGACCGAATAGTAAATGGAGGCTCTATTGTGTTCACCAGCTGTATTATAGCAATTTTGACAATTTCAAGGGCCATAATCCAGTCTTGCACAGGCGGAACTGGCTGGTTAGCGAAAGGAACCGAGCTCTCATAGATATCTAACTACTGTATAAGTTTGATGGAGAAACAATCAAAACTGAAGACTTTATCGCGTTCACAAGCTGTATTATAGCAATTTTGATAACTTCAAGGGCCATAATCCAGTCATGCAAGGGCACACCTGGCTGGTTTTGCGAAAGGACCCAAGCTCTCATCAATATTTAAATACTATCTAAGTTTGGTGAAGATCAGATAGTAAATGGAACCTCTATTGTGTTCACAAGCTCTATTATAGCAATTTTGACAATTTCAAGGGCCATAATCCAGTCTTTGCATGGGCGGATCTGGCTGGTTTGCGAAAGGAACCGAGCTCTCATGGATATCTAACTACTGTATAAATTTGATTGAGATACAATCAAAACTGAAGACTGTATCGCGTTCACAAGCAATTGTATACGGACACCACGCAACGGCATAATTATTAGAGCACTATAAAATGAATACTAAATTAAAATATTAAAATTAAAAAAGTTTGTTGACAAGAATGAAAACATTCAGATAACAACATTCTAGTAAGATTTTTATATGACCAGGAAATGTGAGTTAAAACAACAACAATAATAACAAAACCCGGAAGCAAGTGAATGTTTATTGTCTATGAATCTATACGGTTAACCGAGTAACCGGTTACAAAATTATACAAGTAACCGGTAACTGTTGCCATACCTAGTTAACACACATAGAAAGCATCACTATGTCAAATCGTCATAAGGATAGCTCAAGTTAGGGATATTTGTTTGTATGGTGATTAAAGCTACTATCAACAATTTATCTGTTATATCACGGCATTTCCTAGGCATGTTACCAGTACTACTATGCTATCTCCATAACCCTGAGCAACAAGGGGGGAAAGCCACTACTAGCAATGTTTTGACAAGTCTTTGGCATGACCCGACCGGGGATCAAACCTGCACCAGAGGTAGACACTCTATACCACCAAGGCACAAAGCAAACTCATTTTTCCAACTCATAACCAAGGTTGCAGTATACAGTATGATTTATCTTCAATTAATTGACGAAAAGATATATGTGAGAGGACATCCATTTACCAGTTAAAATGTCCTCTGGTGTAGTGAAATGCATTAACCCTTTCTTAAATGTAGACGCATCTGCAGCAACTTATAAAAGCATTTTGGCAAAAGTAGAAATTGCTCATAATGAGCATTTTATCCTTTTACCATAATATTTTTAAGTATTCAATAATCATACTTTCAAAATGTGTTAACAAGCGCAAATGTTGACGACGGATGGACGCCGGACAAAATGTGATCACAATAGCTCACCTTGCATTTCGTGCACAGGTGAGCTAAAAATTGTAAAAGAACACATCCCATGTTGGAAAACCAGTAACTAAACTAGTGTATTCACAAAGTATTTCTAAAATTTGACCTAGTGACCTAGGTTGGGATATTGGTTTGGTGATGCTCGCCCATCCTTCTGTGCAAAGCTATATAAAAGGCATAATTAAATGGATTTGACGTTAACCAGCATAAGGAAATGTCAGGTGGCATGTTTACTGCATTTGGGGTGCCATAATGAAAATTGAATTATTGAATGGAGCTCAAAACATTGTGGCAGAAGGAGAAACTAGAACTATCACTGAAGATGATAAATACCCCCTAAACAGCACCTTGACCTACACCATAACTTAATAAGTAAAAGGGCCATAACTCTGTAAAATAACATGCAATTGTAACCCCTTTAGGATATGCACATCTCCTCTTGGTATAGAAGCTACAGTGACTCCTATATGCCCCCTCTTCTTTGAAGGGGGTATAATAACTCATCTTCAGCAATTTCTCCTTTTGCCACAATGTTTTCAAAAGTTGTCTGCTGCAAAGGTGTCATATGTCATCTGTATCAGGGACAGGGTTCAATATGGTATTCACTATTAATTGGTACAATTCAAAGAAAGATAGCTTTGTAAATTCTTTATTCATTTGTTTCTACTATACATTACTTAAAAAATATAAGAAAATGTTTTCATGTAGCAAGTACATGCATGCAAATTTAAACAATGTCATTCATATTATAACCTCATAACCCTAATACAACATTAAAGCCTCCAGACAATCATAAATGTTGCTAATGCTTTTGTTCCCTAAAGTTTATCCTTTAATTAAACATTTAACATTTGAACTATTTCCCTGTTTGCTGTCAATAATAATAATTTCACTTATAGAACAAAAGAAGTCATTGTATTTGTAAAAGTCTTTACATTAAACATCATATAAGACATTAAAAAACATGTCTCTTATTATTTTTTTATATTATTTCATTAACCATTATGGTATAATGAGGTTGACACATAACATTCATAGAAATGTTCATGAAAATGAACTAAAAATAACACTGGCATTTTCTGGCTCTTTCTCAATTGTAGTTCACACATGTATACCCTTTTTCACATACAACATATATGCAGCAGACGACATTGAAAATATGCAGTTAAAAATGTGGAAATCTCTATAAATGAACTAACAATTGTAAAAAAGAGTTGAAAACAATATGGCAAAAGGAGAAATTGCTCATTATGAGCAATTTCTTCTTTTGCCACAAGGTTTTCAAACTTCGTCTGCTGCAGAGGCATCAAAAAGTGTCTGCATGTGGGAAAGAGTTAAGCAAATGGCTTTGAGACTATTTTGTAAACAAGAGGGCCATGAGGCCCTGGAATCGCTCACCTGAGAATGGGCTATTTAAGACTTAACTCTTTCAGCACCAATGGCAAAATCATCAAGACAAAATATTTCAAGCTGCTCAAGTCAAAAATGTGATCTCTATAGTGGTAAATAGATTGTTCTACAATTCGGCCTAGTGACCTAGTTGTTGACCCATATTCGAACTTACCCTAGATATCATCAAAACAAATATTCTGACAAAGTTTCAACATGCTCAAGCCAAAAATGTGGCTTCCAGAGTGTTAACAAGATTTTCCTTAAATTTGGCCTAGTGACCTAGTTTTTGACCCAACATGACCCAATTTAGAACTTGGCCTAGATTTGATGGCGATATATGTACTGATAAACTTTCATGAAGATTGGAGCCGAGCCCCGGTAGCGACGGGGGCTGTCAATCCAGGGGTTGTGAGTTTGAATCCCGGCTCAGCAAACTTTCTTTCCGAGGATTGACAAAAGTCAATGCGACATGCGTCAATCGTCTTCCACCAATGGGCTAAGTCTATGTGGAAAAGCAGCCAGTTGCTTGGGAAGATTGTTGTGTGGAGTACTGGTGTGAGAAAACCAGGAAATGCATAAGTAGGTGAACTGGCCGCCGTGATAAACTGAGAAATTGTTAAAAACGGTGTTAAACCCAAATCAATCAATCAATCAACATGAAGATTGGATGAAAAATGTTGCCTCTAGAGTGTTAACAGGCAAATGTTGACGACAAACGACGGACAAAGGGCGATCACAAAAACTCACCTTGAGCACTTTGTGCTCTGGTGATCTAAAAAAGGAAATTGTTTACAGCATGAGCAATTACTTGTTTTCCTAGAAAACAATGTAATTGGCAAGATATTAAAAGACTGACACATATTTTTCATGTGTTATGTTTTTTTCCTTATCTATAAACTTACAAATTAATTTGTTCTAACAATAATAAGGTATTTTGATATAAAACCTTTCAATGATATGATATTTTCAGAACTGTCTGAAAATACTCATGTAAAATAATATTATTTCTTTATTGAGTTGAAAAAACTGATGAAATTTACTTTTTTTTCCAAACAATGCTTTAGAAGCCATCTGTTGCAGAGGCATAAACAAATTCAATATCAAAGAAAGAATTTAAAAAGAAAAGACAAAAAAAGGAAAGGGAAGCATAAAAAGTTGAAGTATATACATGAGTACAATGCAAAAATGTCATGCTCACTATATGTAAAATTATTGAAACTATCAAAATATTTAAATATTGCACTTTAACATTGAATGATTTATAATTAACATATAATTTAATTGTTGTCATGGAATTCAGTTAATGAATCTCCTCACAAACCATTTTAGATTTCTTCCAGAAATGAGGACCTTCTTTAAAACAATATTTTTAACAAATAAAACTTTCAACTAGGCCTCTCGATAATAACTTTACCATTTTCAGTGGTATGCAATCTTAATCATTTTCAGTGGTATGCAATTCTTAATCATTTTCAGTGGTATGTGATATTTACCATTTTCAGTGTTATGAGATATTTAACAATTTCAGTGGTATGCGATATTTAACATTTTCATTGGTATGCGATCTAAATCACCTTCAGTGGAATGCGACTACACTTTGCTTTATGTAATGAACATAGAATCAGTAAACTTTATGCACAGGTGTATAAACCTTTAACAAAAAGGTTCATAGGTTAGACCTTTCTCACTTACAACTAAACTGCAGCAGACAACTTTTAACTCATCTAAGACAAATCTAATCTAAGACAAATTAGGGAAAATCTCTTGAAATGAAAGTTGAATCATTGAAAAGAGTGGAAAACATTGTTGCAAATGGAAAAATTGCTCATTACAAACAATTTCTCCTTTTGCCACAATGTTTTATAAAATTGTCTGCTGCACATGCATCAGAAAGCATTTACATGTGGGAAAGGACTAGATAAGATGGTTGCTCCTCTGGATCCACATTGACCAAAATTGTATTCAACAGACATCTTCAACTATTCTGAGATTTCATAAAATTCTAATATATTACATTAAAGCAAATTCTAACAAAACTTTATATGTACATGTATTTACCTTTTTCGTCATGAACAAATATAATTTTTACAGCTATTGTTATATAAACATTATGGATGGTAAAAAAGATAAACATATAAACCAGAATACAACATAACAATTTGGCAGTCATTATGTGAATTATGTATAATTCACCCTGTCCCACATACAACATACTTGCAGCAGACGACTTTGAAAACATTAACCCTTTCCCTCATACGGCAATTCTGCAGCAGACGACTTTGAACGTATTTTGTCAAACCATAGAAAATCTCAATAATTAAATGGATAACCTATGAAAAAAAGTGGAAAACATTGTGACAAAAGGAGAAATTGCACGTTCTGTGCAATTTCTTCTTTTGTCACTATGTTTTCAAAAGACGTCTGCTGCAAATGCGTCGGAATGCGTCTGCAAGTGGGAAAGGGTTATGGCAAATATATGGAAAGTCTTCATAAAAGAAAGTTATTTCGTAGAGTTGAAAACATTGAGGGAAATAGAGAAATTGCTCATTATGAGTAATTTCTGCTTTTGCCACAATACATGTATTTTCAAAAGTCGTCTAATGCAGATGCCTCAGAATTTGTCTGTAAGTGGGAAAGGGTTATCAAGCAAACGGAATGGTACCATTAGCTCACCTTAATCTGCCAAGTCAAAGTTCAAATTTTCCTTTTAACCCTCCCCTCATGCGACATTTCTGCAGCAGACGACTTTGAACATATTTTGTCAAAAAACAGAAAATCTCTATAATTGAATGGATAACCTATGACTAAAAGTGGAAAACATTATGGCAAAAGGAGAAATTGCTAGTTTTGAGCAATTTCTTCTTTTGTCACTATTATTTCAAAAAGCCGTCTGCTGAAGAGGCATCAGAAAGCGTCTATATTAGGGAAAGGGTTAAAATTTGATGTTAAATTGACCTTTGACATGTCAAGTTCAGAGTCATTATTGCCAAAATAAGCACACACATAAACATTTAAAATGAAAATGAATGTAAACCTTTCCCACATACAATAAATCTGCAGCAGACAACTTTAACAACATCTATATCAAATATAGGATATCTCTATAAATCCAGATATAATTACTAAAACAGTTGAAAACATTGTGGCAAAAAGAGAAAATGCTCATATTAGCAAATTACTCCTTTTGTCACAATGTTTTCAAAAGTCGTATGGTGCAGAGATGCTATTAAGCGTCAGTATGTGGGAAAGGGTTAGAAGATGGACATGATTTAATGCATTGAATTCTCAATGATTATGACATGACTAGATGAAATCATGAACAAAAGCTTCCGTAATAAATCACTGAAGTATCTATATATATGCAATGCAGAAATCCACTACCACAGCTGAATCCAAGAAACGTAAACATGCTATTATTCCATAAACCCCATTTTTTAATTTTGACCTTAACCCTTTCCCTCATACGACAATTCTGCAGCAGACGACTTTGAACGTATTTTGTCAAAACATAGAAAATCTCCATAATTGAATGGATAACCTATGACTTAAAGTGGAAAACATTGTGTCAAAAGGAGAAATTACACGTTTTGTGCAATTTCTTCTTTTGTCACTATGTTTTCAAAAAGCTGTCTGCTGCAGAGGCGTCAGAAAGCGTCTATATGAGGGAAAGGGTTAAACTGCCAGCTAGTAGTGTATAACCTCTGAATGGTCCTTGATGCACATACTAAGTTTATTAACCCTTTCCCACTTGCAGATCCATTGTAATACAGCTTGAAAGACAGAGAGGCAAAAAAGAAATTGCTCAATATAAGCAATTTCACCTTTTGCCACAAAGTTTTAAAGTCATCTGCTGCAGATTTGTTGTCATTGGGGGAATCCAGATTGCTTATTTCAAACCATTGAGCTTCAAGTAACCTGAACAAAAAATAATTTTAGACATACAAATATTCATAATTGCCATCTATTCAACTTGCCAAGTTACATAAAATTAACTAGAGTTCTTTTTGAGTGACTGTATTATATCGGATATTTAATACAGCTTTGTATGGTTGCAAATATTAGAGATTCAAATTCAATATATTTTTTCAACTCCATATATTTGAAGAAAAATAAAACAATACGTTATCCATTTCCTGGTGAAAGCAAATTCTGCAGGAGATAATAAGTTGTTAATTGCAAGCAAAAATAACTTCACCATTATTAAAAATTCACTAACTGGCTGCAACTCATACACAGTCACAGTCTTTACACATCTGCAACAGACAAGCTTTGAACATGATGAGTCTTCCTTTGACAGATTGTTTTCAACTCTATTTAATTATTTACATGGATGCCTTCATGTTTTCAAAGTTGTATGTGACAAATTTGTTTCATATGGAAAAGAGTCACCTTATCATCTGAACAATAACATTTAGACTCCTCAATATTTAAAACATTTGGAGAAAAAAAGGACTGCACAACATAAATTGGTTCAGCTTTCTTAACCCTTTCCCACATACAGACGCTTTCTGACGCCTCTGCAGTAGATGACTTTTGAAAACACTGTTGCAAATGAAGAAATTGCTCATGATGAGCAATTTCTCCATTTACCACAATGTTTTCAATTCATTACTATAATGATACTTTTGTTAATAATTTTGTTAACAGAGATTTTCTCTATTGTTGCCAAAATGATTTCAAAGTCGCTTGCTGCAGATTTGTTGTATGTTGGAAAGGGTGGAAAGGGTTATAATATGGTAAGCCAAGTCTTGAATATTGAAAATCTGGCAGTTGTAAGAAGATACTAAAACTAGAATGGAGTGCTCCGCGGAGCAGGTGTGTCACCTGCACCTGCTCATTGAAAGTGTGAAGAAAAAGTGTGACGGACAGACAGACAGACGCCGGACAAAAAAAAAGTAATCAAAAAAGTGTGATAGACAGACAGACAGACGCCGGACAAAAAAAAAAAGTAATCCCTAAGTGCCTACCATGAAATAAAAGATGAAATAAATGGCAAGGGTACAATAAGTATTCAACCATTCACCTCATATATAATAATTTAGCATTGCATTTTTGATCATACATAGCGAAGACTTTTGAAAACAATTTCTCCTTTTGCCAAAATGTTTTCAACTCTATTTAATGATTACTCTTGAATTTATAGGCATTTCCCATATTTTTGTTCTAGTTGTTTTCAATGTTATCTGCTTTAGATTGTATGTTGGGAAGGGATTATGTCGTCTGGTTTACAACTGTCTGGTTGAAACAATTTGCTAACTGGAACATCAGAAGTACAATATTTAACTCTTTCCCTCATATAGACGGCTTTTTGAAAACATAGTGACAAAAGAAGAAATTGCACAAAACGTGCACTTTCTCCTTTTGCCACAATGTTTTCCACTTTTTGTCATAGGTTATCCATTCAATTATGGAGATTTTCTATTTTATGACAAAATACTTTCAAAGTCGTCTGCTGCAGAATTGCTGTATGAGGGATAGGGTTAAGGAAATTTGAAAATATTTTGAGTAATAGAAAAATTGCTCAATGTGAGCAATTTTTCCATTTCCTGCTGTATTTTTAAAACTTGTCTTTACCAGTGAAATTTAATTTAGTATCAGGAATACTAGGCCATTGATGAAGAGTTTTTTCGTTGGACATTCAAATCAGTGAAGCCTGAAGAAGGTTTACGGGTGTTTGTAAGGGCATAGGTCTGAGTTCCCGTTGAACCATTGGCAGATTTAGAATTTGTATTTGACGTGGTCGTAGATGTTGGTCTGTATTCAATGAACCGCTCATACTCCTTTCGAACCTGGAAAACAATAAACAATTGCTTGTATGACAAGAAAACTTTGAATAAATTTAACCCTTTCGAACTTATAGATGTGTTTTGAAAACATTGTTTTCATTTTATCCAGACTGCTGCGGAAAAAATAATATTGGAGGGGGTTACAATACCCTAAACACGTTCATGTTTCACATTTCTGATTTAATTAAATGAAATATAAGCAGCTAACGGAGATTTACGGTCATATTGACTCACCATAATGAGATCATATGAAGGTAAATTGGTACACACAACTAATTGAGCTACTGTTCAAAAGTTGCATTCTACAGCTGCATACCATGTAGACAGACAGTGGAGGCTCAGTTAAGGCAGTGCAGATGCACCGGCTCCTCTGAGCTTTTACTCTACGCAGATACAAGACTCTTAAATCTATACTCAGCTCTTAGTTACTGCATCAACTACAGGACAACCTTTTATCTAACTTATGTCAAGCTAGTATAGGTTGGTTGGTCTCCAGTACTCATTCAAAGGCATTCTGACAGAACAACAGAAGCGTACAGAGAGAATTGAAGATGTGATTGTTTGACCAAAAGCTTCTCTTTACATAACTTTTAAATACCTTTTCAAACATGTTGACTTATTTAATATATCTGCAGCAGACAACATTTGAAAACATTGTGCCAAGTGGATAACTTAGTAAAAAATAGCTCTTTTTCTGTTCTGCCACAATGTTTTTCAACACTTTCCAATAATTATACATGTACTTTCATTTATAGAAATTTTCATATTTTTACCAGGATGACATTTCAAAGTCGTCTGCAAATTTGTTAACCCTTTCCCTCATATAGATGCTTCTAATGCCTCTGAAGCAGACGTCTTTTGAAAACATTGTGACAAAAGAGGAAATTGTTAAAACAAGCAATTTCTCCTTTTGCCACAATGTTTTCAAAACTTTTTAATAATTTAAAAACTCTCATTTATGGAGATTTTTCACGTTTTTGTATAAAGGTTTTCAAAGTCATCTACTGCAGATTTTCTGTATGTGGGAAATGGTTAAATGTGAAAAGGGTTCAGTTTATTGCAATATGAGTACAACAAGAGGGCCATGATGGTCCTGGATCGCTCACCTGAGTTATATAATGTGATTTGTCATTCCAACCACAATAACACAAGAGGTCCACGAGGACCAGTTTAGCTCCACTGCCACAGAGTTAAAAATCCTGACCCTATGTTGTCTGTCTTTTGTAAAGTGAATATGACAAAGGTCACCAAAGAAATGTTTATGTACCAGTTAGTATATATATTTAACATGTTTAACAGGGGCATAATTTGAATTATCCTGGTAGAGGACCCTTTCGGATTCAGACAAGAAGATTTTCAAAGTTTTTCCTTATATATCTCTATGTAAAACATGTTACCCCCGGCATGTGGCCAATTTTGAGCCCAGGGGCATAATTTGAACAATCTGTGTAGAGGACCACTAGACAATGCTACACCACACATATTTATAGGGCTTTAGGTTTCAGGCAAAAAGATTTTTAAAGATTTACCCTATATATATCTCTACATAGATGGTGTCAATTTTAACCCAAGGGAAATAATTTGAACAATCTTTGTAGAGACCATTAGACAATGTTACACAAAAATAACTAAGCTCCAGGGCTTTCGATTTCAGACGAGAAGTTTTTAAAAAAAAATCCTTTCGGTTGCCATGAACCAGAGTTCTGCATGGAATTAATTTCTTTGAACAATTTTGAAATGGCACCACCCAAGGAACATCCCTGTGAAGTTTTATCAAAATTGGTGGCCATGTTATTCAAAGGATTGGAATAATTTGAACAAGCTTAGAAAAACACATAATTTTCAAATTGGTCATGTAATTTTGGACAAGAAGATTTTTAAAGTTTTGACACTTTATCCTCTTTCTAATGCACCAGCAATCAATGTTCTTCATTGAATTTAATTCTTTGAACATGAAAAATATCACACTAAGGTCATGGTCACATGTTTATAAATCAATGTAAGGACATGTGATAAATAAATGAAGTTTTTATCGTGTTCACAAAGTCAATTATAACAATTTTGCCAATTTTAAAGGGCCATAATTCAGTCATGCATGGACTGATCTTGCTTTCAAAAGAAACCGAGCTCTCATGTATATCTATGTAACAAAATAGATTTGGCGTGGCCTAAATAAAAGTCGGTCAGTTAGTGCAGGTTGGTCACGTATGGTTTTAACTTATCGCAGGATTGTCAGGGAGTTCATTGTTTATGAAGTTATTATCATATACATATGTGATAAGTGAAATTAATCATATTAAGAGTTCATTTCATGTAAATCCGTTGAGAATTAAGGAATTGACGGGTTTAAAAACGTTAATTACGTTAAACTATGTTGCTATTTTCATTTGGCCTATAAATGTATTGAAACTGGTTGTTGATTGTGAATTACGATTTGCACGGGAATTTTGCCTGTCATCAGGAGACCCAGAGGTTGATTGGTGCTATATAACTTACTCAAACATTTGTTTTGACGGTCAGTATCACAGGAGTTGCCAGATGGTTTTCACTCGTTATAGTGAGTTAGTTGATGTGACCAATTCACACGGCATATGGGTATGTGAATTCTTAGTTATTGTGCAAAGGGGTTTTCGGCATAATTTAAGGAATGGAATCTGTGCAAATTTACAATGTTAGGGATTGAGATAATTATTACATGATTGAATTGTTTAGAGAATTTCTGGTTCACGAAGTGAATGGGTTTTACAGAAATTGGGTCCGTTAGGAGCGAGACAATGTGTTAATATGCTATTGGGAAAGATATGTTTGTATGAAAAGGATAAGAATGGAAGTGGGAAATGTAAAAGGATAGTAGTACAGAGATGAGCTACCATAGGAGTATAAAATGGTAGGCTGTTAGGTTTACGGAACATTATTGATATTATTGTAAGACATGGTTATTTATTACAATTTTAGCCGTTTTATGTCTATGGCTAGTCCATATCGATAGCCAGACAACCGAAGTTCCAAACGAAGAAGTTTGAAGAACCAGTGTGTGACGCAGTCCACAACATAATAAGACGTCGTAACGGGGGACATTAGGAGGAGTGCCGTCATAGGACGTGTAGAACCATATATCCACAGTTGTGTGTCTTGTCGATCCCGGAATCCAAGGATATACGCGACGCAATGAATATAAGTACAACGACTCGGTGAAGTCGGGAAACGGATACAGTTGGATGTGAAGTACAACGTGTATGAACATTCCAAATACAGGGTACAGTAACGGAAGTGATGGGACAGTTAAGTGATTGGGGTGAGAGTGTGTATGAGAGTGCGTGAGTAGTTATTTTGTTTATAGCCTCTCGAATTGTTAGGAAAGAAATTGTTATTCAAAATTGTATATATTTCATAACTGTAAATTAAACATTTTTATTCAACCATCGGCGTTCAATTCTACTTTAGTGAGTTGTCGACCCTTGACCATCTTGTGACAATCTAGTTACTGTATAAGTATATTTGGTGAACATCGGATAATAAATGAAGACTTTATCGTGTTCACATGAAATTGTGGACAGACGACGGACAAAAGGCGATCACAAAAGCTCACCTTGTCACTACGAGACAGGTGATCTAATAAAAACAGTTTGTCCACATCAGAGTGATACATATAATATGTGTGTGACACTGCAGAAACCAACCATTAAAGGCATTAGCAACCAGTGTAGATCCACATCAGCCAGTATTTCCACACAGTCTGATCTTGATCTGCACTGACTGCTGACAAGTAATAGAACTTTTCCAAAAGCCTCTGACATATGTTGTACATTTATAACATATAATGTGTATATTATGTATTTGAACTTTAATCGTTTTTAACACAAGGCAAAAATTTCCTAAGATTGTTTTTTGTAGAGCATGGCTCAATATTAGTTTAACCCTTTCCTATGAACAAACAATAGCAGCAGACGACATAAAAACTTCCTGGCAAAAGGTATCATTTTTGAATCCAGTTGAAAACATTGTGGCAAAAGGCGAAATTGCCAATGACTCCTTTGAAAACATTGTGGCAAAAACCTCAAAAATCTCCATAAAAGATAGATTAATTGTTAAATAAAGTTGAAAACATTGAGGCCATAGGAGAAATTGCTTATCAATTTCATCTTTGGCCACAATGTTTACAAAAGTCGTCTGCTGCAGAGACGTCAGATAGCGTCTGTATGTAGGAAAGGGTTATACAACTTACCTTTTTGTTAAGAATACAATGGAAGACGAATATGAATAGACCCTGAAGACTGTTGAAGATGGTGAAGAGGTATGCAAAGGCAATCAGCTGATCATTGATGTAAAAATACCCAAACACCCATGTCAAACCCAGCAACACTTCTAGAGCAAGGGCTCCCTGTATCCATCCCCTGTAATATAATAGTACAATTGTTGATCATAAGTGCTAGGGACACCCATGTCAAACCCAACAACACTTATAAAGCTAGGGCTCTCTGTATTCATTGCCTGTTAAATAATTGTACAATTGTTGATTAACCCATCCATCACTTCACACAGACATTTGCCACCTGCCCATGATTTTTTAAAACATTTCAAATAAAAGGTGAAATTGCTCAAAACAAGCAATTTCACCTTTAATTGCAATATTTTAAACACTTTATCAATGAAAATCTTTCAGTTTTCTAGATTGTTGAAATTGTTTGGCTGATGATTGTAACTAATGCAGACAACCTTTTAAAAGTCATGTTAAGTAATGGGTTAAAATTGCTATGGACACACCCATGTCAAACCCAGCAACACTTCTAAAGCTAGGGCTCCTTGTATCCATCCCCTGTAATATAGCACAACTGTAGATTATAGGTGGAAGGGACACCCATAAATTGCAAATACAGTCCAACCTGTGTTTAAAGACAGTCACCACCCATTGGAAGAGAATAGTTTGGTCCTTGTTTACAGGTGGTCTTTAAATACAGGGTCATTAATGAAGAAAATAGGTAATTGGGAAATTAAAAGTGTCATTGCTATAGACAGGGTATTGCTAAACAAAGGTGGTCTTTAGCACAGGTTTGACTGTATATCAAAAATTGATCAGTTATATAAATAATTTAAATATATTTTGTTCAGTCTACTTTACCATCTCTGACAGTTTATATTAGATTTTTGTGTTTGATTTTTAATAATTTTTCCCATAATTAATGTAATGCACATAAAGCTTTGGCCATTGAAATATGGTAACATGATTAGTAACTCTTTACCTGACATAGACCACATCTTTGCTGCAGACAACTTATGAATTTTTTGTGATGAACAGAAAACTTGCTCTTAGTGAACAATCATTATGTTTTTGAAGCAAAAGATTCTAAAACTCTAAAAGATAGGGCTATGTCCAGGAGTATGTTCAAATTAACCTACAATGCACATAATGCTCAGTATCAGCTAGTTTGCCTTGGTAGCTCATTCAGAAACGAGGAGGAATGTTAATCAAGGGGTCACAAGTTTGAATTACCACTCACCGAATATTAATCAACAGGTCATGAGTTTGAATTACCACTTACCGAATATTAATCAAGGGGTCATGAGTTTGAATTCCCACTCGCCAAATATTAATCAAGGGGGTCATGAGTTTGAATTCCCACTCGCCCAATATTAATCAAGGGGTCATGAGTTTGAATTCCCACTCACCGAATATTAATCAACAGGTCATGAGTTTGAATTACCACTCACCGAATATTAATCAACAGGTCATGAGTTTGAATTACCACTTACCGAATATTAATCAAGGGGTCATGAGTTTGAATTCCCACTCGCCAAATATTAATCAAGGGGTCATGAGTTTGAATTCCCACTCGCCCAATATTAATCAAGGGGTCATGAGTTTGAATTCCCACTTACCCAAAATAAATGAAGGGGCTTGAGTTTGAATTACCACTCACCCAATATTAATCAAGGGGTCATGAGTTTGAATTCCCACTCACCCAATATTAATGAAGCGGTCATGAGTTTGAATTTCCCCTCGCCCATTATTAATCAAGGGGTCATGAGCTTGAACTCCCACTCGCCCAATATTAATCTAGAGGTCAAGATTTTGAATGCCCACTCGCCCAATTTTAATGAAGGGGTCATGAGTTTGAATTCCCACTCGCCAAATATTAATCAAGGGGTCATAAGTTTGAATTCCCATCCGCCCAATATTAATCAAGGGGTCTTGAGTTTGAATTCCCACTCACCCAATATTAATGAAGGGGTCATGAGTTTGAATTCCCACTCACCCAATATTAATCAAGGGGTCGAGAGTTTAAATGCCCACTCACCCAATATTAATGAAGAGGTCATGAGTTTGAATTCCCACTCACCCAATATTAATCAAGGGGTCATGAGTTTGAATTCCCACTCGCCCAATATTAATGAAGGGGTCATGAGTTTGAATTCCCACTCACCCAATATTAATCAAGGGGTCATGAGTTTGAATTCCCACTCGCCCAATATTAATCAAGGGGTCATGAGTTTGAATTCCCACTCCCTCAATATTAATCAAGGGGTCAAGAGTTTGAATTTCCACTCGCCCAACATTCTATCTTACTACTGATAAAATACATTGTGGACAGCGACGACAATAACCTTATAAAAAACAATTAAAAGAAATCTTTGTTGATGGGTAGCCAGTTTTATTGGCTACTAGGTTATGACTGAAATACAGTATTGAAATGGCATTAAACATGTATCAATAATGCCATTTACCAGATTTGTTACTAAATTTGTCAAAACTAGAACATTTTAAGAAACATGCATATGAAGATAAAATGATTTTACCCTATCCTACAAGCAGACGCTTTCTGACACGTCTGCAGCAGACAAATTTTGCAAACACTGTGACAAAGGGAGAAATAGCTGAAAACGAGTAATTTCTCCTTTTACCATGTAATAATTATACTCTCTTCAGATAAAAATTTCTTATTCCTGTCTTGATGTTTTCAAAGTCATCTGCTGTATACTTGTTGTATATGGGAAAGGGTTAAAAAAAGCATCTCCACAGTTAAACGAAAGGAAGAAAGAAGGAGTCTGGTAAAGTAATTGCATGAAAGAGGATGCATATTTTTTGATAAATTATTTGTCTTGCATGCAGGTGTAATTTTGGTTCAATCAATCAAATCAACTAAATGTTAAGGGAAATCAAGATTTAACAAGAGATAATTGTCAATCAATACAACTCCCCTCCCCTTTTTGTGTTAAAGATCATTGTGACCTTGACCTTTGGAAGGATGACCTCAAAATAAATAGGGGTCATCTACTGATAATGTCCAACCTCCCTCCCATTGGTTGAGTAATGTAGGTCCAAGCATTTTCAAGTCATCAATCAGACAAGCTTTGATCTACTGATGCACACACAGACAGACCGAATGATATGTGTAAAGCAATTTACACCCACTTCCTTGAAGGTGAGCAGCTTCAGGCTATGCATAGTTTAGCTGTCCCTGCATACAGTGAAAACTCAGCTGAACCTGTACATACGCAGAGTTTTACCAAAGCATTCACTGTCTGTCTGTCTGTCATTCTCAATTTGAAAAAGATATAACATTTTCTTCTTCTTAAAAAAATATAGAAATGGATCCCCATTTATCTTAATATTCTAATATACATTAAATAGATAAGCATTGAAATGTATATTCAGACAAGGCATGAAAGGAAAGACTAAAGACAAGGGGAATAAGACAACATCCGACCAATTCACAAATCTACTTGGAATCATTTTTTTAAAAACCAATATGTTTAATTATGCATTTTGTTCACCTAATCAAAACTATTTGATCCAGCAACTATTAATCATGCTCTATTGAAAAGTTTGTCATTTCAAAGCATAACATATGTAGTACTTAATAGTTTAGCAAGATTGTTTGAAAAGCTGGAAGATGATTTATAATCTAAATCTACATTTGAGGTTTGCTACAGGAAAACCAACCAAAGGGCATCTGTACTGTTTGTAATTAGCCACAGAGACCTTCAAGAGCCATTAGATGGTTAGTGTTTTATTTGTTTAACCCTTTTCCACATACAACAAATCTGCATCAGACAACTTTGATAACTTCTAGGCAAAAATATGACAACTCTCTTTAACTGCAGGTATAATTGCTGAAAAAAGTTGAAAACATTGTGGCAAATGAAGAAATTGCTTGTTTTTAGCAATTTCTCCTTATATCACATTGTTTTCAATAGTTGTCTGCTACAGAGGCATCAGAAAGCGTCTACATGTTGGAAAGGGTTAATAGACCATGAACACACAGCTTATCCATTATACAAATACCCTGAGGTTGGTGTTTCGTTGAGCTCAGCTCTTTTGGTTGAGGGTTAAAACAAAATGTTACAAACTTGTGTTTCTTCAAACGCCTTTGCCTTTCAGCAGCAAAGGGCGAGACAAACAAATACCTGTACGTATGTATGATATGCATTAAACCTGGTAATTCATCTGAGATAAATCTCATGCATTATTTTGAAAACACCTGATTTCAGTCTATTCACTTGAACTATATATTTTCAATTTCTTAAATTCTCAGTTATATTATAATCCAGACATCATATCTATAAGATGTACTCTAATCATAAGGTTTGAAACTTACACATACAAAATTGCTAGTTTAGAGAACTATTTCCACCATGTTTTCAAAAAGTCCTCCACTTTAAAGCATCAGCATTTATCTGCAGGAAAGATTTGTTAATCCTTCCACACATGCAACAAATCTGCAGCAGACGACTTTGAAATCATCCAAAATATGAACAAAAGACCAAAAAGGACCAGTATCGCTCCACTGGCAATAGGCAAACTTAAATCGCTACAGCTGTATGAAGCAAAACAGAGCCCACCCCCTGGTGGCCATGTTTTATAAAAAAAATCAAGAAGGCTTGAAGGAATCTCGTAGAGGGTCACCCAGGAAATATTTCTACAAAATTATTTGAAAAGTGGACTGATACTTTTGGAGAAGATGATTTTTTGTAAGTTTCATAATAGCCATATAAGGCAAAACAGCCATGCTGCCTGGTGGCCATGTTTTCATACCAATCACCTGAAGTAATCTGATAGAGGGTCACACAAAGAACATTTCTAACAAATTATTTTAAAATCAGTTATTCTACGCACAAGAAAAAGTAACAAAGGGCAATCATTTTGTAATAAGGTAAAATAGAGTTATGGTTCGTGTACACTGCACTTCCTCTCAATGTGTTGTATCATAGTATGAAGTTTTATTAAATTCCATCTTGAAATTTTAAAGTTATTCTATGCACAAGAACAAATAAGAAAGGGCTATTTCTTTAATTAGCTAAGTTATGGTTCTTGTACACTGCACTTCTTCTCATTGTGTTCTACCATTGCATGAAGTTTTATTAGATTCCATCTCGTAGTTATTAAGTTATTCTCGTGACAAGAACAAGTAAGAAACGGCAATAACTCTGTTATTAACAAAATAAGAGTCATGGTTCGTATACACTGCACTTCCTCTCATTGTGTTGTATCATCGTAAGAAGTTTTATTAAATTCCATCTTGTGGTTTTAAAGTTATTCTACGCACAAGAAAAAGTAACAAATGGCTATAACTCTTTAATTAGCAAAATTAGAGTTATGGTTCTTGTACACTGCACTTCCTCTCATTGTGCTCTACCAGTGTATGAAGTTTTATTAGATTCCATCCCATAGTTATTAAGTTATTCTCCGGACAATAAAAAGTAACAAAGGGCAATAACTCAATAATTAGGTAAAATTAATACCCTATCTTTGAAAGGCTACCATTTGGAAACAAAGGCCTAAATCAAAAATCGTGATGGATACATTTTTTTCTAAATATCTCGAAGTATCTATAACTGAAGTTTCAGCTCTCCACATTTAAAACTGTAGGAGATAGAAAAATGGTTTGGGTTTTTAAAAGCGTTTTTTTGCTAGCTGCATAGCAATGGCGAGTTCTTAGCAATGAAACTCAAATGCGCACACCCATAGCCCCTAGGCACCAGTTCAACAAGTTTCATCAGAATCGGCATGTCGGTTTGGGCTGTGGAGCATTGCTTTACAAACATCTGGACACACACACACACAGACGGAAAAGCATGACAATAAGGGATACCTAGTGAATCCAAACAGATGCACACACAACTGACGATTTGCTATGATATATGCTCGACTGGCTTTTAGCTGAAAATATTGTTACAAAAGGTAGAAATTGCTTATCATGAGCAATTTCTACTTTTGTCACAATTTTTTCAAAATACATCTGCTGCAGAGTAATCAAAATATGTCTGTATGAGAGAAAGTGTGTTCAGCAATTTGTCAAAATAAACAGACAAAGTTAAAATATATTCGAATGGATTTTAGAAACACAAAGATTGAAGATTTCATGTATTAACAGAGAAAGTACTTACTTGAGATTTGAAGAAGATTTTTCCTTGGAAAACACATAATCTGCATGTTTACATACAGCTGCCATGGCATAGATCAATATCATTAAATTTACCTGAAAATATCATAGTATGTCATTGAATAAAGATAGCCATAATAATTAAACAAGAGCAGCACGTATTGCACAGACGCTCGATTGATAGAAAACAGAAAAAAAGCCGAGCTGAACAAAAAACCTTAACCTGACGACCACGCCAGGGTCATGACAATAGCTCTCGTTTTTTCAAAAGTCGAGCTAAAAAGAAGTGTCATTCTCTATGTAACTATGAAATGACGAGGAACACTTGTTATTCAAGTCTAATCATAAACAAATTGAATTGAATTCTCTTGAAAATATTACGCAGAAAGGTGTAACAATCGTTCACAAATTGCAGTAAAATTGTATGCCTTATACTTAACCCTTTCTCCCATATATGACGCATCTGCGGCTGACAACTTTTAAGAACGTTGTGGCAAAATGAGCAATATTTTTGCCTTTGTATTTTTAAAGTTGTCTGCTGCAGATTTGGTGTATGTGGAAAAGGCTTAAGAAATGTATTGTTAACAGAGCGAAATACTATAGTAACTGAAAATTTGGTCAAAACAAAATTACCATAGTGTTGCACTGAGGAAAGTTATGTGAAAAATGAAGAAATTGGTCATAAACAGATTTCAATTCTATCTAGAAATTAAAATTAAAATTTTCTGGATGTAGAATTATTTCTTTGAAATGTTCTTAAATCAGTGGAGTTAAATAAAAGTCAAATCTGCTAAAGTATTAACTATTTGTAGATGCATTTTGACTCTTCTAAAGAAACCACTTTTGAAAACATTGTTAGGAAAGCAATGATTGCGCATAGCCAGCAATATCTCCTTTTGCAACAACGTTTTCAATTCTATTCAATAATTATATATATCATTTATAGAGATTATCTTTATTTTTTTTTTTATTTTTTTTTTTTAATTCTGCTACAACTTTGTTGCAATTGTGGAAGTGTTAAAAAATGTAGAAAGATCTAAAAACTAGTATGAACTTTCCAACATACCAGTAATATAAATGCAATTGGTCCTGCAAAACTCCAAATGAAAAATCTGTCTGAAGTTAGCCAGCAACTGAAAATATTTAAGATTGAGATATTAGCATATCATACAAATGACACAATCAAAACCTGAGTCCAATTCCACCAACCTTACTTTAATACTTAAATGAATGTTTCATTATTTTTGTTTCCCTAATATTTTGTAAACCATGAATGGTGGGATGTATTTAAGTTAACCCTTTCCCTCATATAGACGCTTTCTGACGCCTCTGCAGCAGACGGCTTTTTCAAAACATAGTGACAAAAGAAGAAATTGCACAAAACGTGTTATCCATTCAATTATAGAGATTTTCTATGTTTTGACAATATACGTTTAAAGTCGTCTGCTGCAGAATTGTCGTTTGAGGGAAAGGGTTAATGACTCAGTTGACATAAATAGTTACCTTACTGACTCACAGTACCTATTGTGAAATTTAAAAAATTGGCATTTTTATTGGGAAACAAAAATGATGAAATTTGCTTTTAACCCTTTTCCACCTATAGACATTTGTCACAATCTTTTAAACTTTTTTTCAGTAATTATACCAACAATTATAGAGATTTTTCATATATTTGAGCAGAGATTTTCAAAGTCGTCTGCTGCTGATATGCTGTATGTGGGAAATGGTTAAGTATTTAAGTATTACTTATCAAGCTTGGCGGAATTGGACCCAGGTACTACAAATGTTTTCAAAATGAACTACACCAGTAGAAAGGGAGTCTACTTGCATCCCTTTTATGGCATCACATAGAGGGGGGGCATAGGAATGGAACAATGGCTTCATTTAAACTGTTTTCTTCATGTGTACAGACACATTTTGATGCGTAACTTTTAGAAACATTGTTGAAAAGGAGAAATTGATCATGGTGAGCAACTTCTCCTTTTGCCAAAATATTTGTAACTCTTTTCAATAGAAAAGCTTTCCTTTATATGTATTTTCTTTTATATTTTTGCACAAAGTTGTTTTCAGAAGTCAGCTGCAGATTTGCTGTATGTGGGAAAGGGTTAAAATACCTACAGGTAACAAACGTCTGAATGGAGGCAAGTGCAAACAAGTCATGAAACTTATTCAGACTTCACTTGTATAAAGGATTTAGAAGTTTAGGATGATTGAATTTTACTCACAATTGATCCGTTCCATATCCCTCATGAAATATTCCTGCAGACACTCCGACTATTATTGATGGAGCACCTTAAATAAAGAGTGGTCAGTTCATTACACATTTATGAATGAATGTCATTAAAGATAATTATATAATCTTAAGAAGGTATTCAAAAATATGCAGTAATTATAGGCATTGCGAGGATTTCAAAACTACATTCAACTAAGTTTAGAATTAGTTGCAGTACTTTTATAAGTAAAAAGGAACCTAACCTTAGTAGCAGACAACTTCTGAAAACATTGTCGGAAAAGGAGAAATTGTTTTTTTTTGCATTCTTGATCAATTATTAAGCTTTCATTTATATTTCCTGAAATTGCATGTTTTTCATTAAGTAGAGATTCTAAAAATAGCAATAGCAAATAAGGTTAAAGTTAGATTATACTATATATGTATAATAATATCTTACAAAGTAATAAACAATTAGAAATCTTATCAAATGATGTATATTGGAAGCAATAACAAATGAATCAATGAAATGCAGTACATACATGTATACAAAAAGATTGTTCTTCACAACAATGAACCCTTTCCCACATAAAAGAAATCTGCAGCAGACAACTTATAAATAAATACGAGAAATTCTTTATTATTGAAAATTCAATTAATTAATAGAGTTGAAATTTCTCCTTTTGTGTTTGTAAAAGTACTGCAAGTGGGAAAAGTGTTTAAAAATCTTCATGGCAGCAAATTAAACTTGGTTGAGTTAAATATTCTCTGAGAATTTAATTACATTATAAAAACTCATTATTATAAACTTACCATAACCCAGAATATAGTAATATTTCATCCTTGATTTGGCAGCATCAAACACTTGTACCAACATAAAGAGAATGTGGATCCCTTCAATAAACATCCATGTAAAACTGGCCAGGAAAAAGAAATGAAGGAATCCTGCTATCAAGGAACAGGCCAGCTGAAAATGGTAACAAAATATAAAATACAATAATCTTTTCTCACAAACAGACCGAGGGCTTGGCGTGAAACGGTTGTAACTAAAAACCTATTTTGAAAACCCTGGTTTAGGGGCAATTTTGACCCCTTTGTAAACAAGCAAATTTAGGTGCCATTGCTCAGAATGAGCATTGGCACCTAAATTTCCATTGTTTGCAAAGAAAAATGATTTATTTAAACGCTTATAAAGATTTCATGGCGAGGTGATTAACCTTGGTAAAAAAATACCAATTTGAGTTACAACCGTTTCACGCCAAGTCCTCGAGACGCTTTCTGATGACTCTTCAGCAAACAATTTATGATACAAATTGTGGAAAAAAGGAGAAATTGCTGATCATGAGCAATTTCTCCTTTAGCCACAATTTGTTCACATTTATTCAATAATGGTTCTATCATTTTGAGAGATTTTCCAATTTTTACCTTGACATTTTCAATACCATCTGCTGCTTCAGATATGTTGTATGTGGAAAATGGTTAAAAGAAAACATCAGTCTTTTGATAAATATGACATTAAGTGGCAGCATTTTTCAATAATCCAAGACGCATGGAGATTGTTAGAGCTAATGCTTCACAATCAATGTAAAAAATAAAATCTTAAAACCGAAAAATATTCATAAAAGTAAAAAGTGTTATATAATTTATATTTAAATGAACATGATTGTAATCTCTTGAAAATCAATTTCAAATAATAATTTTAGTTTCCCTGCCTACCTTGTGTTCTGTTCTCTCAATTCCAGCCAAAAATAAGATTTCTGCTACAAATAAACAGAACACCAGGTGTTTGTGGATTGAATTTCTCTCCCCTTGTACAGTCCTGAAAAACAAAGAGTTCATACAGTGGAATAAAGGTATAATAGTGATGACATTATGGTACACACAGCAGGAATATACAGACATTTTACTATCAGAGCTGTACAAGATTAGCAGTTTGATCCATCGTAAATTAGAAGCATCATCAGGTTCTTCATGTAAGGTTTTCAAATGCACATTATTTCATACAAATGGAACTAATCTTTATTCAAATTATTGATGCCTTGCAATTAGAAATGATTAGCATTGATCCATCGTTAATTGTGAACATGATGATCATCAGATTCTACATGCTACAAGGTAGGTTTTTAAATTGATATTATTTCAAAGAAATGGAACTAATTTTTATTTAAATTAATGATGCCATGCAATTAGAAATGATCAACTCTGACAACTTTTGAAAACATTGTGGCAAAATGAGAAATTGCCCATAATGAGCAATTTCTCCTTTTTGCCACAATGGTTTCAACTATATTCATGAATTGTTCTTTGAATGTCCATATTTTTTACTTAATGTTTTCAAAGTCATTTGCTGCAGATTTATTGTTTGGGGGAAAAGGTAAACCCTTAATCATCTTGATACCTTAAAGCAGTAGACAACCAAGTTTAGAAACCATTGTGCAATTTTTCCCTCTACCTACAAATATAATAATATCTTCCCCTAAAGGATTTAAACAAATACCAAATACATTACCCTGGGAAAAAAATTCATAAGAAAGGCAGCCCTTCAAAAATATGAAAGAAAGAAGTAAGTTACATCATTCTTTTTAACGTAACTCAATGAAGACATCAGGTTTTTAATAAAGATTTGTTTGTTTGACGCGATTTTCAACATTGTTTCAGTTATCAGGGGCATAGCCCCAAAATGTAGCTGTGGCGATACACATCTGCGTAATGTATTATGACCAGATCAGCCTGAGCTGTCCGCACAGAATGATCCGGCCGACACATTCCGTCTAAGGGGGGTAGATAGAGTAGTGATTCCTGAAACAGAAAATCCACAGGAGGCAAAAAGTGTATATCCGGGTACGCCTGTGTGGCATGCTTAGGCTGATCCAGGTCGATAATTTACGCAGAGTCCACAATGTTGATTTTCTCACGGGACGGCCTACACATTGATTATTGCCAAGCTATGCCCCTGGTTATATCATGATGACAGTTCACTTATTAATGATCCCTGGGTAAACAAACCCTAGGGCACTTCACCATGACCGTCGTGCCGCAAATGGAGATCGAACCCTAGATGCCCAGTTTCAAATCCACGACGCTAATCACATGGTCACGACAGATTATTTTAGATAAAGTATATAATTATATTTATTTCAAAAGATATCAGTCTGTCAGCGTGTTTTCTTTTAAAAAGCTGAATATTAAAATTATGAAACTATATTATTGTAAACTAGATTCATGTATAAAGACTTCAAAGATACATCTTAATCCTTTACCAGGTATATATACTTCTTTAGACACCTCAACAGCAGATACAATTTGAAAACAATGTGAGAAATGGAGAAATTGAAAAAAAAGGAATAATTTTTCCTGTTCCTGCAAGGTTCTAAACTATATTCAAAGGTATCCTTCCAATTTTTTAGATATGTCTTTATTTTTCCCCCACATATACTTGCAAAGCAGCTAACGTAAAATATCTATCAGGTAATTAACACTGTCCCACATACAGCAAATCTGCAGTAGACAACTTTGAAAACATCAAGGCAAAAATATTGAAATCTCAATCAATGAATGTATAATTATGGAATTGAGTTGAAAACTTTGTGTCAAAAGGAAAAATTGCTCAACATGAGCAATTCCTTCTTTTGTAACAATATTGTCTCAATTTGTCTGTTGCAGATGCGTCAATATGTATCTGCAAGTGGGAAAGGGTTAAACAAACTATAGACAGAGCATGCACATTTAAATATATAAAGCAATAATTTTAAAAGCATTAATTAAACATGTAACGAAGGAAAGAAAAATTTGTAAGACAACAATTCATGCATTATATATATTAAACAATACTATGTAAGTAAGTACACATATCCATGTATAATGGTGCATGTATCAATAAGAAGTCACTATCAAAAGTAAATCATCTCCATAAAACTTTATAGTTTTCCTATCCCTAAAACTGATGATAATAGTAACAGTTCCAAACAGTATTATTAAACTAGCAGCAGACAAATTATGTAAGCATTATGGCTTAAGGAAAAATTGCCATGATGAGCACTTTCTCCTTTTGCCACAATGTTTTCAACACTATGCAATAATTGAACTTTCATTTATAGAAAATGTCCTTATCACTGTCCAGATGTTAACAAAGTTGTCTGCTGGTTAGAAAGAAAGAGTTCAATGATAACTACATGTAGTTTCTTCTGATCCCTTATGCAGACCAGTTTTACTCATCTGCAACAGATGACTTATAATAAACATTTTTGGAAGAGGGAAAAATTTGCTAACACAAACCAGGGACACTATATTACAGGGGTATGAAATGAATCGATAATTCCCGTTATCTTCGCCTCGCTGTAAGAAAAGCGAACATTAGCCCCTCTGGTCATTATCCAATTCGTAGATTCATTTGCGCGATGGCACTCAATGTAGAAAGACAGATGTTTTATTAAAATTTATAAGTTTAAATAGGAATAACCGAGAATGTAAGTACATTACATAATTTCGGTCTTTATTTCTAGACATTTACGTTAATTTTGAGCTTGTATTTACACAAAATATGATAGTTATTGCAATGAGTTTCTGAAGTCTATTTTTGTTCACATAATTATGGTGGTCAATAAAGTCAAAACGAAATACATGTATACAGGCTATATGTAGGACCGTGCTGTGTTCTATATTGCCTTTATAAACACATTTAAATGTTATATTATAAATGTTGAATGATCAATCTTGATTAAAACATTTGAATATACCTGATGTTTGCTGAGAATTATCTAGAATTGTTTGTGAAAACCTGTGAAAAAATGCGATGAATTTTAAAAAAGATGACGGTCAATGCAAAACATCATTTATTGTTCAATGTTGCCTTTATATATACATTTAAAGGTCAGATTGTAAAATTAATGTTAAATGATCAATCTTGGTTTAAATTATTTTAACAAACCTGTTGTATGCAATGAAGAATCTAATATTGTTGGAGAAAAAATGATAAAAAATGCGATGAATTTTAACAAAATTGTGGTCAATAAAGTAAAAATTAAGAAATCAGGCTATATGTAGGACCGTGCTGTGTTCTATATAGCCGTTATAAACACATTTAAATGTTATATCATAAAAGTTGAATGATCAATCTTGGTTTTAATCATTTGAATATACCTGATGTATGCCGAGAATTTTAAAAAAAGTGAGAAAAACTGCGATGAATTTAAAGAAAATGTCAGTCATTTAGTCAAAATATTGAATGAAGGCTATGAAAGGCTCCATTTGCTGTTCTAAATTTCCATTTTAAACACAGTTAAATGTAATAAAGCAGTTATTTGAGGATAAATTCATGTAATAAAGCAGTTATTTCAGGATTAATTCATGTAATAAAGCAGATATTTGAAAATTAATTCATATATATGCTATTTTAGTAAGCGTACTACAAAAACCCAATCCCACAGTGAAAAAGTACCGTGAATGGACTGTGGAGCTATCACTGGAGCTTCCGCTGCTACCGTTCAGATGCTGGGCACATGCGTGAGAGTGACGTGATTTACGCATGCATTTTAAACTGAAAATCAAATCATACAATCAGAAAGGACGACTTATATAATATAATGTTATACAAAATGTTTTACATGTATTTACAACTTAACATGCACAGGTTCACAATCATGTCCTAAACATGTCATTCAACATTTGGTTTATAATAAGAACCAGATTTACCCTTTCAATTATACAGGCCCTTTCTGACACCTCTGCAGCAGACGACTTTTGAAAACATTGTGGCAAAAGGAAAAATTGCGCTCATAATTAGCAATTTCTCTTTACACCACAATGTTTTCAACTCTATTCATTGATTAAAGTTTCATTTAGAGAGGTTTAACATATATTTTTCAAGATGATTTTCAAGTTGTCAAGATCAGTACAAGCAATTTCTCATTGTACAACCCTGGTTTTGAGATTTGTCTATCATCCTATGCAGATGGCTTCAAAAGTGTCTGCATGTGGGAAAGAGTTGAATATTTAAACAAGAGGGCCAAGATGGCCCTAAATTGATCACCTGAATGATAATAAATAAGAAGCAAATATTTAACTGCAAATGTCTGTGAAAATTTGATCAGGAGTTCAAATGAAACTGCAAGGAGTGGACACTCAGTTAAAGAAATAGTTTATCAGTAAAAGCCATTTGTATCTTGAAATCTAACAAGAACTTTAATAAGAATGGAATTATAAAGTTTTGTCATTTTGCACCTTTCCTGATGCCACTTTGCTGCCCAAAATCAATATGGCTTGAACAGTTTTTGTAGAGAGTCACTTAAAGAACATTTCTGCCAAATTATCTTGGAATCTGACAAATGGATTATGGAGATGGAGGTTTTTAAAGTTTGCGTATTTTTCTCAATTTCTGATGCCGCAGCAACAAAAGTTCTGCACAGAATGTAAGTCTTTGAACAATTTTGAAAGAGGACCATCAAAGGAACATTCCTGTGAAGTAACGTTGAAATTGGTCGAGTGGAATGGTAGGAGTTGTCATTTGTAGCTAAAAGTTCAATTTACCCCTTTTGTGATGACGTAAGGTTGCTATGATTTTGTAACCAATCAATACGGCTTGAACAAATTAAGTAGAGGATCACTGAAGTAAGATTCCTATTCAATTTTCTTAATATCAGACAAGGACTTAAAAAAAATGGAATTTCCAAATTTTGTCATTTTGCCCTTTTTCTGATGCCTCCTGACTGCCATGTTTTTCAACCAAACAGTATGCCTTGAACAATCTTTGTAGAGGTTCACCCAAGGAACATTTTTTCAAAACTATATTGGAATCTGACATGCAGATTCAGAGGAGAAGATTTTTAAAGTTTGGACATTTTGCCCCCTTTCTGATGCCGCAGCAACCAAAGTTCTCAATGGAATATAAATCTTTGAACAATTTTGTAAGAGGGCCACCAAAGGAAGATTCCTGTGAAGTTTGGATGAAATTGGTCCTGTGGTTCAGTAGGAGATGATGATGTTTAAAGCTAAAAGTTAACGATGGACGACGGACGACAGACGACGGACAACGGACAAAAAGTGATCAGAATAGCTCACCTTGAGCCTTTGGCTCTAGGTGATCTAAAAAGGTCCTGCTTCCCAATATTTTTTGTCTTAACTTAACCCTTTCCCACATACCACAAATCTGCAACAGACGACTTTAAAAACATACCCCAACAAAACTGGAAACTCCCTTTAAATGAAAGTACAAAAATTGAATAGAGTTGAAAACATGGTGACGAAGGAGACATTGCTTGTTCTGAGCAATGGCTTCTTATGTCGACATTTCTTTCAAAAAACCGTCTGCTCCAGAGGCGTCAGAAACAAAAACAGATTAATGGGGTCAATGCACTTTTGCTTTTGATCAATTTTTATTCATAATTTTTTTTTCAAGCTAATAATTATTGATAGCATGTTCAACAATTCACAATAACTGAAGAAATCATTATACAACTCGCACCGATAGAAAATCAATTTTGTGACGGTAGGACGCCTGTGCTGCAGAATGATGCGAGGTGCATTTGACAAAACATGTTCTAGTTCTTTTTGTTATAATGTTCCTCTACATATATTTTACAGATAGACTGAGAGCAAAGACACATTGGTATAGTGGTAGATCGTCGGCCTCTCATACCAAAGGTCCTTGGTTCGAATCACAAGATGAGCAGGATCTGCCTTTTGGATTTTTTCACACAAACGGCGCTAGAACTGGTTATGTCTCCAGGAAGCAGACATCAAGCGTGATTAGATAAAGCTTGCTTTGCAATCGATGAAAAATAAATAAGTTTAAATTAAGACTCTGGTGAGAAAGTGCATTATACACAGGCTTACCAAAGTCTTATCTGCTTTAAACCCTACATGATATGATGCCTATTTTGCCACATGTAACTTATTACTATCAATTAAACGTTTAACTTTGCCATTGAAAATAAAATCAACAAAGTGTTTTAAACTTAGAAAACAAATCATAATAACATCTTCATATAATCAAAACTAACCCATCTTTGTCCACTTGTGCTTGCTTGCTAAATAAAAAACTTTTATTATAAAAAAATGTCCAGTAAAGCCTTTTTAAAACAGATGTATTATTCAAATATGTATGTAGCAATGACTGACAAATTCATGTACCAATAGTTGGCATTATAACCAGAATCAAATCAACAATTAACTCTCAAAGGCTCAGCCATGTTAACAAATAAGGCAATAGTTAAGATCCTTAAAATATATCTCCATTATCTGAGAGCTAAACAAAAAACAAAACATCTGTTTTTTTTATTTGATAAGTCAATTATGTATAGTATTTATATTAGACTGCAACTTTTCCGAGTACTTTTCAAACCTTGACATTTCTTTTCAATGTTTATACTTGATGCAATATGTAGCGTCCAAATATTGAGAGGTTCAAACTCACTTTGCAAAGTTTTTTATTCATTGGTCAAGACTTCAGGAATATTTGAATGATCACATTTCCCCTGAAAGTTTCTTTTCCTGTTCCTTAGCTCAAATTGTACCTAAACAGTCAAACATAAGATGAAAAATAAATGTCTGATTCTTTTAACCCTTCCCCTCATTCAACACATTTGCACAACAGACCACTTTTAAAGAACATAAGGTAGGCAACAATGTGGAAAAATATCTATAATGGAAAGTGTAGTTATTGAAAAGAATTGGAAGCATTGTGGCAAAAGAAGAAATTTCTCATTCAGAGCAATTTCCACTTGTGGACCATTGTTTTTCAAAAGACCTCTGCTGCAGATGTGTCAAAATGTGTCTGCAAGTGGGAAAGGGTTCATAGTTACAATATACCACTACATGTAAGTCATGTATATACTTACCCAAGACATATAAATGTGATCCAGCTCAAGAACAAACAGATGGTTGACATGATAATACCCACATATGTGATGTATGACAGGGTGGTGGCATGTATAGGGTCCATCTGTAATCAACAAGAACATATTTTTAACAAAACAAGTTAACTTTAGTTTACAGTCCAACCGGTGCTCAAGAACACCTTGGAATAGCAATTCCCTGTCTATAGCAATCACACTTTTTGGTTCCAAAATGCATAAATAACCCTAAAAATAAAGACCACCTGTGAACAAAGACCATAGGTGGTCTTTATACACAAGTTCAACTGTACTAAAATAAATGGATTAACAGCAAAGTAACTCTAAATGAATTGATTTTGAATTTGATTTGTGAACAAACTTAATAATTAAAAAACTTGCATTGACATTGATTAAACCTTTCCCACATGCAGACACACTTTGACGAATCTTCAGCAGAAAATATTTATAGAATGGACAAATTGCTCATAATGAGTAATGTCTCCTCTCTCCACCATGTTTTCATTTCTTTTCAATGATTATACATTCTTTATAGAGAGTTTCCATATTTTCAAAATCATGTGCTGCAGATTTGTTGTATGTGGGAAGGGGTAAAATCAAATTAACCCTTTCCTTCATACGACAATTCTGCAGCAGACAACTTTTAACGTATTTTGTCAAAAAATAGAAAATCTCCATAATTGAATGGATAACCTATGACAAAAAGTGGAAATTATTGTGGCAAAAGGAGAAATTGCATGTTTTGTGCAATTTCTTCTTTTGTCACTATGTTTTCAAAAAGCTGTCTGCTGCAGAGGCGTCAGAAAGCGTCTATATGAGGGAAAGGGTTAAAGACTCAGTTTCTATAAATTTACAATACTTTATTTGACCTTACATTTACCTCGCAAGTGGTAGGTACTTGTACACACAATTTGATCTCTATTTCTATGAACAGTTGTTGAACAAATTGAAATCATGCATAAAAGTTTTAAAATTATATGTGACATCTAATTTACGTTTGACATTGTCTTTAACTATAATTATGCCTCGCTTCAAAATTAATTTTTAAGTGTAGATAAAGATCTGTTTGTTCATCAATGCTATGCTATCTGATTCAAATGTACACTGCAGCATGTTTATACAGAAGAACAATTGTGTGCCATTTTTTTGATAACAAGGCAGATTCTTTTTTCGTGGAGGACAACATAGTTATATTACCTTGGTCTGGTGGATGTCCATGAGTATAGCAAAGTTTGTAAGATGGTTACATTCACAAGTGGTGTGTGTATAATTGTAGGTCTTTAAGGAACACCCTTTCTGTGACCAGGCACCTGTATACCTGTAGGATCAAATATAATCAGGAATGAATGTCTATATCAATAGCAAAGCCTGTTAATCCTTCACATACAGATGATGCTTTCTGACGCCTCTGCAGCAGATGAGCATTTTCTCTTTACCACAGTGTTTTAAACTCTAGTTAATAGGTATACATTCATTTATAGAGATTTTCCATATTTTTTCAAAGTTGTCTGCTGCAGTTTTGTTGTATATGGGAAAAAGATTAAATGATAACAATCACAACGAACATCTTTAACCCTTTCCCACCTGCAGACTCATTTTGATGCACCTGCAAAATACAACTTTTGAAAAAATTGTAGCAAAAGACTAAATATATTACGAGAAATGTCTCCTTTTTGCCACAATTTTTACAACTCTTTAATTATTATGCCACCCTTCCAGGGTGGTATATTGCTTTGTACATGTCAGTCAGTCTGTCCGCTGCTTGGTCCATCGGTAGACCAAAGCATGTCCAATTGATAACTGCATAATGTCCTCAAATTTGGCAGGGAGGTTATGCATAATCAGGTCAAAGGTCAAGGTCACAGTGACCTAGGACATGTTCCTGACAATGTGACACATAATGCTACCGTATCTAGGACTACACATTTTGCAAATTACTTACAATTACTTTTTTAAAGCTTTTGTGTTGCTTGCAACAACTATGATCAATATGGACATATATAAAGGCTAATCTGAACCTACACTATTCACAGATGCCAGCTTGGACCTTTTTGTATAGACAGGCTCATTTATGCTTTTATATGGGAGGTAGCTCATACAGTATTTATAGCAATATTATTTCTAAACTTAAACAGTCCCTTTTCCTGGCTTATACAGAAATGACAAAATATGACAATTGCAGACATAAATAAACAAGCTACGGAAAAACATAGTCTCCCAAACTTCTAAACTTACACTTAATCTAAATCAAAAGAAAATTCTAAATTACCAATGAACACAATTTCTGATGTTGTTACGCTGTTAGTAAACAATTAGATTTATAATGATATTAAGCATGATTTGTCTTAACCCTTTCCCCCATACAGCAATTCTGCAGCAGACGACTTTGAACGTATTTTGTCAGATGGATAACCTATGACTAAAAGTGGAAAACATTGTGACAAAAGGAGAAATTGCACATTCTGTACAATTTCTTCTTTTGTCACTATGTTTTCAAAACGCCGTCTGCTTTAACCCTTTCCCTCAAACGACAATTCTGCAGCAGACGACTTTGAACGTATTTTGTTAAAACATAGGAAATCTCCATAATTGAATGGATAACCTATGACTTAAAGTGGAAAACATTGTGGCAAAAGGAGAAATTGCACGTTTTGTGCAATTCTTCTTTTGTCACTATGTTTTCAAAAAGCCGTCTGCTGCAGAGGCGTCCAAAAGCATCTATATGAGGGAAAGGGTTAAAATAACTGTTGACCATTAGCCCCTTCCAACATACAGATGCATTTTGATGCCTCTGCAGGAGACAACTTTTGAAAACATTGAGGGAAATGTAGAAATTGCCACAATGTTTTCAATTCTATACAATAATTATAATTCACTTTATAGAAGTTTTCCATATTTTTGTTTGTATGTTTTCTAAGTCATCTGCTGGAGATTTGTTGTATGTGGGAACCAGGTTGAAGTAAGAATCGAAGGCATACACTTACCCCATACTAAAGTTCCAAAAGGAGCACATCTGTTTCCATTGCTGGTTTCTGGCTCTCTGAAAAAATCAGATAATATCAAACTTAAATGAGATTTTTAATTAATTGCTTATCAAACACATTTTAAAACTGAATACATCAAATGAATGCAGGAAATTCTGGCTTCAGAAAGAATACATTCATGACAAAAGGGTAAACAAATTATTTGTTGTAAAAAGTTTTTTCTCCCTTTTCAAAGATCTTGCAGCATATGTATTCCAAAGATTATTCAATAAGGTAAAATCAATTAATAACTGATGAATTATCAACCTATTTTATTTGTAGCAGATGACTTAAGAACATTTTCTGAGAAAAGCAGAAATTAATCAAGATGATTCAGTCATTAGATGGCTTCAAAGTTGTCTACTGCACATTTGTTGTATGTGGGAAAGAGAGAACATTTCTACAATCAAGTTGTCTTGTTTCGAATACATCTGGGCAACGATATGTTATGGATACTTTAACCCTTTCCCTCATATAGACCCTTTTTGACGCCTCTGCAGCAGACAGCTTTTTGAAAACATAGTGACAAAAGAAGAAATTGCTCAGAACGAGCAATTTCTCTTTTTGACACAATGTTTTCCACTTTTCGTCATAGGTTATCCATTCAATTATAGAGATTTTCTATATTTTGACAAAATACATTCAAAGTCGTCTGCTGCAGAATTGTCGTATGAGGGAAAAGGGTTTAAAGAATGTTTAAATAATGAATATAGTTGAAAGCATCGAGGCAAAAGGCGAAATTGCTCTTTATGAGCAATTTCTCATTTTGTCATAATGTTTTCAAAAGTCCTTCTGTTGCATATGTGACAAAATATGCTTACAAGTAGGAAAGGGTTAAGCTTATAACTTGTATCATATTTACATAGAAGGGAACCAACTCACATTTTCAGCATTCAAAGAGTTAACCCTTTCCCTCATATAGATGCTTTCTGACGCCTCTGCAGCAGACAGCTATTTGAAAACATAGTGACAAAAGAAGAAATTGCACAAAACATGCAATTTCTCCTTTTGCCACAATGTTTTCCACTTTTAGTCATAGGTTATCCATTCAATTATAGAGATTTTCTACTTTTTTACAAAATATGTTCAAAGTCGTCTGCTGCAGAATTGTCGTATGAGGGAAAGGGTTAATGATTGGTTCATCCAATAGAAGAATATCATCTCTTCCTCTTAACAAAGCATTGAGGACTTGAGTAATTCCTCATGATGAGCTCTATTCAATAATTACATGCTTTCATCAAAGTTCTTTATTGCAGGTGTGTTGTATAAGGGAAAGGGTCAAGCTTATAACAAATTTACATAGAAGGGAAACAACTCACGTTTTCAGTATTAAAAGTGTAAGTGATTGGTTCATCCAATAATAGAATATCATTTCTTCCTCCTAGAGAAGCACTGAGTACTTGACTGATGATTTCTTGGTTGATACCATCATCATCCGAATAATCTTCAGGGGGAAGTAACTCTCCGATACTGTTGTAGTTAATGATTACCATTCTTGACAAACCACCTGAAATAGTGAGATACGGTTTTGCCATTCTGTATAATTACAAAGCTATAAGATGAAAGGCAAATCAAATTTATTCCCACATACAGATGCTTTCAAATGGCTCTGCAGCAGACGATTTTTGAAAATATTAACCCTTTCCCTCATACGACAATTCTGCAACAGACGACTTTGAAAGTATTTTGTTAAAACATAGAAAATCTCCATAATTGAATGGATAACCTATGACATAAAGTGGAAAACATTGTGGCAAAAGGAGAAATTGCACGTTTTTCTTCTTTTGTCACTATGTTTTCAAAAAGCCTTCTGCTGCAGGCTGCAGAGGCGTCAGAAAGCATCTATATGAGGGAAAGGGTTAAGGCAAATGGAGAAATTGCTCTTTCTCCAATGAAAACATCAATAGTCACTCAGACACTCACAATTCAACAGCAGATGACTGAAATTAGATACCGGTAGGCAAAATATGAAAAATCCCTATAAATGAAATAATAATTTATCATAGAAGACAATTTAATATATTGTGGCAGAAAAAGATATTGAAGAAACATGAGCTATTTCTATAGGTCAGAATGTGTCTGTACGTTGAAATCGGCTTAGTGGTCTAATTTATTTACCCTATATTACATTTTCACTATTTAGAGCCGTCATCCTTAACCCTTTCCCACATATAGACACTCTCTGATGCCTCTGCTGCAGATGACTTTTGAAAACACTGTGACAAAAAGAGAAATTGCTCAAAACAAGCAATTTCTCCTTTTGCCACAATGTTTTAAACTTTTTTCATAAATTGTACCTTTATTTATAGAGATTTCCCATGATTCTGCCAATATGTATTGAAACTCGTCTGCTGCAGATGTATTGTATGTGGGAAAGGGGTAATACAAACAATTATAACAATTGAAAAAACAGTAAAAATAATATTTCAACATATTAGGTAATTTACTGCAAGGATGTCCTGTGTATCAGGAAAAGGGTTAACTCTTTCCCGAATACAAAAAATCTGCAGCTGACGACTTTGAAAACATACATGAAAACAATAGGAAACTCCCTTTACATAAAAGTACAATAATTGAATAGAGTTGAAAACTTAGTGACAAAAGGAGAAATTGCTTGCTTTGAGCAATTTCTTCTTTTGTCGCCACGTTTTCAAAAAGTGGTCTGCTGAAGAGGCATCAGAAAACGTCTATATGAGGGAAAGGATTAAAATCATAAAGGTTAAAAAATGTGCATAATTATATTAATCACACAAGTAAATATGATAATAACCGAATTGTGCCAATTTTATCGTATAACAAAGAAGTGGTACCGGTAGTAGTTTACTGTTGGATATTACTTTTAAGCATTTCCCACATACAGAAGATCTGCAGCTGAGGATTTTAACCCTTTCCCTCATATAGACGCTTTCTGACACCTCTGCAGCAGATGGCCTTTTGAAAATATAGTGACAAAAGAAGAAATTGCTCAAAACAAGCAATTTCTCCTTTTGCCACAATGTTTTCCACTTTTAGTCAGAGGTCATCCATTCAATTATAGAGATTTTCTATTTTTTGACAAAATGTGTTCAAAGTCGTCTGCTGCAGAATTGTCGTATGCGGGAAAGGGTTAAACATATATTCTGGTAAACAAGCTTTGAAACTGTAATAAAATAGTGGTCAGGAATAAGAAAATAAGAAATTGTTCCTTTAAGCAATTTCTCCTTTTCCCTAGATGTTTTCAAAAGACATGTTGCAGAAGGTCAAGTCACCAAGGAAAGTGTTACATAAGGGTTTGACTAATACATGAATAGGTGTGTTCCCGGAACGTCGACTCGATTTAATCCCTAGCTGATCAGTAGAGCGGATCGGGGGGACCATTAGAGGGTAATTATGTGACAGGTATTATAAATAAGACTAATGCAGATTTTTCTAAGAATGAGAAATTTAAATTGTATTTATGCATAAACAAGAAATATATACATGCGAAATTTAAAACATTGGAGAAAATCTTTTTTTTTTTTAAATTTAATAATGCAGAATTTCCTAAGAATGCGAAATTTGAAACATTTGAGAAAAGCTGCACGTCGGACGAGTGTCTTTACACATTCGTGTTCTTTATACGGAATTTGGAGACCGGTTGCTTGTGCTCTTCGCCAAATGCACTGGGTAAAATGGAAGAAACACCCCTTTGTGTGAATACCAGGGAACCTCTGTAGTATGGCACCGTGGGCAGCTGTTTCAAAATCAAGTACGGTGGAATCTCAGACTGATGTCGTTCATCTTTTCTTGGAGGAGGCTAAAGAATCGTCTGTACGTAGCTTGGCTCTTTTCTTGCAAGAAGGAGTAGACAACTGGCATCATTTTACCGGCAATCTGTACATGGATCGAATAGATCTGGTGGAAGAGGCTGGGGCATGTGTAGAACGTTCCGTCGCAGTAAAACGTGTTGGATGCGGCTCTCGGTTGTGGCGAAGGAAAGCATACGGTTGTTCTGGTCGTCGAATAGTAGAAATCTGTCACCAGTGGCTGTTTCTGTCCATTTGGCGTCTAAGAATATATCTGTCTTAGTCTTTGGAAGTGGGGTTTCTGTTTTCTGCGGGCTCGGTACAGCATGGACTTTGTGGAGTTAAGAGTAGGTGAACATTGTGGGAATTGGTCTTATTTCTTCTGCGCAGCGCCGAGATATCTTGCTCATGATCTGTTTGGCAACAACGTTGGAGTGGTCTGCCGGGTGGTTATGGTTTTGTCTCCCGAATCCTGTCGGTATGTCGTTGAATGTAGACATGAAAGCTTGGCAACCTCGTTCGACACATCTCCAGAACACTGTGTCTTCTCTTCTACGGTTTACGCGATAAATGTATCCGTCAAATGTCAAGCTATGACCCCCTTTTCTGTTGATGATATACTGAGCGTTCAGCTGTGCGTTTGTCATGATTGACTAAGTGAGTGTTGGATTGTTTCATCATTTCATTTATACGTAATTTATTCGTATGTTTCTAACGGTTTGAACTAAATTAACATCAATTAAGTAACAGAACAGTTTATTTTTGTTTCAAAGAAAAAAGATCTAAAGGCAGTTTTTAATTAATTCGTTTAACAGAGACCTTGACAGTTTGAACTTATTTACTTACGACTAGAAAAAAATACCTTAACGCTTAAAAGAAAACAACTTAAATGTAACATGTATTTAAATTGTAATTATTCTGATCAATTACCGTCTATCCTTCAGATAAATTTACAGTATGAATTTAATTAATAATGTTAAAAAGTTATTCTTTATTAAAATGCATTTAATGCGTGCATCCTTAAAATCAAATAAATTTCTATAGTTCTATACCCCATTAGGTACCCCCTAATCCCGGATTAGTGAAAGATGTTAAGCGGAACGAGTCGACGTTCCGGGAACAAACCCATGAATATTAAATAACCACTTACCTGATGTAATATTTTTAAACTCATCCACTTTAAGAGAAATACAAACAACATCATCAAATATCATTGGAAAGGGTTCAATTCATACTTCAACTTACCTGTGCTGTGTGTTCTTAAAGTGTCTGGAGAAACAAAGAATGAGTCCCGTTTGCCCTTATAGATCTCAACTCTCCCAACATCTTTGATTGCATTCACGTCCACCACATGCAGCTCAACCTCTGTAAAGTTCATAGAGATATTAACCCTTTCCCTCATATAGACGCTTTCTGACGCCCCTGCAGCAGACGGCTTTTTGAAAACATAGTGACAAAAGAAGAAATTGCACAAAACGTGCAATTTCTCCTTTTGCCACAATGTTTTCCACTTTAAGTCATAGGTTATCCATTCAATTATGGAGATTTTCTATGTTTTGACAAAATACGTTCAAAGTCGTCTGCTGCAGAATTGTCGTATGAGGGAAAGGGTTAAGAGCTATAACCCTTTCACACATACAGCAATTAAATCTGCAGCAGACGACTTTGAAAACGTTAGAGCAAAAATGGGAAAATCTCTTTAATCCTTTCCCATATATGACATATCTGCGGAAGATGACTGTGAAATAATCTAAAAAAATTATGAAAAATCTCTTGAAATGAAGGTATAATTACTGAAAAGAGTTGAAAACTTTGTGGCAAAAGGAGAAATTGCTTATTTTGAGCTATTTCTCCTTTTGTCACAGTGTTTTCAACAGTCGTCTGCTGTAGAGGTGTCAGAAAGCATCTATATGTGGGAAAGGGAAAGGATAGTTTTTTCAAAATTGAAAAGATTGTGGTAAAAACTGCTTATTATGGGAAATTCCTTCTTTTGTATCAATGTTTTCATCTGTTATGTCACATGAGAGCCAATCTCACTGAAATCACATTAAAGTTAAATTTGCTGTTAGATCAGTTGACCTGCATTAAAGGTCATCTTGTATTTACCCTCTTCATTTAACCCTTTCCCACATACAATAAATATGCAGAAGATGTCTTTGAAAACATTTTGTGAACAAGAGGGCCATGATGGCCCTGGATCGCTTACGTGATTTTTTTTTCCACTTTAGACATATAAACACCGCCCCCCTGGCGGCCATAGGTTTCAACCAATCAACAGGGCTTGAAGGAATCTGATAGAGGGTCACATTAGGAAGATTTCTACAAAATTATTAGAAAAACGACCTGACACTTTCGGAGGAGAAGAATCTTTAAGTTTTCACTATAGCCATATAAGGCAAAATAGCCCTGCCCCCTGGCTGCCATGTTTTTTTACCAATCAACATGGCTTGAAGAAATCTTATAGAGGGTCACCCAAGGAACATTTCTACAAAATTATTTAAAAATCGGCTAGACACTTTTGGAGATGAATATTTTTTAAGTTTCCACTATAGCCATATAGGGCAAAAAAGCTCTGCCCTCTGGCAGCCATGTTTTTTTACCAATCAACATGATTTAAAGGAATCTGATAGAGGGTCAGCCAAGGAACATTTCTACAAAATTATTTTAAAATCGGCCAACCAGTTTGGGAGAAGAAAATTAATTAAGTTTTTTAACGTTTGGTTGCCATGGAAACCAGAATTCTGCATGGATCCCAAATATTTTAAGGAATTCTGGTAAGCACATTGAGAGGATGCTTTCTGAGAAGTTTCATCACGACGGACAAAAGGCGATCACAATAACTCACCTTGAGCACTTCATGCTCAGGTGACCTAAAATCTAAAAAATATAGAAACTAATTATCATAAGAAAAAAGAACAGTTATTGAATAATGTTGAAAACGTTGTGGCCAAAGGGCAAATTGCTCATTAAGCAATGTTTTCAAATGTCGCCAGATGGTTTGCTGCAGAGGCGTCAGAAAGTGTCTATATGTTGAAAAGGGATAAATATTCTGTAAAATCGGAACACTTTAGCAATCACTGCTTCTATAGTCATTTATTTACATGGGTTTTCTACTCAATTGTGATCACATATTTAATAATTGTGCTGATGGCATGTCGAGAAAAGGGTAAGATAAGATATCTTTACCCATAGTGTCTTCCACAATCCTCTCCACTGTGGGTTTATCTATAGCCTTCATCATTTCATTGGTGACAGTTTCCATGGAGTTCAGGAGCGATGAAGCTATCAACTTTTTGTTTTCTGTTTTCATATGTTGCCATGTGGAGGTTTTATCCTTGCTGACAAGGCTGTTGCCACATTTAACAACATTCTGAAATATTTCATAACAAGTTTATTCAACATTCAACATTTGATACATGAATTCTAGTCTGAGGGATAATTCTTCTTCTTCTTTGTCAATGATGGTGAATGTTCATATCAGAGCATACTGGCATTGTGTGGGTTGTATGAAAAGTGATAGAGTGAAACGCCTCCAAAGTTATCAGTATATCTAGAGAATTTTAAAAACACTGAAACGGTGCATACCTATACCCTTAAAAAAAGCATTAGCACTTTTCAACTTGCAGATGCTTTCTCAGACAGCTTTTGAAAACTTTATGGCCATGAGCAATTACTCCTTTTGCCATAAAGTTTTTAACTCCTTTCAATAATTATGCTTTATCATCTATTAAGATTTTCAATTTATTTTGTTTTTTGTTTTTGAAGATATCTGCTGCAGATTTGTTGTATGTGTGATTGGGTTAATCTTTTGATAAAGTTGAAAACATTCTGGTTACAAGGGAAATTGCTAATTATGAGAAGTTTTTCCTTTTGCATCAATATTTTCAAAAGTTATCTGCTGCAGAAATGTCACAAAATATGTGGGATGACACTGCATAAAAGGTCATCTCCAATTGACCTTATATATTTGAATATTCTTTACAATTGGAAAACTAGGCGATCACAGCTTCCCTATCTCATTTATTTGTATGGGTTATCTCCCCTATTGATATCTAACAATTTTGCAGGCTACAATTTGATTGGCTGACACAAAGGTCAATCTGATGCAACCTGTAATAGGCAGTCATCAGATTTATATGAGCATTTGCTACTGCAGTAAAATTGAGGTCTGGTTTAAATGATATTGCATGAAAGCCAAACTTGAGCATATTTTAGTTTTCCAACAATGAATTTGGAAGTCATCTGTCTGTATTAGGTAAAGGATGAAACTTGATTATGGCAAATGGAGCAATTGCCATGAGAAATTTCTCCTTTTGCCATAAAAAGTTCAACTCTTTTCAATAATTATGTTTTATCATCTATTAAGATTTTTCAATTTATTTTGGGTTAAAAGTGTATAAAGGTATAAATGTACATTTCAAAATACTTTATAATGACTTAACCCTTACCCACATACAACGAATGTTCAGCAAACGACCTTGAAAACATCTTGGCAAAAATATGGAAGATCTCTACAATTGAACGGCTAATTACTGAAAAAAGTTGAAAACATTATGGGAAGCGGAGAAATTTCAAAAGTCATCTGCTGTATGTAGAAAAGGGTTAAATCCCTAGATTCAGTGAGCACGGTACAAATAAAGAAACACTTACCTTGATAATATTCTTAGCACTGGATGAGTTATTAGGTCTAGCTTTAGCCACATCATCCAGTAGTTTAGTGGACTGGTATATATCTTGTTCTGACATCACAGTGTCTGACCCGATAATTTCGGCCAGGTTCTCTGTGAACTCCAATACGGCATCCGAATTGTCCTCGTTGTTTAATACCTCATCAAGCTGTAATAAATGTTTAACAAACTTTAACCCTTTCCCACATACAACAAATCTGCAGCAGACGACTTATCATTGGATAAAACTGATAATATTGTGGCAAAATGAGCCTATTATGCGCCATTTTTCCTTCTGCAACAATATATTCGAATTTCGTCAACTTCAGATGGGTCTTGAGAAATTTAGTGCAGAGTGCACTTATACTTCAAAATGCATCTGCAAGTGGGAAAAGGTTAAAACAATAATGATGTAGCTGAATCGCAGAATCTGAATTTACCTCATTGTTTCATAGTCTGGGACAAATGAGTCAATGTATGGGAAATGTTATAAGTTGTTTTTTGTGAACAGTGTAGAGCCAGATGAGCCTGTGCACCTGCATAGTCTTGATCTACATTGTTCATATACATATCACTTTTAGAGTGTATAGACGGAGGTAATATACAGGCTACAAATCTACAGCAGAAAACTTTGAAAAGATTTAGTCAAAATTACGAAAACTCTCTATTACTGACAGAATGATTATTGAATAAAGTTGAGACCTATGTGGCAATGTTTTCAAAAATCGTCTGCTGTAGAGGCGTCAGAAAGCATATGTATAACAGTATGTGGAAAAGGGTTAAATCTTTCATCAAAAGGTCATAAGTTGGCTATTTACATAATAATACAACTGACTTACATGTACCCATTTATACATCTGTGGGTTAAGATATTTGTTCAGAAAAGTGTTGAAAGTCTGGTAGACTTTACACTGCGTAGACTTTCCCCACATGTATAACATTAGATTTCCCTATATTTATACATGTTATTGTATTAAGGGCAATAAAATGTTGAAATTGAACTGATTGAATTAGACAGGATTTGAACCAAGGACCCCTCATTCCAGAGGTCCGCTGCCTCTTATTACCTCAAACCATTCAGGATATGAGAGTTTTTAATACTTTCCAAGCTGAAAGATTTTTAGGAAATGAGCAAAAGGTATCTTGACAAATGATATAATCATTAATGTTTTTCTGAAAGAATAGAAAACATTGCAAACAAGTTCTCATTTCAAAAGTTTTAGTTTTTAAGTTTAACTCACAACTTGTTGCTCCTAAACCAGTTTTTAGGAAATACAAGATTTAGTTTTGAGACTTATGAGCAATTCCTCTTTTGCCACAATGTTTTCAAATCTATTCAATAGTTACATCTTCATTTATAGAGGTTATATATATGTTATCCTAGCTATTTTCAAAGTCACAGTTGTTGTATATGGGAACGGATGAATCGTATTTCCTGTTTGTTATTATTAAGTGTAATTTAATTACCTGATCCGAGAGTTTCTGTATATTTTCAGAAGTACATTTCTTAACATTGGGTTCTTTTTTCCAACAGGTAGGATTTTTATCGCATTTCCAGGTTGCTTGACCTAAAACAAATAAAAACAAAATATGTTTGAAACCCTGAGACACATTCCAACTTACATAATATTCATGGAAATGATTTTTCTATTTGTTTCATAACAAGCTGTGTTTTGCATAAACAGTAGACAAATTATCTAATGAAAAAAATGTTCTGGTGTCATACGTTTTCCTTTCCGACATACAGCAAATTTACAGCAGACAATTTAGAAAAACATCCAGGCAAAAGTATGGAAGTCTCTATGATCAAAAGTTTATAGGTTGAATAGAGTTGAAAATGTTGTAGCAAAAGGAAAAATTGCTCATCATTAGCAATTTCAGACTTTCTGCCATGATATTTTCAAAAGAGACAATTGAAAACAGAACTTTATTCACAGAACCATCTTGACAGAATCCTGGACTCAGGCTGTGTAGATATCTAAATGCAATAGATAAAGGAAATCTGTGTACAATGACATATCCCTTAACCCTTTTTTCACCTGCAGATGCATTTTCACGCATAACAGCAGACGACTTTTGAAAACATTGTGGCCAATGGTGAGCAATTTCCCCTTTGGCCTTAATGTTTCCAACTTTATTTAAAAATTAAGCTATCTTTTATGGAGATTTTTCAGGTTTTGTCTAGTTGTTTTCAAAGTCGACTGCTGCGGATTTGTTGTATGAGGAAAAGGGTTTTAAAGAGTTTACATAGAATACCTGATTCACAGTCCACAGTTCTTGTTTCTCCAGGTTCTGTTCTTGGCCAGAATATACCCAGAGCTTCTGTTGGCGGGCAGGTACTCTCATAGTTAATCGCATAGCATCCCTGTAATAGATAACATCTAGGTATTAGGTGGGCAGAAATCTAGGCAGAAATATGGAAAATTTGTTTAATAATGATAGTATAATTATTGAATATAGGAGAAAACATTGTAGCATTTGAGCAATTTGTCCTTTTGCTACAATGTTTTCAAAGAGGTCTGAGGTAAATGCGTCAACATGAGCCTTTAGTAGCAAAGAGTTGATTAAATAACATTTTTGTAATATAATCCATTTTGATTTTTCCTTGTTCCAGCAACAGTATATGACTTATGTAAATTGATTTGTTATTTATAAATTAATAGTCCATCCATAGGAAAAAGTACAAGTTGGCATTTCTTAACTATGTAGGTTTACATGTAGATTTATCTGTACACTGCTGGTTTAATCTGAATGTAGGCAAAATGTCGGAAACTTCTAACAAGCTTAAGTAAGTAATATGTGAACAATGTAGATATAGATCAGACTGTTTGGATGTACAACACCATGCTGATCGGGATATTCACTCTTTCAATGTTCACAAAAGCCAACTCATACCTACCTTTTACCATGGGCAGACTCACTTATGTTAACCCTTTCCCTCATATGACAATTCTGCAGCAGACGACTTTGAACGTATTTTGTCAAAACATAGAAAATCTCTTTAATTGAATGGATAACCTATGACAAAAAGTGGAAAGCATTGTGGCAAAAGGAGAAATTGCACGTTCTGTGCAATTTCTTCTTTTGTCACTATGTTTTCAAAATGCCGTCTGCTGCAGAGGCGTCAGAAAGCGTCTATATGAGGGAAAGGGTTAATAGTCTTCTTTATGGGATAATTTATAGGGTTCATTCTGCTTTGAAAGCAATTGAGGAAAACATTTAAGGAAAACATTAAATTACAAGGAAAATTAGAAGTACAATTTTGATACAGGGGCTTTACTCAATGTTAAAAATAAATTGATTGATTGTGGTTTAACGCCATTTGTTCACAAATTTTGTGTCATATCATGGCAGCCAGTTAACCTACTCATGTGTTTCATGGCTTTCTCATACCAGTACATTTGTACTCCACATAACATATTTCCAAGCAACTGGCTACTTTTCCACATAGGCTGTATGCCCATTAGTGGAAGACAAATGATGCTCAGGTCTCAGGGACTTTTGTCAAACGGTGTTAAGAATGTTGGCTGAGCTGGGGTTCGAACTCACAACTCCTGGATTGACAGCAAGCATTGCTACCGACTGAGCAACTGGGACCCGGCCAATGTATACAAAACTTGTCTGCTAAAGAAGTGTTAAAGAGGTGTCTTCTTCACCTTTTCCCACATACCGCAAATTGACAGCAGATGACTTTGAAAACTTCTGGATAAAAACATGGAAATTCTCTATGATTGAAAGTAAATGTATTAAATAGTGTCCAAAACATTGTATCAAAAGTAGGAGTTGCTCATCATGAGAAATATCTCCTTTTGCGATACTGTCTTATGCAGATGGGTCAGAATGCATCTTCATGTGGGAAAAAGTAAATAAATCAGCAACAGGATTAAGTATAGGTAATTCTCTTTCCAATTCTCCTTCCATGTATATATGTTTTACGCGACACAATGTATTCTTTTACATAAATAATTATTTGCAATATGATCTGAATAACTGTCAATGATGAATTATTTATGTTCTGTATTTCGCAATTCCAACTACAATTATATAAGTGTTCTTTCTGCATTATTGATAGTATTAGGAAAACCAATGATGCAATTTATACATATACCCATGTTATAATATCTGAAAGATTTCATTAAACCCTTTCCCTCAAACAGATGCATTTAAAGCCTATACAGAAGACGATTTTTGTAAATATTGTGACAAAAGGAGAAATTGCTCAGAGCGAGCAATTTCTCCTCTTGCCACAATGTTTTCAACTCTATTCAATTACAATTATTATAGATTCATTTACAAAATGTTTACATATATTTGCAAAGATGTCATTTAAGTTGTCTGCTGAATTTTTGTTGTAGGTGGGAAAGGGTTAAAACTGACAATACGGTCATTAGGTCCATAAGTCTTGCTATCAGACTCTGAGTGAGACATAAATAATATCCAATTTTAACCCTATCCAACTTACAACAAATCTGCAGCAGATGACTTTGAAAACATTGGGTAAAAAATATGGAAAATCTCAAAAGATGAAAGTGCGTGTATAATTATTTAAAACATTGTGGCAAAAGTAGAAGTTGCTCATTATAAGAAAGTTCTCCTTTTGCCACAATGTTTTCAAAATCCATCTGCTGCAGAGGAATCAGAAAGTGTCTATATGTGGAAAAGGGTTCAAGAAACAACAGATAGATACCCTGAATTCATCTCTGATTTTGTCTATATCTTTCTCTGTTGTCAATTCTGGTGTGAGTGGTGTCGTTACTACAGGTGCTTCTGTTGGCTTCTTGGTTAGTTTCGTCTTCTTGGTACTCTCCGTAGTTGTGTCTACTGGTTCCTTTGTTGCTTTAGTGGGTTTAGTTTTCTTAGTTTTTTCTGTAGTTGTTTCAACATCAGATTCAGTTGTAGAACTTGAAGAAGAAGAAGGTCTAGCAGTTACAGTTGTTGATGATTTTATCCCTGGAGATGTAGATTTATCTGTAACATTACTGGATGTTGTTGTTGATTCAGGTTGTATTGTTGTTGTTGGTAGTGTTGTTGTCTTGGTAACTGGTGTTGGAGTAGTAAGAGTGGTGGTAACTGAAATATATATAATTAATTGTCATCTGCTTTAAACATATCTAAGAAAATAACATAACATCCTGAAAAATTGAAGATTTATCTTGATAATGTTTGTTAAAAGGAGAAGTAGGTCATTATAATCAATTTCTTCTTTTCCTTAAATGTTATCTCAAATTGTCTGCTGTGAATGTGTAAAAAGTCATCTGCATCTGTGAACGGATTAGTATCAAAATAGATGTAATTACAATCTTTATACTGTATAAACAAAACATTAAGTAAATTCAAGGTCAACTAAAAAAAAGTTTACAAACAAAAGTACATGACATATCATATCTGGTTGCATGGTAAAATAATAAAGTGATACTGCAAAGTTTTATTAATCTCTTCCAAATGCTTTTCAAATATTATTTTGGTAAATTACAGGCTAAATGTTAATAGTTATGGTACATGAAAAAGGAATCAACAATTGTCCTGATATCATATTTCAAGGTCATCTGCTTTGATTGATTGATTTATTTATTTATTGGAGTTTTACGCCGCTTTCAACAATATTTCAGTTATTCACGGCGACAGTTCACTTATTCATGATCCCTGGGTAAACAAAATAGTACTAGGCTAGAAAATGTGCCTTGCCCAAGGGCACTCCACCATGACCGTAGTGCCGTGACTGGGGATCGAACCCGGGACACCCGGTTTCAAAATCCAAGACGCTAACCACTCGACCACAGCGGATTCCATCTGCTTTGAGATGTAAAATCCCGGCTGTAGCTTTTCCGGGGAGACGTACCAAATTCCATGGAAAATCCCCGGAGTATTCAGACAACTTTCCAGGGATAATCTGACACTTTCCATGGAAATTCCAGGACATTTATGTGGAAAACCCGGAAATTCCATGGACAACCCGGAAAAGTTTCATGGAAACCCCCGAAAAGTTCCATGGACACCCCGGAATGGTTCCATGGACATGCTGGAATGGTTCCGGGACCCCGGAGTATTCGGACACATTTCCAGCATTTCCGCATTTTAACATTAAATTTCTTGGTTTTTTCCATGGTTTTTCCATGGTTTCCGTGTATTTTCCGTGTATTTTTGTATTTTCTGTTATGAGTCCCCGGAAAAGCTACAGCCGGGATTTTACATCTCAAAGCAGATGGAATCCGCTGTGGTCTCCTTTTGCCACAGTTTTTCAACTTTATTTAATAATTTAACTCTTATAAACATTGGGATTTTTCACACTTTCGCAAAAATCGTTTTCAAAGTCATCTGCTGCTGATTTGCTGTATGTGGGAAAGGGTTAACTCCTTTCCCTCATACTAATTGCTGTCACTGTAACAGACACTGTTTCAATCTTGTCTGTTCCATATTTGATATATGTGAGAAAGGGTTAACCCTTTCCCTCATATGACAATCCTGCAGCAGACAACTTTGAACATATTTTGTTAAAAAATGGAAAATCTCTATAACTGAATGATACCTATGATTAAAAGTGGAAAACATTGTGGCAAAAGGAGAAATTGCTCTTTTTGAGCAATTTCTTCTTTTGTCACTATGTTTTCAAAAAGCCGTCTGCTGCAGAGGCGTCAAAAAGAGGAGGAAAGGGTTAACTGCTCAAGATGAGCCATGTCACCTTTTACCACAATGTTTCTAACTGTCAGTTAACATCATACTTCCCATTCCACACACTCTAGAATAAGTTTAAATAGAGTTTAAATGTTTTATTTTTTTCATACCAAATGGCATGTGCATCTGCCTGAATTCTGAAGCAACTAAGCACATACATTATACAAATGACATGCTTCACTTTCAATGAAACAGAAAACAGGAGTTTCCATATCATGCCAGGGTAAATTTTATTAAGATAAAATCATTATGCAAGTTACAGTGCAAGACAAGTCAAACTGCTAATCATCAACCCTTTCATGCCTAGAAACCATTGTGTAGCAACATTTGCAGTAGACAACTATTGAAAACACTTTCAAACATATATGCAAACGCATTTTTAGATGCATCTGCAGCAAACAAATTTTGAAAAACATTGTGTCAAAAGGTCAAGTTGCTCCTGATGAGCATAATTTCCTTTTGGCCACAGTATTTTCAACTCTTTAATTATTTATACTTTCATTTTGCATATTAACATACAGTCTAATCTCCCCTTATACTAGAACATTTTCATCACTGCGCTTAGCCTTGTGATGAGCATTTCCCCAAAGGTTTTAAAATCACCCTTATGACATATCAGGTTCAAGTTGAAAAAAATGATGTTTAACCCCTTCCATACTACAACAAATCTGCAGCAGACGTCTTTGATAAAATTAACTGTTGAAACTCTCTATAAATGAAAGAGTTGAAAACTTGTGGCTAAAAGAGAAATTGTTCATTATGAGCAAGTTCTGCTTTTGCCACAATGTTTTTTAAAAGTCGTCTTCTGCTTAAGGCGTCAGAAAGAGTCTGTTTGTGGAAAAAGATTAAAGGACTATGAAATCTTGGTTAAAACATGGAAAATCTCTATACATAAAAGTGTTATTAAACAGAGATAAAAAATATTGTGACAAAAAGGCGAATATGCTCATAGTGTTTTCTAAAGTATCTGCTGCAGAGGTGTCAGAAGTTGTCTGAATGTGGGTAAGGGTTAAATATGGTATCATTCTTTATTAATCGTCAGGCAAGAGCCCGCAACTTATATTTTTAAAAGCTTTTGCGGAATGACATGGGAGGACGAGTTATTATTAGAAAAAAACAAATTAAATGTCTTGAACATATTAAAATTGCATTTGTTTAAAAACACTAAGTTATGACACATCTAAAATGAAATAAATATTCCGATATTTTAAGTATTTGCAGTTTCTTTATTTTGACTCGCATTTTTGCTTTTTTGTCTTATTTATGCAGACAAATGAGTCCCTATCTAAGACTTGCAGCAGACTGTAATGTGTCAATATCGAGATAAAATCACGTTGAATTCTCCTTTAAACAGTAATTTTAACTCACTGAATGTTATTTTCATGTTCAAAGAGATGTCTTGAGATTAATTCATTTGATAATGTTTATCCATGTATATCTAAAATATGAACCGTTTCTAAGCTAAAACTTGATCACGTGACTAGAGAATACTGATCAATCTCCTTTGCAGAGATCCGTTCTTTACACTCACTTACAAATAGTTAATTATAGGTGATTTAAGATGTTTATTTGGTTCGAAACAAATGAAAAAAAGAACAAACTAAGATGAAACTGGTTTTAATGAACTTTGAAAGAACACTATCTATAAAGGGAGTGTAAAGAGCGACAATTCTGCGAAGAAGAATGGTTCATTAATCGGGTATGATATGTGTCATTAGATTACCTACAGGCATTTTGCTTGCGTTCTGCATATTGTTATGCATCATTGACCTAAGGGCACTCATCATATTATAATTTTAAAACATGAGAAGTTTGTTAAATCATTATAAAAAAAGAAGGAAAGAATTACAATAAATTAACATGTTGTAAGGTTCAGTTTATGTTCGGAATTAAGTTTGAAATTATACAACCATTTCAATGAAATTTAACTGTTTAGCTGATATAATATTTCGAGGGTGGTCTAATTTGTAAATATATTGTACTACATAATTAACATTTGTCAAAGTATGATAAAATTAGGATGCCAAGCTAATATCATTTTGAGAAAAAGAGAAAACTTGTGTCTTCAGCGATTTAACACTTTTCTCATTGTTTTAAAAGTAGATTGCTGCAAAGGGGTCCAATGTTGACTGTAATAGGGGAAAGGTAAAATGACTTGCTATTGCATGCAAATCCTAAATAGTCTGTTTTGTGGTTTTATTGACAAATAATGAAAATTCAAATATTCTGACAAACATCTTGAAAAGTGTATGTGGAATTCACAAATCTTATAATTATTCCTTGCTGAAAGCACTGTTAACATACTAAGACTAATGATTGGCAAGATTACTCATTTCCATTACTGTTTATGACAATAATTAGTTGGCTGTGTATGGTCAACCAAAGACCTAATAACATGTGTTATTAGGTCTTTGGGTCAACCTACCTTAATAGAATGTAGATTAGTCATAAACAAGGAAATGCTTCAATTATATTTCAATGAAGGACATTCACTTCGTTGACAAAAAATGCAAGTTATGAAACATTTTCACTTGACCCCACCCCTGATTTTCCAATATGCCCCTCAGTTGATAACTGTTTTTTCAACTACTATAATGTAAGAGATGTATAACTGCAGTATGGATTTCCTGTGATCTTGATGGTTGCATCAACTTTCTCTTGTAGCTCTTCTTTTATTGCTTGTTAACCCTTTCCCTCATACAACAATTCTGCAGCAGACGAATTTGAACGTATTTTGTCAAAACATAGAAAATCTCCATAATTGAATGGATAACCTATGACAAAAAGTGGAAAACATTGTGGCAAAAGCAGAAATTGCACGTTTTGTGCAATTTCTTCTTTTGTCACTATGTTTTCAAAACGCTGTCTGCTGCAGAGGCGTCAGAAAGCGTCTATATCAGGGAAAGGGTTAATTACTGTACAAATCACAGTATGATACTACATGTAACCTGGCATACTGTCTTGGTATATGAAACCATCCAACCTTTCTGGTGATTGATTTCATGGATAAAAGAAAAAACATCAGATGACCAGGCATTGTTCCCAGAAATACACTTTTGTTTTGATGATTAGAAAGTAAAAGTGTTTTCCAGCCAAGAGAAGCTGATGACTCATGCAATGCATCAGGCTTATAACCCTTTCTCACCTATCTATAGTCACTTTCTGACGCCTCTACAGCAGATGTCTTTTGAAAATATTGTGGCAAAAGAAGATATTGGTCAATGTTTTCAGAGATTTTCAGTGACTTTGCTTAGATGCTTCCATATTTTCAAAGTCATCTGCTGCATTTTGTCGTAATTGTGAAAAAGGGTTAATTTAACATTTCCCTCATAAAACAATTATAATCATTCCTCTGCTGTTAATATTCAGGCACATATTTTAAAGATAAAACATTTTAAACTGTTGCTTACAGGATAGAAACATTGCTGGAAAATGAGAAATTATTTCCTATGTGAAATGTCTACATTTTTCAGTAAATGCTTACAAAATGTATATGGCATTTTAGGGAAAGGTAATTTCACTTTACCTGATAAAGACTACTTCAGACACCTTTGCTGCAAACATACCTGATAAAGACAACTTCAGACACCTTTGGGGCAGACATATCTTTAAAACATAAGGTAAAAGCAGAAATTGTTCAAATTCAGCATTATTTCTCCCTTTTCCACCATGACAAAATGAGAAATTTCTCAAATCAAGCAAATTCTTCTTAAGCCACAATGTTTTCAACTTTATTCAATAATTTCTCTTTTATTTTTAGAGAACTTCCACATTTTTGCCTTAGGTTAATGTTTTCAAAATTGTCTGTAGCTAATTTGATGTATGTGGAAAAAGGTTAATATTATATCAGTGAAAGCATGCATATGATGAATTTGTCATTGAAAAAGAAATCATTAATAATTAATTATTTTTCCCGTCACTAATGTGTTTATGATAATAACCCTTTCCCACATACAATATATTTTCAGCAGACGACTCTGTTAAACATCTATGCAAAATAATTAATATTCTCTATGTGCTCTGGCTCAGTATGAGAAAATATCTCCATCTGCCACATTATTTTTAGCTGCAGATGTGTCCAAATGCATCTGCATGTGGGAAAGGGTTTAACGTTATCTACAATATCTTGGAAAGAGCACTATCATCCTGTTAGCTTTAACCCTTTCCCTCATAAGACAATTCTGTGGCAGCCGACTTTGAACATATTTTGTCAAAAATGAGAAAATCTCTTTAATTGAATGGATAACCTATGACTAAAAGTGAAAACATTGTGGCGAAAGGAGAAATTGCTCGTCTTGAGCAATTTCTTCTTTTGTCACTATGTTTTCAAACAGCTGTCTGCTGCAGAGGCGTCAGAAAGCGTCTATATGAGGGAAAGGGTTAACAACCCTAGGATTTCCAATTGATGAATTTAGAACGGCTACTTTGTCCAGTATCCTCATGGTTCATGAATAATATACTTGAGAATTAATCCAATTATGATTAAAACGCTCATTTGTTCCATAACTGTATGACAGTGTGCATAAATTAAACCATTAACTCATAAATGATGAAAAGATAACAAATATGAAATTTACACAACATTTTGTTCTACAAATTGATGACGTCACACAAAACTATTGTAACTACATCGTGTATCAGGATGTAGATGTAGGTACAATAGTTTTGCATGAAGCCAAACAAAATAAAAACCCACAATAATTTATAATACTAATACAATACAATACTTAACAATACTATTACATAAAATACAATACTATTCTGTTAACCCTTTCCCTCATATAGACGCTTTCTGACGCCTCTGCAGCAGACGGCATTTTGAAAACATAGTGACAAAAGAAGAAATTGCACAAAACGTGCAATTTCTCCTTTTGCCACCATGTTTTCCACTTTTTGTCATAGGTTATCCATTCAATTATGGAGATTTTCTATGTTTTGACAAAATACGTTCAAAGTCGTCTGCTTCAGAATTGTCGTATGAGGGAAAGGGTTAAATACAATACTTTATTATACTACATGATTGTGTTTTATAAAATACAATATATAACAAGACAATTCTATTAAATACAACACTTTTCATGAAAGATTTATAATCTGTTTTGATAGTATGCACCTTTTATTGCAATATTTTCAACTCTTAAAGTTTCTTCCAGTTTTCCATATATTTCAACTTGTACACCTGTTGATCGTCAAGTAGACAACATTTGAAATATCATGTGAAGTAAAGGGTTAATTAAACAACACATGCACTACCAGAAATATGCAAAGATTAAATTCGATACAGAATTGGAAAGATTGTGAGAAATGGACAAATAACTCATTCCAATGGTCAAAAACTTGTCCCCTGCACAAGGAGTCAGAATGTGTCTCTAGCAGGGAACTGATTACCCTTTTCCCACATACAATATTTTTGCAGCAGACAGCTTTGATAACATCTGGACAAAAATGTAAAAATCTCTGTAAACGAATATATTATTACTTATTCAAGTTGAAAACATTGTGGCTAAAGGAGAAATTGCTCCATTTGAGCAATTTCTTCTTTAGTCACAATGTTTTCAAAAGTTGTCTGCTGCAGAGGCGCCAGAAAGCGTCTATATGTGTGAAAGGGTTGAGAACACCTTCCAGAATTGAACAAAGATGCAGACAGTTAAGACAAACACTATAGGCTTCCATTCAACAAGCAGTCAGACTATTTGTAAAGAACAACTTTTCAACTATATCCAATAACTGTTACACTTTTAATTATAGAGATTTAAAAAATGACTGCCATCATGCTTCCAAATTCATTTTCTGCAGATGTCTTGCATGTGGGAAATGGTTAACTTTTCCCACCTGCAGACGCATTTTGGCGCAATAGTAGCAGACGACATTTGAAAACATTGTGGCCAAAGGTGAAATTGCTCATGATGAGCAAATTCACCTTTGGCCACAATGTTTTCAACTTTATTTAACAATTAATTATTAAGTTATCTTTTATGGAGATTTTTCAGGTTTTTGTCACTATGTTTTCAAAGTAGTCCGCTGCGGATTTGTTGCATGTGGTTGAGAACACCTTCCAGAATTGAACAAAGATGCAGACAGTTAAGACAAACACTATAGGCTTCCATTCAACAAGCAGTCAGACTATTTTTAAAGAACAACTTACCACCCTGTGTTACAACAGGATCAACTAAAAAAGCAAAGGAACACTATTTCTAACCCAGCCTAATGCATTTTCTCTGCTCATATATGTTACATGCCCGTAAGGTTAGATTAAATTCCTTGTTATCAATCGACAAAAGTTTTTTTCGGATCACATGTCTTTTGTGATTTACAGATAGACAGACGGACGTCTGAAAATTAATTTTGAAGCCTTATACTGCTATAAAGCAGGGGACACAAAAAAGAGTTTACTGAAAATGAAACAAAGTAGATTAACTCTTTCCCACCTATGGATGCATTTTGACGCAATAGCAGCAGACGACTTTTATTGAGATTTTCCAGGTTTTTGTCACTTTGTGTTTCAAAGTCGTCTGCTACTGGTTTATTGTATGTGGGAAAGGGATAACTAACTACTGATCATAAATATACCGGTATTGGTAAAATACATGTGTACATCACTTTTATCAGATTCTCATAAATTATGCAGATCTATATATTTCGATGCATCTGCAGCAGACGAATTTTAAAAACATTGACACAACAGAAAACATTGCTCACAATGGGCAATTTCTCTGTGTGTCACAATGTTTTCAACTCCATCCAATAACTGTACTTTTTCTTATAGAGATTTAAAAAATGACTGCCATCATGCTTCCAAAGTCATTTTCTGCAGATGTCTTGCATGTAGGAAATGGTTAACTTTTCCCACTTGCAGATGCATTTTGACACAATAGCAGCAGATGACATTTGAAAACATTGTGGCCAAAGGTGAAATTGCTCATGATGAGCAATTTCACCTTTGGCCACAATGTTTTCAACTTTATTTAACAATTAATTATTAAGCTATCTTTTATAGAGATTTTTCAGGTTTTTGTCACTATGTTTTCAAAGTCGTCCGCTGCAGATTTGTTGCATGTGGGAAATGGTTAACCCTTTCCCTCATATGGACGCTTTCTGACGCCTCTGCAGCAGATGGCCTTTTAGAAAACATGGTGACAAAAAAGAAATTGCTCAAAACGAGCAATTTCTTCTTTTGCCACAATATTTTCCACTTTTAGTCATAGGTTATCCATTCAATTATAGAGATTTTCTCATTTTTGACAAAATATGTTCATAATCGTCTGCTGCAGAATAGTCGTATGAGGGAAATGGTTAACAGTGTATATATAGGATTTAGTATAAGAGAGTTATGTTAATTACTACCTTAACCTTCTCCAACATACAGAAGATTTACAGCAAACAACTTTGATGACATCTTGGTGACACTACTGAAACTAGAACTGTGAGTGAAATCACAAAAGGATAACCCCCATTGCACTTACAAGACATATGTACAGCCAGACAGACGGATATATTTCCGACCGGGATAATCTTACTTCATGCAAATCCTCAGGTTGTGTACTGCAACTGTGTAAAGTTTCATCAGAATCGGTCAAGCCGTTAAGGAGGAGTTGCGCTTACAAGACATATGGACAGACAGACGGACGGACGGACAGGGTGATTCCTATATACCCCCCCAAAACTTGTTTGTGGGGGGTATAATGATCTATAGAGGTATGTAACTTTCATTATTGAATACAGTTGAAAATAAAATATTGTGATGAAAGGAGAAATTTCTCATCATGAGCAATTTTTCCTTTCGTCATAATGTTTTTAAAAGCAGTCTTCTGTAGATGCATCAAAATGCATCTTTATGTGGTAAAGGGCTAAGGCTTATCTGATATTATACTATTAGTGTCAACTTCTTCTAAAGAACAAAGTTTATCATCAAGAAAATTGAAAGTAGAAACTTTGATACAGGATTGAAAACATTGTGCGAAAAGGAGAAATTACTAGTTTTACATAAGCTCTTTCTCCTTTTCCCAAAATGTTTGTAAAAGCCATGTGTGGCAAAGAAGTAAAATATAGTCAGTATCAGGAAAAGGGTAAAGATTCTACGGTCATGCGGTCCAAATAAATCTATGAAAATTGTCAAACATCAGATTCTAGAAAACGGATGTTGGCTTAACAATTTGCATGACTTATTGGCTATTGGATATTTGATTTGTTGCTATATACTAGACTGTTCCCACTTGGAAGAATTTACAAAAGAATAGAAACTATAGACAAGTGTAAGTTTAGTTGTTAAACTAAGAAACATTTCTGAGTACATGAAATTTCTAAATTTCACACAATGTTTTTAATAACTGTAACATGCAGTTGCAGCAAACTGCTGTTTTATCTTCAGGAAAAGGTTTGTAAGCTTCATCTTCATTTAGCAACTATTTTCAGTTTTGTCATTAAGTTTTCTGACGCCTCTGCAGCAGACAGCTTTTTGAAAACATAGTGACAAAAGAAGAATTAGCTCAAAACAAGCAATTTCTCCTTTTGCCACAATTTTTTCCACTTTTGGACATAGGTTATCCATTCAATTATAGAGATTTTCTATTTTTTGACAAAACATGTTCAAAGTCGTCTGCTGCAGAATTGTCGTATGACAGATACAGATACAGCAAATCTGCTGCAGACTATGTTGGAAACATCCAAACCAACATGTGGAAAATCTCTATAAACTTAGTATACTTATTGGATGAGGTGGTAAACATTGTGGCAGTGGTAAAAGTCATCTGCTGCAGATGTGTCAAAGGGTTGGTGTTAAAATGGAACATTATCTTACGTCTTATTTCTTCACATATATAGGACTTATTGTCGGAACAGGGCATGTCTTTCAGTCGTCCTTGGTAGTTATATACGGCACATTCTTCTTCTGGCAGCCCAACTCCCTCCTCAACGCGACCGTTGTTAGGTTCTCCTGGAGCCCAGCCTCTGTAACACAAACAGTTCAAAAACTTAATCCTTTCCCACATGCGACACATTTTCAACACTCTGTTAACCCTTTCCCACATACAACAAATCTGCAGCAGACGACTTTGAAGACCTTTAGTGGAAATATAGAAAATCTGTATAAATGAAGGTACAAGAGAAAGTTGGTGCAACGCATCAATGTCGCCGGATATCCATAGTGCAGTTATGCATAACTCTAACATTATAGTAGTTGAATAAACAGTTATCAACTGAGGGGCATATTGGAACATCAGGGATGGGGTCAAGTGAAAATGTATCATAACTTGCATTGTTTTGTCAACGAAGTGAATGATAATTGAAGCCTTTCAATGTTTATGATCAATCTCCATTCCAAAGTAGGTTGACCATATACACAACCAACTAATTATTGATCATAAACAGTAATGGAAATGAGTAATCTTGCCAATCATTAATCTTAGTATGTATACAGTGCTTTCATTAAGGAATAATTATAAGATTTGTGAATTCCACATACACTTTTCAAGATGTTTGTCAGAATATTTGAATTTTATTGTTTTTCAATAAAACCACAAAACAAACAATTAAGGATTGGCATGCAATAGCACGTCATTTTACCTTTCCTCTTTTAAAGTCAACAGTGGACACCTTTGCAGCAATCTACTTTTAAAACAATGAGATAAGGGTTAAATCGCTGAAGACATGAGTTTTCTCTTTTTCTCAAAATGATATTAGCTTAGCATCCTAATTATATCATACTTTAACAAATGTTGAAATGTAGTCCAATATTTATAAATTAGACCACCTTCAAATATAATATCAACTAAACAGTTAAATCTCATTGAAATTGTTGTATAATTTAAACTTAATTTCGAACATAAACTTGGCCCTACAACATGTTAATTTATTTTAATTCTTTCCTTCCTTTTTTATAATGAAAACAACAAACTACTCATGTTTTAAAATTATATTATGATGAGCGCCCTTGTGTCAATGATGCATAACAATATGCAGATCGGAAGCAATATGCCTTTAGGGAATTAAATGACACATTTAAAATTGTCAAGGACGAAATAATTTTGTACGAAAGACCCGATTCTTTCTTATTCGCAGAGGTGTCGTTCTTGAAACTCTCTTTATAGGCAGAGAGTGTTCGTTCAAAGTCATTTTTCCATTAAAACCAGTTTTATCTCGGTTTGTTCTTTTCTTCATTTGTTTCGAACCAAATAAACATTTTAAATCACCTATAATTTACTATTTGTAAGTGAGTGTAAAGAGCGGCTCTCTGCAAAGGAGATTGATCTACGCAGTTGGTATTCGTGAGTCACGCAGGTGCGCGTAAGTAAACAAATTAGACTGCAACGTAAAGGTTTGTAGTTATCGACTTTTGATTACATGTAGTATATAGTGTAAAATAAAGTATACCAGTCTAGCTAATAGGGACTGTTTTGTCTTCGTAAATAAAACAAAACAACATAAATGTGAGTCAAAATAAAGAAACTGAAAATACCTAAAACATCGGAATATTTATTTCATTTTAGATGTGTCATTACTTAGTGTTTTTAAACAAACACAATTGTAATATCTTCAAGACATCTAAATGTGTTTCTTTCTAATAATAATCCCCCCTCCCATGTGATTTCAGAAAACCTATTAAAAATAGAAGTCGCGGGCTTCTGCCCGGCGACTAATAATTAATGAAAAAAATTCTTCTTTTGTCACAATGTTTTCAAAAGTTGTCTGTTGCTGAGGCGTCAGAAAGCGTCTGCATCTGGGAAAGGGTCAAATGAAGGTATAATCAGAGACATATAAAAAAAAAATATATATAATTATTGAATAGAGTTGAAACCTCAGATGCATCAAAATGTGTCCTGCATTAGTTTTATTAATACAGTTGAAAGTTACAGATAAACAAAGTTTTCTGCATACATGTTCAACTGACATTCAAAAATGAGATTCCAATTGTTCACAGAAAGTTGTTTTAACATTTAACATGCTTTTATATATAAACTAGCTGCATGTAAACAGTATTCTGCTTTTTGGAGATCCTTAATCCGCCAAAATTGTCATTGACTCTAACTGACTAAATACACCTAAATAGACTTGCCAAAGATTAGATAAATTCTTTAATGGAAAATTCTGGATGAAAGGCAAGAATGGAGTAAAAGCTATTGGTTGATAAGAATAAGAATAAGTGCTGCTTAGGAATAATTTCTCCTTTTCTGCTAAGATGTGTCAAAATCGGTTTAGTTGAGTTAAAACTTTTAATTAAAGGTTAACAATTCATTAGCATAATCTGCTGAGTTTGCAATTTCTCCTTTTCTAACAATGTTTTGAACTCTATATGAAATAAACACTTGCGTTTTACAGATGAAAACATCTGTGGGGAAAACGCAATAGATCTAGTTTGACAATTTACATTATCATAAGTTATGGGTCTTACAGACAGGAAACATTTAGATTATCATTATGCCTAAAAAATGATAAACTTGTTTGCTGCAGATTTGTTGAATGTGAGAAAAGGTGTACTAGTCATCTAACTTACACAAGACCAACGTGCAGAATGGACCCATCCAGCCATTTCCAAACATCATCCGGCTCTCCACTGTAGTTTAACCCCACCCACCAATCCAGTAATTGAAAGCTTGTGATCTTCTTCTTTAGTGCTGGTTTAAACTTGCGCTGTGGAAATTGAGATATACATGAATAAGGAAATGTTGTTGACAAACCTCTTGTTTCGGACCAATTCGTCTATTTTAAATATTTCACAAATGTATGATATCAAGCTCACTCGTAGTCCAGGTTTCTGTACTATGAATGCGGTTTTATATTATGACTGTTCGCTGTATTAAACTGTAGGAAATATGGCAAAGACAAAAACATTCTTTCAATGGCGTCAATGTCACGGTGACCCAGTTATGGTCACAGGCACATGTGGTTATGGTATGCGACTCTCTGTCATCCACATATGCATCTTCATACCTAAATAAATCCACGGTAGGTACAATAGTATAGCACATATGGCCCGGACTAGATTTTCCTTTAAATTAGATCAGGGGTCAAGATAAATGTCACAGTGATCCAATTTTGATACGCGTCACACCGTCTTCTTGGCATGCACCTTCATAACACATGTGGTAACTCTAGGTAAGAAGCATAGGTAATTTGGCCCGGACGAAAATCTTTAAATAGAGGTCAAGGATCAAGGTCACATTGACTTAATTTTGGTACATGACATAACCTCTTCCTAAGATGTGTTGTATACCAAATTGTGTAACTCTAGGTGTGACAGCCTAAGATGAATGGCCCCGATAAGGTTGGGCTTTTGTAAATGGAGTCAGAGGTCAAGTAACCCACTGTTGGTATTTGACGCACGGTCGACCTTAGATGCAAGTGTACAATAAATTAATATAGGACATGGTCCTGAAAAGTTTGTGTGGAAGTTCAAAAAGGACGGACGGATGGGCGAGGTGCAAACTTTATTCATCACGGAGTACTGATAGGACATAAATTTTACTATTCCACTTCGATGGCTAGCCCATAAACTTTTCATACTATATATATACTACATAAACATAAATAATGGATGTGTTGATTCCACATGCATTGCCTCAGGTGGGTCAGGGTGAGTGGTGGGTGCAGATAAAATAAATGTGTTTAATTGCATGTTATGACGCAATGGAATGTAAAATGTATTACATCGTACTGCGTGTAAGCAAAGACCTAATAGCACATGTTATTATTAGGTCTTTGGTGTAAGTCATTTATATAGCATACTTAATCTTTTTTAAAAACTTCACCATTGCTGGTTGGAATGATATCTGCTAAATTTGAGCATTTTTCTATAATATTTTCATCTATGAATCAAAATGTACTATCAATCTAAAGGTGTCACAATTTATACCTCTGACGGTACTTGATATTATTAACAGAGACATAAAATATCAATATTTAAGGTCTCTGATATGACAATATCAACCCGATCCTGATGGTACTTGATATTAACAGATACATAAATAACAACATCAACCCCATCCTGACCTTGAAGCAAAGATCTATTTTATGATGACACAACATATTTGTATCAAATGCCTGGTTTGATTGGAAGGATAGATGACACGCAGTTACATGTGATGTAAATATTTGTCTGTCAAATAATAGACCCTTTCGGTCGCGTTTTCAGTCCTAGATGCATCATTGAACAAAAGACTAAAACTGTAACCCAATTAGTTTGACACCAATTTACCTTAAGGTTATCCATTACAGAGTCAATAATATCCCAAATATCCAGACGCGGTTCATATATAACTATCTATGCACAGAGGTCGGAAAGAGAACATATTGTCAAATAATAACCTATTAAATCTTTGATTATTGAAAACATAATACGCTTGAAAAGAAAGTCCAGGAAATTAAATATGTCTATGACAATACCAATAAACGTTCTGTTGTTCAATATTTTAGCACTAGGCCTATACATGTGAAAGATTACGTTATGTCCATCTTGGAATAGCGGTTTCTTTTCCAAAATGGACATAAAGTAGCCAGTGAAATGTATACGATAGACCTGAACACAGCCATCTCTGTCCTGAAAAAAGTTTGGTTCCGTAATAACTCGTGTTAATTGGTAATATCTGTAATATATGAGCCGTTCCACGAGAAACCAAACATTTGGACTCTGTGTAAAGTATCCACTCGGCTCAGCCTCAGCATGCCGCGCAGGCTAACCCGGACAGACACGTTTTGCCTCCTGTGGATTTTCTGTTTCAGGAATCATTACACTATACCTCTATCTCCCTGGGACGAAATGTGTTGGCGCGGATTAGCCTGTGCAGATTAGCTTGCGTGGACTGCGCGGGTTGATCTAGGTCGATACATTACACAGAGACCATAATGTTGGTATTGCGTGTTGTATGAGTAGCCAGTGACATTTATACGATAGTCCTGAACAGAGACATCTTTGTCCTGATGAAAGTATAGTTTCGCAATATTGAACCACATCTAGTGTTAATTGGTAATGCCTGTAACATCTAGTTTCGTATAATGCGTGTATATTGCGTGTTGTTCGAGTAATTACATGTTCATTACTGTCACTTATAATGTCCAAGTCTCCGCGCGTGCATATTGGGTATATATTGCGTGTATATTGCGTGAATATTGCATGTTGTATATGAGTACTTACAAGTTCATTACTGTCACTAATAATCACCAAGTCTCCGTGCATGCATATTGGGTATATATTGCGTGTATATTGCGTGAATATCGCGTGTATATTGCGTGTTGTATATGAGTACTTACAAGTTCATTACTGTCACTAATAATCGCCAAGTCTCCGCCCTTACTGATACAGTCAGCACGGGCTTCACTCCACGTTCGGTAAGTGGTGTCTTCAAACAGCATACAGGACCGATGGATCTGTATCCATGGAGATTCGCATCCTATGTCAACCTCCTCGGATTCTTCTATCACTGTAAAAGCAAGTGGAACATTGTCAACGACACTGCATCAGTTGTTAACGGTTTTTATAGCAGCCATTATTGAAAACATTGTGATAAAAGAAGAAATTTCTCCTAATGAGAAAGTTCTCCTTTTGCTACATCGTTTTCGACTCTATTTAAAAAGATATACTTTATATCACCAATAACATTGTATAATTAGTCGGTTCATTTATTAACCCTATTAATGAAACAATCACTCATAATCATTACAAATATACTTACTTATAGGGGAAATTTCATACGAGAATCATCCTTCGGGACTATTAAATCAAAGTACTGAAAGTAGCGGGGGATGTTCGCTCTGGAGTGTTAACAAGATATTCCTTCAATTTTCCTTCAATTTGGCCAAGTGACCTAGTTTTTAACCCGGTATGACACCCGTATTCAAACTTGACCAAGGTATCATTTAGATAGAATTCTGCCCAAATTTCAAGCTCCTGTAGCCAAAAAAGATGCTTCTTCAGAGTTAATAAGATTTTCCTTCAATTTGCCCTAGTGACCTAGTTTCTGACCCAATGTGACCCATATTCGAACTTGACATGATCATATGGATATCAATAATACAAAGATTCTGTCAAAATTTCAAAAATTGCAGCCTCTAGAGTGTTAACAAGCTTTTCCTTCAATTTGACCTAGTGACCTACTTTTTAACCCATCATAACCCTGTTCAAACTTGACTTACATCATCAAGACAAACATTCTGATAAAGTTTCAACATGCTCAGGTTGAAAATGTGGCCTCTAGGGTGTTAAAAAGATGTTCCTTTAATTTGACCCAGTGACCTAGTTATTGACCTCAAATGGCCCAGTTTCAAACTTGTCCAAGACTTGATGGAGATGAATGTTCTGATACACTTTCATGAAGATCCGATGCAAAATATAGCCTGTAGAGTGTTAACAAGGGAAAATGTTGACGATGCACGACAACCGTATTTCCGTATTTTTCATTGCAGGGATTTTCTCAAAAGGTTTTTGAGCTACCTGCTTTCAAGCTACTCGTTTTCCATATATTTGAAACAAACATTTAAGATCCTTATGTCTAAGTTAAATTTCTAAATTATGTATACAACTTCATGGATTAAAACGTTACATTGTGTACGTTTACTTAATATAGCTTGTTGTGAAACGTATTTAACTGATCCCTGGACAATCAAGAAAAATTGTCCATTTTGAAAAAAAAACAGAGGGCAGCACAACAAATTAACAAATTTACACTTCCTGAAAGCTGGACATGACAATTAACGGAGGTATTCAGCATATCTGAATCCCCCGCATAAAAATCAGATGACACCTTCTTGTCATAAAATAATATTTGAAGGTTTTGCCATTAATTCCAAAACCTCTGAATGTTGTGTTTGGTTAACATGGCCCAAACATAATTTGCCCACTTATAGTGAAAGAAGAGACGTGATAACACATCTGAAAATATGCAGGAACACTATACTACTGTTGTAATATAATGTCCCCGATATATCTAAAAGAGCAGCGTCTAGCTATTTATGGGTGTTAATGCATATGCGTACAGTAGCGGCGGGCCTGTGCATCCACACAGTCTCAGCAAAGCTTTCACAGTCCATCTACCAGTAATTTGGTCATATGTTCCCCATTTGACAAAATAACTTAAACACCCCAATTTGTTTAACGCCAATTTATATTGCGGAGATTCAGTAAAAAAAAGTCTCGACTGAAATGTTTTTAATCAAAGTACTGAAGTACTGAAGGTAGAATTGCGATCGTTTAAGAAGAGATACAGAAGTGCATATATGAATATTTATTTTACAAAATGTTGACGAACAGACAGACGGAGAGACAGACATCGCCAATCTTTAGACCGGAATTGCTAGAGCAATCCGGCCAAAAATAAAAAATAAATCATCAATTTTAGCAGTAAAATCCTGCCAAGAAGTAATGAATTGAGAAAAAAATGTGCTGAGAGGTCCATAATTTCAAACTTGCTAAGATTTGGTCTGTGCAATGAATGTACTAATTGAAAAATGTATTGTTGACATGTATTTTCTACACCATCATTGTAATGTTGTTTATCATAAATAAAATTATTCCTTTTTTTAAATAAACTTTTAATCAAAATGTGTGTCTCAGTGTTGTCTTCTTCAGCAGTTTGACAGAAACAAAGCCTAAATCTGAAATTGTGTCAATGTGTTATTTGTCAACTTTCCCAACTTTGATTAAATATGTTTTCAATTAAATTGTAAAAAATCTTTTTCTTGTTTTTTGAAAGTTTTGTCATTATTATTTAAGACGGACATTATATACTAGAATAGCCAACTGACTATCATTTGAAAAAGTGTTTCTTATTTAAACCTTTCCCACTTGCATACGTAATTGCAGCCGACGACTTTTGAAAACATTGATGCATAAGAAGAAATTGCTCATAACAAGCTTCCTCCTTTTGCAACAATGTTTTCAACTATATTCAATGATTACACTTCCAATAAATGTGATTTTCTGTATCTTTGCTCAGATTTTTTTTAATTCGTCTGCTGCAGAGTTTTTATATTGTGGGGTGGGTTGTGATTTGTTAAAGGGCAAGCAGGATTGGGAATTGAGTGTTGCACTTATCCTAATGAAACACTCGCCTGCCTGTGCATGTTTTAGCTTAACTTAACTTGTTAATGTTCTTTCCATCATCAACTTAGTCATCTGTTAGTAATCAACTCTATGAACGAAATAATCGCGTCAAAATCTTGAATCGCGTCAAAATCATAAAACGAACAAACTGTCAAAATCTAATTTTGAACTGTGTAATACAAATTTAGAATAAAAGGATGAATCAGTTATGTTGTAACAACCAATATCCGCGGGTCATTTACCTGATTTTGGCCGAAAGAAATGATCGATTTCTTGCAAGATTTATTCGTTATTCGTTCTGCCTATTATAATCAAAGTATTTTAAACGCTTTATAAACAAGTGATTTAAAGCGCTCAAATCATTTGATGAAATTTGTTTCTTTAGACGCGGACCTTGTCGAAAGCACCTATCCAAAATGCAAAAGTCATCGTGGACTGAGAGAAAGAGAAAGAAAAGGCTTAGCAATGCATACTATCTTTATGAATAAGGACATGAACGAATATGTATGGACTAGCGCCTAGAATTTCGTACTAGCCGATCCTTCATTCCACTCGCTTATGCTAGCGGGCGAGTGGATGTTTACATCTCTGCCGAGAGGGAAAAAAGGGTTACAATTTACAAAGGGTAATTGCGCGGTGCAGTGCTATATTGGCGTAGTGATATCTAAATAATTGTGTACACTTTAAATATGATATTTACACTTACAAGACTTTTTATTTTCTATTATAAGCTTGAATAATCGGATATTTTTTCGTTGCTCTATGTTTGCTTTTGTGAGCATTCGTAAATTAGTCAAACCAAAAATTGCACTTAATTGTTGGTGGTGAAGGGCATATACATCACGTGACTTCAAACTCACTATGACTATGGCAGCCTCTGCGCATGCGCAAGTCTACCAAAAAGAAACATCTGTATCAGAGGAACTAAAGGGAGGGAACAGAGATTGTAAAATATGAAATATCATATATTTGTTAACAAGGTCATCATATATAAAGATGAGTTATTGGATTCCTTGACTAAAATGGTTTCAAATCATTTGAGAAAGCAACTTTATGTAAACGGTTTTGCGGTAATATTTGGACAGGGCAAGATTAATCGGGACATTATACACGCTTTCCCGAATACAAAAATATACAGCAGACGAACTTGACATGATCTGGACACAACTATGTAATCTCTTTTAACATAAAAGTTGAAAACTTTGTGATTAAAGTCGTCCGCTGCAGATTTATGTGTCCAAATGCGTCGCATGTCGGAAAGGGAAGTCATGCGTAAATGTATACTGTAAATGAAAAAGCATCATAGCAAAGAGAGTATGCAAGAGCAGCCTACAAATGTTTTCAAATCCTAGTAGAATACATATTTGAGAGCAAAAGACAGAATTGTAGAGTTGTATTCTTTCAGTTTAACCATGCAGATTCATATATACAATTGCCTCTGTAATGTAATCATCTTGGTTTCTTTTCAGCTCGGCTTTCATCTATTATAATACCATGGCACTTGGCTCCTATTATCATCATCTACCTGTAGGAGCCGATTTCTGTCGAGCACACCAACACTCCAGAACGAGGAAATGATGCGACAAACACGGCAAGTAAGGAATTTGTCGTTCTGGCGTGTTGGTGCTTTGACGACGCCCTGACACGCAAGACAATACACCAATTCTCATATTGTGTTTTAGAACCCAACAAGTACAACAAATGCCTTATCTGTCGTGTTTGCCCGCCTAAGTGTCGCCTGAGCGTGTTGGTATCCCGGCAGTGCGCAAACTCGCCAGCACGAGATTGCAAAACTAGCCATATGATTAATATTAGAAACTCAATCTATTGAAGTGAATTTATTCAATTGATCTAAAATCACATTTCGTAATAAATGAAAGATTTATGTATTGGTAGATCAGCATTAACCTGATGTTGAATGATAAGTAAGGACGGTTATTTTAAGAGTAAATATATCTGCATTATTATATGACATCATTGATGGTAACATTGGTGGAATCAGTATAGCTAACTATGTAAAGGTCATGCATAGCTGGGCAAGGAATGGATCCAATCTATACCTCTACCGTGACTCCATTTTCTGTGCCAACGTCCACTCCGTGCTAAAACAAATAACGTAAACAAAATAATGCGAGTAAAAGGAGAAACTGGTGACAGAAGTAATCAAGAAAAAAAGCTGCATTGAAAGCAAGATATATATGTGTGATACATCGATCACGTTTACAAGAATGCACCAATCAGATAATGTTATTTGCAAGCAGAAAGAACATATGCGTCCCTCTCCTTAGGTCAAAGGGGGCCGTAATAACCAATAACAAGCCTTTTTGAAGGAACATTAAGTGTCTATGGTGGCTGAATTTGTCCATTTTATCTCCGAACGACAAACTAATATCAGGCACCAACACGATACATATGGCATTTGGCGAGATGTCGCCCATACCAATGCGATACCACGCCAAATACCGTATTTGGCTTGTTGACAAGGGCACCAATATGACTACAATGATAATTCGCGTGTTCCCGTGTTGGCGAGGATGCCAACACATATAAGGGATCATGTTGGTGCGTCTTTATTTGGTTCTTGCGTGTTTTTTGTTCTTGTTCTTGTGAGTCTTGTCGGTTGCGTATTGAAGTGTTCAGCAACATGCCAGAACGATAAATGCCATTACTGCCATGTAAGTGCGTCCTTTTGTCGTTTTGGTATTTGCACCACGCAGGGCGGTAAAAAGCGACCTTGTATAAATCGCCTGCCAATAAACAACACTTAAGTTTTAACTGAAGTCAAATCGTGATGAAGAAATGATGTTACATGCCTTATAGGCATTTGACATAAACATTATCAATATCTTGAACTTTCAATCAAAATAAAATAGAATCACTTAACCATATCTGTAAGTACAGTTGAACATTGTACAGTTACTAAACTACGACCCCGTTTAGTGAACATCATTGACATGCTTGTGCTTTCCAGTTAACTTTAAACATTACTTATTTGGTTTACAGCGATATTTTCTAAAATAACAAATTACAAATAATAGGATATTTGTTGTGAACCGAATCCAATTTATTTACATTTCGCCATTTATATTTCAAGTATAGGTTTATTTAAATCCGGATACACACTCTCGGCTAATCAAAGGAGTTATGCAAACATAAACAATGAAGGTGTTTATGAAACATGGTTAACACTTCCCCTCGTATCTGTTTACCGAATCTGCAACAGACGCCCTTGAACACATCTTGGTACTAATATTTTAAACATCTTTAAATGAAAGCAAAATTATTGAATAAAATTGAAAATATTGTGACAAAATGAAAAATGATCAAGTTCTCCTTTTGCCACAATGTTTATGCTGCTTATGTGTCAAAATGCGCCATTCGGATCACTACACTTGAACATACGAAGATAGGTATCTTCGTCAATGTTCGTTAAAAAACACGTTTCACTGTGCTAAGCCCACGAACATTCAAAGACTTTCGATTGTAGTGGTCCGTTTGATGACATCACGAGTCCGCGGTCAAATAACAAATGAACCGTTCTACGAGAAAACCAACATTATGGACTTTGCGTAATCTATCGACCCAGATCAGCCTGCGCAGTCCGCGGAGTCTTATCCGGGCTGACACATTCCGTCTCATATAGGTATAGAGTAATGAGTCATGAAACAGAAAATCCACTGGAAACAATAAGTGTCTGTCCGGGTTTGACTGCGCGGCTGATCCAGGTTGATATTTTACGCAGCAGCGTATCCAAAGTGTGCTTATATGGTCAATAAATGCTCTTCATATACATTGTATATCGAGGGGATACGAACGAAGTTTCTATATCCGAAACGTCAAGTGCTGATCAAATTACCCGGAAATGTCAAATCGATGTGAATTCAAAAATGCAATTAGATTAATAACACAGTGGTGTTATAAGCATGTGAGTTGTTAGAGGTTCATTGTTTTAACCCTTTCCCTCATATAGACGTTTTCTGACGCCTCTGCAGCCGACCGCTTTTTGAAAACATAGTGACAAAAGAAGAAATTGCTCAAAACGAGCAATTTCTCCTTTTGCCACAATGTGTTCCACTTTTAGTCATAGGTTATCCATTCAATTACAGAGATTTACCATTGTTTGACAAAATATGTTCAAAGACGTCTGCTGCAGAATTGTCGTATGAGGGAAAGGGTTAACAATTGTATAAACCTTTTCCCACATTCATATACAAGTTGACGCACCTTAATCAGAGGACGTTTGAAAATACTGTGGAAAAGGGGGAATTTACTCGCAATGAGCAATGTCTCATTTTGTGACAATGTTTTCAACTCTTTTCGATAATGGGTCTTTCACTTATATGTCTTTTCTATTTTTCAGTTTTGATTTTGTTTAGTATGTTGGAAATGGTTTCTAAATCTAGTTGTCAGCAATATAGGCTAATCATTACGCTTGAGCTATCTATGTAACGTAAGAGTTCCTATCAGAGTTTTGCGCTCGAGTCACATGCCCCCCTCTCACACACACAAACACGCACACAAAAACCCCACAACCAACCCGGAAAAAACATTCTATCAAGACATGTGTATTTTTAGAGTTTCCACGAGAGCATGAGATCGGTATTGTCAATGTCGTTGTGAAAGGATGAAATACATGTAAACTGCAATTTAGTGAACAATTGAACTTAGTCTTTGCTTTAAAATTGATCGAGAATTGATGTTTAATGGGGAACGAATCTTCCGGATTCTGTAGAATTACCGAACATGGAACAGGACATATAAGCGATAATTTATTCATTATCATATCTTTCAGATGTATGTCGGGCGAATTTATAGTTATGAATGAGTTCCAATACTCCGATTTCATGTATCTATCAAACGTATGAATAGCGTCACTTTCATGGGAATGGTTAGTGAGATATTTTGGAATCTACAAAAGCCGGAAACAACAGATAAAAAGACAACTAAATTACAAGGATTTTGTAACTTTACCCTATTTTGATAGTCTTGCGAAAATATACACTAAGAAATTCAGTCTAAACTAGTCTGAACTTAGAAATATAGTCATTTAGAAAGGACACTTTCTGGCCGATAACATTGGCTGCATTTTCCTTGTCAAATCATCAAGGTTCAATCCGACTAAAGAGTAGCGTGTAAACATGTTTGTGGTTGAAAAGGGAAAGGCGTGATTAATTGTGAATCAGGTGAATCTACCGTTGTTCCTGGGCAGTCCGTGAAACCGGATTCAACCGATGATGGGCTTATCAGTAGGGAACGGTTTATCGCAAACAATAGTGGCATTAACTAACCGGTAAATAAACAGATGTCTGACGTTATAATATGTTTTAATATCCAATTATCTGTTGAGGCATTCTTAGCGGCCATGTTTATGGGGTTGTGTCGGACATTGTTGATACCTGTTCGTGCTTATCTGACTTTCTATCGACCTTTTTTGTTTTTCTTTGGCCGTTTTCAAGATGAGAAGGACCTATCCCTTTCTAAGATATATAAAATAAGTTCCTTTGTATAACATTAACAGACAGACGAAATAAACTTGTTATATGTAAAAAAACATAAATTGCGCTCCACTATAGCTAACAAATAGGCATTTCCGACAAAGCCAGTGTGGATCCAGATCGAAATACTTATGCCCTCAGTCTGCTCTCAATCTATAATGTTCACCAATTACCACTTTCCGTTTAGCAGAAGCCATTGAAAACATTGTGGAAAAAGATAGTTTTATCATAATGAGCAATTTATTATTTTGCTACAATGTTCTCAATGCTATACAATAATGATTTATAGAGAGTGTCCATATTTTGCCAACATTTTGTTTTCAAATTCGTCTGCGGCGGAGTTGAGTATATGGGAAAGGGAGGATCGCAGAAACGGTCAATGACCGTCTAACCGTGCTTTAGTTCGATGGGAATTCGTTCACAGATGTTTGCTGCTACGTGTCATAATTACACGAGTAAACATATCGTTGCCCCACAAATATCTCTCTTTACCAACACAGAAAGACTCAATATGAGCTACCCCGTGAAAACGAATATTATAACCTCTGTGTAATGTATCGACCCAGATCAGCCTGCGCTTTCCGCGCTGACTGATCCGGGCCGACACATTCCGTCTCAGGGGGATAGATGTATAGAGTAATTACTCCTTGAACAGAAAATCCACAGGAGGTGAAACGTGTCTAGCCGGGTTAGCCTGCGCGGCGGCATGCTTAGGCTGATCCGGGTCGATACTTTACGCAGAGTCCACAATGTTGGTTTATTCGCGGTACGGCTCATATCACGCGTATAACCAGAGCATTACACCTTTGAGTACTGTAACCAACACAAGGTTGTGATGTCTAATAAGGTTATTGTCTCCACAGCTGATTGGCTAAGTTTTTTCAAGACAGAATATTACCGTATTAAAGGCGAATATACACAGTTTCCAGGGGCGTAGCTTTGCAATAATCAATGTTTAGGCCGTCTCGTGAGAAAATCAACATTGTGGACTCTGCGTAAAGTATCGACCGGGATCAGCCTAAGCATGCCACACAGGCCTACCCGGATATACACTTTTCGCCTTCTGTGGATTTTCTGTTTCAGGAATCACTACTCTATTTATCCCCCCTTAGACGGAATGTGTCGGCCGGATCAGTCTGCGCGGACAGCGCAGGCTAATCTGGCCGATACATTACGCAGATGTGTATCGCCGCAGCTGCATTTTGGAGCATTTTTAGAAAAAAATGTGTAAGCACGTGCCTACAGTGCCTAAAGGGAGCTACGCCCCTGGTTTCCAAATTACAGATACAGTACTTTCAGACAGTTGACATAGTGTACTAGTGCGTGTAAAGAATTGTCATTCTCTGCCATTGAACGAGTCATATTCATTCATGTTATGTAATATTTTATGACGGAAATCTATTATTGAGAATCGAATAGGGTGTTGACCGGGAATTTAATACTTGAGAGTACAATACTTACATGTACTTACATGTATGACTATCAACTACTTCAGTGATTACGAATTTCATTGACTTAAGTCACGAGCTTGAAAGTTGAGTTGACAATTTCTCTGGTATAGACGACTTTCGACATTATAATAGAAGACGTTTTTTAGAAAATTTCTCCTTTATCCACAATATATTGAACCAGTATCAACATATTACTTCCAATTCTAAGCTATATTTTATATTTTCTTATTTTGTTCATGACAGATGACTCTGTTAAGATATACTTGTAAACGGTGGTTAAGTCAATACGGAATAAAATTAGGCAATAAACTTCCAAGAATAATGCATCACATCCTGGTTTTCTATTTTCATTCCTTTGAAAACATACATACCCGCAAATTATGAAAAATTCCTTTAAAATAAAGAACAATAATTGAATAGAGTTGAAAACATGGTGACAAAAGGAGAAATTGCTCGTTTTGAGCAATTTCTTCTTTTGTTGCCATGTTTTGTATGAGGGAAGAGTTAACAGACAGCGGACATCAATTTTAATCGTGTAGGCCTAAACTCTAAACAACTTGTAAACATTTGCATCGCTTAATGCCCCTATTGTGTGATTGAACGCATGCTTTACACGATTTTGAAAATATCTAAGAATCACTTCTCGTTATTTGAGAAGTACATTCGTAAGCGTGTAAATGTTGTTCTAATTATTTAGAAAATTACGAAATATAGGCTTTATTAATGCAAATTGGAACGTGTGTATCTGTATTAAATACTAATTTTGATAGACGCTATGTGGACAAAGGGATCATTAGGAATATTTTACATATTATATTTCAAGTGAAGTAAGCTATCATTCCATCTAAGACTGAACAAAGCATTTTATTTGTGTTGAAAACTCTTAATAATATTTATACAATATGGTATAACTGATAATGACGGGCAACATGTGCGATTCTCACACATGTTATATACTAGTTCTTTGTTAGCCTACAGATATAACGTTCTCGACATATATTAGCTAAACATTTTCCTCATACAACACATCTACAGCAGACATTTAGACAACAATGAAAGTACATTGTTTAAATAGAGATAAAAACATTGTGACAAAAGGAGAAATTGTTCATGATGAGCAATTTCTCCCTTTGCCACAATGTTTTCAAAAGTCGTCGATTACAGACGCGTCAACCTGCGTGTGCATTTAAGAAAGGGAGGGTTAACACTGGTTGTATAATTTGCCCAGAGGTTTGTATTACATATTTATACGAGATCAAGTCACATACTATATTGACAGATATCCAGCACTCTAAATGAACGTCTTTGAAAGTCAATACCGACTTAGTTATATCTTCAATAATTTAAATAATAAATGTTTTATCAATTATGTAACAATAACTATTTTCTATATACATGTCAAATTAAGTAAAGGGTTCTTACTACAATAAATGATTCCCCTGTGTGACGTGTCAAAGAGCAGGGTTCTTCACCATAATAATAATAACAGCTTTTCCCGGTTTTAAATAGTATAGTCCATGTTATTTATTGTTGGTAAACAACATATAACATAAAACATCCGTTTTGCTATAAGTATAATAAAACAGTATAACATTCAAGATAAAAAGTGCCGAAGAATGTCAATGGAACAGAAGGGGGAAACAATCTTTAAAAATATGGAATTTGTCTCAGGACATTCGTTAATTTAACAATAAATGGGTTTTCCATGAACTGCTTGTAGATTACCGACACGCTGTGCTATTTAATTTGGTTTCCACAAATCTTGAATGACAATCAACTGTTACTTACTAGTTGATACACCCCCTGGTCTGACTCACCACTAGGAGCTTGCTCGCGTGCAGATTCCCTTGTTGTGGTACCGTGAGAAACGGCGACAACATAGTATTCACTTCTTATCACAAAACACACGTCTTATTTCGAAGCAACCTGCTTTGTATATAGCTAGCAGACGAAATTATGAAACATTGATATAAAAGTATTTTCATGTTTCAACGTATGTGAATCTTGTTAACTGTCACGAATCTCTGTTCAGTGAATAATCAATGCCTTGATGCAAATTGCTGCCATCAGTGAACATAGGTTTGTGAATGTTGGTAACAGTGTAAGATAATTCGATATGCATGCTGTGTGCACTTGAATATTAATGATTCCAATATGTCTTTCTCTAAATGAGTTAGGCTAGAGTTTAAGTGGTTTTTTTCCCAGAAATTACATAATGACATCTGTTATGTCCCACATACAGACGCATTTTGCCGCTTCTGTAGCAGACGTCTTTTGAAAAATGAACAATTGCTCATGATGAGCAATTTCTACTTTTGCCAAAATGTTTTCAACTATATTTAATAATGTTATTATCATTTACAGAGATTTACCATATTGTTGTCTAAATGTTTTCAAAGTCGTCGGTGGTCAGTGGTGAACGTGATATGCCCCTCATCACCAGGTCAGTGGTGAACGTGAAATGCCCCTCATCCTCAGGTCAGTGGTGAGCGTGATATGCCCCTCACCCCAAGGTCAGTGGTGAACGTGATATGCCCCTCATCCCCAGGTCAGTGGTGAACGTGATATGCCCCTCACCCCCCGTCAGTGGTGAACGTGATATGCCCCTCATCCTCAGGTCAGTGGTGAGCGTGAAATGCCTCTCATCACCAGGTCAGTGGTGAACGTGATATGCCCCTCACCCCCAGGTCAGTAGTGTACGTGATATGCCCCTCACCTCCAGGTCAGTGGTGTACGTGATATGCCCCTCACCCCCAGGTCAGTGGTGAACGTGATATGCCCCTCACCCCCAGGTCAGTGGTGAACGTGATATGCCCCTCATCCTCAGGTCAGTGTTGAACGTGATATGCCCCTCATCCCCAGGTCAGTGGTGAACGTGATATGCCCCTCATCCTCAGGTCAGTGGTGAACGTGATATGCCCCTCACCCCCAGGTCAGTGGTGAACGTGATATGCCCCTCATCCTCAGGTCAGTGGTGAACGTGATATGCCCCTCATCCCCAGGTCAGTGGTGAACGTGATATGCCCCTCACCCCCAGGTCAGTGGTGAACGTGATATGCCCCTCATCCCCAGGTCAGTGGTGAACGTGATATGCCCCTCATCCTCAGGTCAGTGGTGAACGTGATATGCTCCTCATCCCCAGGTCAGTGGTGAACGTGATATGCCTCTCATCCTCAGGTCAGTGGTGAACGTGATATGCCCCTCATCCCCAGGTCAGTGGTGAACGTGATATGCCCCTCATCCCCAGGACAGTGATGAAGATCGGCTAGACTATAATTCACATGAGTGTTCGAAGTTGGACATAATTCTTATTCATGCGTAATAACAACAGGCCGGTTCCTTTATTCTTGGCTTATATACCATTAGCTTGATAATATAAAGCAATATCTTAATGGTAACAGGCATTAACTACCCTTTGATGTAACATAAAAGTAACAACACGGACTTTGACACTTTCAACATATGTCATATAAAGCATGTTATAGAATTTAAATCTGAATCAACCTGAAACTGAAAAAGTAATTGAGTATTCTAATCGGGATCCTCTCTGATCACAATCCGTATGTATTTCATTTTTTTTTGTGTGTGCAAGAAACAGATATTCCGATTCGAACTATTCAGCTTTTTTTTAAAATGTATCGTATCGTCTTATTTTAGGTTTTTTTATGTCTGTAAAGCTCTGCAATTGGAACAATAATAGTTCATATCTGTAGTATTAAATCGCCAGTGTGTCAGTATACTGTACTCCATGAAATGAAACTCGTTACGTGGCCATAATTTTGATTTATACTTTATAAAGTGTCAGCAGTACAAATGAATTCTAAGTTGCCGAAGATAACAACAAAAACAACTTGTTTGATTGCCCAAACCCCGATCTCTAAAAAGAAATCAAATGGGCAATAAAATGGCGTCCATGGAATTCAGTAATGGTGTTTCATTGTGTGCCGTGCGCGATTAATCCGGCACGTAACGATGTTTTAGATAAGCCAATCAGAATTAATTGAATAAGTCCTACTGTGCCCACGTGGATAGCTGGCGCTTTTAATGTTATATTGGATATCGAAGGAATTAGTTGACTTAACCCTCATACACCAAATCTGCAGCAGACGACAATTGAAACGTGAACAAATCACCATAAATGAAAGTTTAATTATTAATAGAGTTGAAAACATAGTGACAAAAGGAGAAATTTTGACCAATTTCTTCTTTTGCCGCAATGTTTTGAAAAGTAGACGACATTGAAACAGACAGACAAAATCGTGAAAAATCACCATAAGTAAAAGTTTAATTATTAATAGAGTTGAAAACATTTTGACAAAAGGAGAAATTGCTCGTTTTGACCTATTTCTTCTTTTGCCTCAAAGTTTTCAAACGTCGTCTGCTGTAGATGCGTACACATGCGTCTATATGTGGGAAAGGGTTAACCCTTATACACCAAATTTGCAGCAGACGACTGTCAACACATCTCAAAATTCCACGTTAACGCTATAAAGGAAAGAATATATTATACAATAGAGTTAAAAACAATGTGAAAGAATGTTTTCAAAAACCGTCTGCTACTGAGGCGTCGAATGTCAACTGTATGAAGAGGAGGAATAACTATTGTCCTGGTGCAGGTTACTCTGTCTAGCAAATTTTGAAAACATTGTTATTCCACATGTTCAGATGTGAACGCCATTTCCCCAGTTGAGTTCAAAGCATACCTCTCGTATCTGGCAAACGGCTGAGAACCAAATAGTGGACATCACATTGCAATATCAAGGTTATGATATTTTTTTCCCACGATGTGTTGCGAACTTTTCTGCTTTTGAGGAGGTATGCAACAGGAAAAGGGGCAGAATGGCAAACGCTGCATGGAACTGATAATCGAGGGCTTGTGCACTTTGGATGATTAACTTTATGCGAGAAAACACTTTTCTTTCTGGAAAATATTTTATAATAAAATACCACCGACCAGAGATGGTCAGGAACTTCCCGAATGTTGACTCAGAAATATTGATAACAGCGTGTTTAACCTGCGAACATGTAATTACACGTAGGAATAGTATAAGTGTACGTGAAAATAGGTTATTACATGTAGAAACCAAATTAAAGAAATAAATTCGATTCCCTGTGTGTAAAGCATCAATAGAAACAAAACCTAACTCGTATTTCCCTATCCGATTGAAAGTTGTGACGGGTCAGTTACGGATTTATGTGCCTGTTGTATCTGACTATCGTTAAAGTGACAACCATCTCAAACTGTCGAAATGCATTCGTCAGATTGTATGCAGCATCACATACATAATAAAATAAAACAAATTATAGTTTTGAAATTGTTTATATTTTAACCAGGATCTGCAACGCATTCAAAAGACATGTGTGTTACATCACCGTGTTTACGTTACAGGTTTATGGCTTATAAGCGCATCTGGATGTAGTGATATATTATGTCAAGGTCTTGTGTAATGTGGAACAGGGATGTTTTATATCACTACAAATTACGGGCTTCTTCTTTCAATGACATAATTCCGCATTTACATGATGCGTGCTTTTAGACTCTCTCAGACAGAGCACATCGTGTGAATAGAATATTTAACATGGTCAAATACATATGAGTCTAGTCAGCCGATAATGTTTTATTGAACCTTTATATATGTGAGTTCGAACCTAAGTTCGGCCAACATTCATGACAAGCGTCATTCGTCTTCAAACATTAGCTTAACAGTCGGTATGGAAAAGCTGCCAGTTGCTTCGGACTGTTGTTTGTAGTACTGGTGTAAGAAAGACGAGAAAGTAGGTGAAATGGCCGCCATTTTATGATTGGAAAACTGTTGGAACGTCGTTAAACCCCAATCAATCGATCAATGAACCTTTATATTACGATTATTCGTGTAAACTGACCTGTCGCGTGACTTAAATGATGCTTGTTTAGTTATGTTTGAATAGAAACGAAGGGTATATCATTTTAGTTTTATCGGAAATTCTATTAACATCTTGATATCTATAAAACATATAATATCTCGACTAAAATTCTGGCGAGATCTTGCGGATGCAAAAGCTCAACGGAACCTGCATTGCATCTATGTGAAGCGAGATCCATTTCTTTTGACACGTGACACGTGTCTTAAGACAGAAACAAGGCATTGCATCGGTTTGGGAACAGGAGAAGGGTTTTGTAAATGCAAATGTCGTCTGCTGCAGATGCATAGCAGAGACAGGGTTTCAACTACCGGAACTGATAAATATCAAACACATGTTTGTGAGTGCAGGCCAACATATAACTCTGACATTTTATAATGGTTTTATTGAGTCTACGTGGCTGATTACGTTTACATCAAACGTTATTTCTCAGTTAATCAAAATGCTTCCTTTCCCAGATCTATATCCGAACTTTTAATTGTTTATTGAAGAAACATATCTCGATCATCGGTTGCTTTTAATACGAAACATGGTACTGCTTTTTGATGAAGAAATTGTTTGAATGGTATTTGACGCATATTTTAATAGTTTTGCTGGGTCAGTTACCAGTACTACTGGTCTATTTAGCCTGTCATAAGCGAATCAGTCGTAATGCTAACCCAACAAGCGTCAATGGGGGAGAGCAACATTGTTATTAACGCATTTGGTATGACCCGGGAGGGGATAGAAGATGCGACCGACATCCGATGCCCGGGGCGGACGCTCTTCCACTCTTGATGTAGTAGTAACATAAAATAACATGTGAAACTGGGTATCCCAGGTCCGATCACTGCTAATGATGAAGTAGAATTGGATGATTCTTGCTATCAGAGTTAATGGTTAAGTGCAATTGGACGATCCCTGCTAACATCGGTTATGGCAGAGTGAAACTGGACGGTCCATGCCAACCGCGGTCTCGGTGGAGTGAAATTGGACGGTACATGCTAACATTGGTCATGGCAGAGTGAGATTGGACGGTCCATGCCAACCGCGGTCTCGGTGGAGTGAAATTGGGCGGTCCATGCTAACATTGGTCATGGCATAGTGAAATTGGGCGGTCCATGCTTACCGCGGTCACGGTGGAGTGAACTTGGGCGGTCCATGCTTACCGCGATCACGGTGCAGTGAAATTGGACGGTCCATGCTTACCGCGGTCACGGTGCAGTGAAATTGGACGGTCCATGCTTACCGCGGTCACGGTGGAGTGAAATTGGACGGTCCATGCTTACCGCGGTCACGGTGCAGTGAAATTGGACGGTCCATGCTTACAGCGGTCACGGTGGAGAGAAATTGGACGGTCCATGCTTACCGCGGTCACGGTGGAGTGAAATTGGACGGTCCATGCTTACCGCGGTCACGGTGGAGTGAAATTGGACGGTCCATGCTTACCGCGGTCATGGTGGAGTGAAATTGGACGGTCCATGCTTACCGCGGTCATGGTGGAGTGAAATTGGACGGTCCATGCTTACCGCGGTCACGGTGGAGTGAAATTGGACGGTCCATGCTTACCGCGGTCATGGTGGAGTGAAACTGGACGGTCCATGCCAACCGCGGTCTCGGTGGAGTGAAATTGGACGGTCCATGCCAACCGCGGTCTCGGTGGAGTGAAATTGGACGGTCCATGCTTACCGCGGTCATGGTGGAGTGAAATTGGACGGTCCATGCTAACATCGGTCACGGTGGAGAGAAATTTGACGTTCCAACAAAAATAGAAACAAAGGGAACGGAAAAGACTCCAAACAACAGGAAATAAAAAGGTTTTCCTATAATAATTATATACATAAGTGTGTACATGTATATTGTGAAAGATTATATGAGGGAGGACTAGGTCAACTGAGCTTGAAAACTAGGTAAACACCATACTGTTATGAATGTACATAGAGAAACTATGTAATACGTACATTCACGAAGTTTGTATTCCTATTTTGTTTTAGTGCAGTGAACCGAATGATGTGTTCCTAGTCTAAGGTCAATTAGTTTTCGCAATACTTCCGTCAAGTTTTGCAGTTAGTTTTACCCTTTGACTCCTGGGAGAAAACCAATATTATGGCCTCTGCGTCTCAGGGGGATATAGGTATAGAGTAATGATTCCTGCAACAGAACATTCACAGAAGGAGAAAAGTGTCTATCCGGGTAAGCCTGCGCGGCATGCTTAGGCTGATCCGGGTCGATACTTCACTCAGAGTCACAATGTTGGTTTTCTCGCGGGACGGCTCAAATATGCAAAGTCTGGGCTACCAGAACTCTATACTGTTGGCAACCCAATGCAACATTTTTGTCTTGATATTCCAAGAAGTGGCTATTGACGCTTCGGAATGCTAAGATGTTAGCATTGGAGAATAGTATATAGGTGGAAACATTGTGGCAATGTGGGAAAAAATGATTCACTATGAGCAAGTTCTTCTTTCCAACAAAGAATACACAAGTCTACAGATGCGTCAACAATCGTGTGTATCGGGTAAAGGGTTGAAGCAATGAGGATAGTTTGCTGAGGGCGTGACATATTAAATAATGATGCTAAAATTAGAATATAAACAACTAGACAAAAGCTCCACCCAGTTGGAAAATAGTGATCGAATAAATCTGCCCATAAAATGTAGCGAGTACTCGAAATTATTACTTGTATAAAGTATTCTGGTACGTTATAGATAGTACGGGTCGGTGCATGGGAATATGTACAAGTTGGTGTATAGTAACGGTTCAGATCATCGTGTCCACCCTGACAGTCCTATCTGTACATGCACAAATTAACAGAATATTCTAGCATTCTTGTGTAACTTATATGTGAACAGTTTATATATTGATAATATTGTGCGAACGCACATGCTGTTATGGATCTACACTGTTCTCAGAAGTCAACGTGTACATTTATCTCATGCACTGGCTGATAGATGTATATAAAAAATACCTGGACCACGTCTCTGGAAAATCAGACTCAGTGACTCCGACGATCCAGTTCAGCAAGTGCCTATATAGTCTGATCTGAATCTCACCTGATCTCAAATTCAACAGACACATGTAAAAACCTTAAGGGGAAAAGTATGAAAATCTCATGATGATTTCTCCTTTTGTCACAATGTTTTGAAAAGTCGTCTTCTGCCAACGCGTCTAATTGCGTCTGCATGTGGGAAATGGTCCAATTAGTTCAAGCATACTTGTAGCTTCTGGATAAGGAATATGACTAAAACCCGCCTACACACGTAAACGGGTTGATCGTATTTGCGATTAATTTCACAACCTCTGGGTTTTTTCATGTTACGTGAGTCATAATCGATAACTCGACACGACCCATATAATATTCAATAAGTTGACATAGATATACAACGTAATATTCCTTTTACACCAATTGCACTGTGACGCCTATGCCGAAGATGCATTTTAAAAACACTGCAGGAAAAGGAGAGCTTGTTAAAAAAAAAAAGGCAAATTCTCTCAATATTTTCAATACTGTTTCTAAAGTTCTCATTTCCAAAAAGTAAACCCTTGTAATTTTGTTATTACTTCATGCATCATAAAAACATTTAATTTCTGTATTGTCATTTATAGACATAACAGTTAATCAGAAACAACCGCTCAGGTTTCAGTCCTCTTAATTGTTGAATTTTGCATTAAGTTAGGACTCAACTTTCTACTTCCATGCCATAATCATTCAAGAAATAATTCATCTGATGTTGATACTTAATGATATTTTAAAGTTTGGGATCGTGTAATCAATAAAATGCAGGTTCTTCAAAAGTTAAAAGTTTACGGTACATAAATTTTACGACATGTGATGACTAATCAGTAGATTATATTGCATTCGATCAAGGACAACACGTTGCTATGGAAACGTATGGTATAACACATATATATTATAATTTTAAAAACCTATAAAGTATGTGTTAATATCAGTCTTTAACTTTTCCCCCATACAGACGCTTTCAGACATCTCTGAAGTAGACGAATTTTGAAATCATTGTGGTGAAAGAAGAAATTGCTCATGATGAGCAATTTCTCCTTTTGCCACAATCTTTTCTACTTTAATTAATGATTAAACTCTCATTTATGGAGATTTTTCATGTTTTTTGACAATATGTTTTTAAAGTCGTCTGCTGCAGAATTGCTGTATGTGGGAAAGGGTTAATATATTTTCAAATATATATAGTGTTTCACATCCAACCGAGTACAACAACATGAATGTACACTTGCATAAGTGTCTACGGATTAATTATGTTTAACGCTCTTTTTATTAAAATGTATTCAGTCATATAACATGTGTTGTGTCTTACTTTACACGGCAATGTTCCGGAAAGCATTATAAAGAATTTATAAATTCATATGTTATAACAGTTGAAAACATTGTGACAAAAGGGCACATGTTTTCTTTTCATCCGTTTAGATTTAACTCATTCAGCGCCAAAGGCAATATTGCGGTTTTTGAAAACAATACAGATTCAGGTGAGTCAGCTCGTAACGAGCTGTCTCACCTGAAATCTGCATTGTTTGGCTGTAAGTTATAAATATGTTCCAAAAATCCTATAACATGAAAATAGAGTCATCCGAATTTGAACATGGAAGAGTCTACTTTAAACAATTCGGCGCTGAAAGGATTAAGGTTGACACAGGACTGTTTATATTGTCAGTGACATAGCTACTGACACAGGACTGTTTATATTGTCAGTGAAATAGCTACTGGGGAATATTTCCACAATTAATCCCAGTTAACCCTTTCAGCGCCGAATTGTTTAAAGTAGACTCTTCCATGTTCAAAATCGGGCGTCTCCATATCTCATGAAATACAATTATGGACTATATTGATAACTAAAAGGCAAACAATGCTGATTTCAGGTGAGACAGCTCGTTACGAGCTGACTCGCCTGAATCAGTTTTTGTTTGCAAAAACCTGAATATTGCCTTTGTCGCTGAAAGAGTTAAATAAGAAAGAGTCGAATTGGTGAAATGACTTAAACATGTTTTCTAATGGATATAAATTGTATATATACACTAAGTAATTGTCATTGTCACAGCCGAGTAGTCGTTATTGTAAGGATTAGTCGTGTTGATATTGTTAAAAATAGTATCTATACTCCTTTTACATGTCGAGGGCTTGGCGTGAAACGGTTGTAACTAAAATTTGTAAAGTCTTTATAAGCGTTAAATCATTTTTCTTTGTAAACAATGTAAATTTAGGTGCCATCGTTCTGAGCAATGGCATCTAAAGTTGCATTGTTTACAAAGGGGTCAAATTTGCCCGTAAACCAGGGTTATCAAAATAGGTTTTTAGTAACAACCGTCTCATGCCAAGACCTCGATGTATCGTTTTGAATCCGATTAACTCATATTGAAACTAAGTGAACTAGTATTTCAATATCCCCTTTCAGTCGTAACGATCCGTAACCGATTTACATTTCGCTATTAAAATGTTAATAAACCAACTATTTGTGTCAATATTTTCCCTGTTGATGTAAATATCATTGGTGACTAATATCGTAAACGTTGAGCAGCGTCATGTGAAGTAGGGTTCTGATGCGCCAGCATACATTTAAACCCGGTTTAGTTAGTGATGCACATGAGGAAAGCGAAACCCCGAGTTTCCACAATCCCCGTATGCATGTCTAAGTGTTCTAGATCATGATGCACCAAAGACGGTAGTAATTACTAACATTTGGTATGACCTGACCGGGGGATTGAACCCTCGACCTCCCGTACCTGGGGCGGACGCTTTACCACAACACCACCGAGTTTCCAGTCACATGGATGTTTAACTGTTGTAGATGTTGATGCACATGTGAGCTGAGAAACCCGAGATTTTACTGTCACCATATATGTTTTTATGTCAAAAATACATTACCAGTCATTTATTACCTGATATATACATCTCCTAACCCTTAATTCATCCAGAAAAAGAACTCGCCTAGCGTATCCCTCACGCCCGTGTGATATACACGGTCACCGGCAAATACCGGTGCACGAGGTCAACGTGTCACTTTTAGTTTCCTGGACACACCGACCTACAGGCTTGAATTTATTTTCATTTTTCTAAATTTATTTTCGTTGTCTAGTTAAAGCTTTCGCTTTAACGGGTCAATTCATTCAGTTAAACTTTACATTTACTTCTTGAACTTGAACTTTGTTTATTTATTGTTTGTGTTTAAGTTGTGTTTTTTTGTAGTAACAACTAGCTGAGAGCCGCGGGTGGTTACCCCACCCACTATTTCAGTTACGAGTCGGGTCTTGAATGACCGTGCATTAATTTTTCAATTAATTTTCAACGGTGAGATTTCCCGATCCGGTAGCGATAATATTGTTTATCGCCTTTGTTGTTGTTTTGTATATTTACATAGACATTTGGAGAATATTTAAAAAATATTTTTTCATTGAATTACGTCCGTAAAAACGAGTAGTGAAATAAAAGAATAGAAAATATTATTTTTTGTTTTTGAACTTCGTAATTTGATTTCGTAATTATACTATGTCACATAATGGTGAACAGAGGCGTGGCTCATGCGGTCATTTAGTGGCCTTGTGGGACACGCACTCTTCCTGCATTGCGTGCACTAAGTGCACAAAGGATTCACCATGTGAGTTCTGTTCGTTATGGTCGGCTTCCGTTTGGAAACAGGCCATATCGAGGAGGACTCACAAAAGCCGTAAGAGTAAAACTGTTCCTTTGAAGAAGAAGGTAAGTATTAGCTCTACGAGCGAAGGGGAATTCGAAGGTTTTTCCCCAACAGACTCCACGACTGGGTTGATTAGACGGAAGGACAGAGCTTTTCAATCTTCAGTCAAGACATACGCCTCTGTAACAGCCACGACGGGACCGTCTCGAAGTTCGGAGGAACGTATGATATCGTCTGGTCATAAACAGACGATTGGTGTTAGTGCTGAACCTTCGGGTGAGGCAATGGGGCATTCTCAGGGAAACCTAACAGAATGGCCCCCTCTTTCACCACACTCAGTTGATAGGCATTCTTCGGAAGCCTACAGCAGAGTTCCAAATTACCCGGTCGGCGGGCAGAATTTGGGGACCGGTGATGGAGCATTACAATTGCCTATCATTGGTCCACAGGGTAATGCTTCCGGGCAAAACCCTTATGACTCCGGGCGACCGGGTACCGGGCAACCGGGTACCGGGCAACCGGGTTCCGGGAAACTGGACAGTCATATTACCTTGGTTAAATCGGGCACCGGGCAACCGGGCACCGGGCAACCAGGCAGTCATTTTGAAATGACGAGACCGGTCACGGGGCAACCAGGCAGTCATTCTGAAATGACTAGACCGGGCACCGGGCTGCATGAAGCGACCGGGCATTCTGCCAGTCAATTCAGCATGACTAATCCATACACCAGAAATGAGAACAGGGGTGATTCATTTCAAGATGAATGGGAGAGTCAGCAAGGCAGTCATTCATACATGACTCGACCTGCCACCGGTCAACCAGGTACCGGGCAACCCGGTACCAGGCAACCGGGATCAGTGCGTCTCGATCGGATAGATACACGTTATCATTCTTTCGCAGCACAGCCTGATTATTGGGATATTCAGAACACTGGTTTACCAGGTTTTAATAACCAACCTGCTGACATAGATTACGGAGAGTACATATCGAGAAAATCATTCCGTTCTCCTAGGGGAACAGTGTATTATTCAAGAGATATTACTCCTCCACGTTACCAACCTTCGTTTCGAAGGAGTGATCAGTTCTATGACAGACAGGTTAGTGATGCCTACCGTGATCGTCAAATTCCTGATTATAGGAATTTACGACTCCCGGAAGGACACCTCTCCAAGAGGCAGTCCTTTGAAAGGCAATCCCCCGATCGGAATATTGCTTGTTCCGTTAAGGGGAAGTCGAAAAGATCACATACAGTGAGTTCGGCTCCGATGATTGACTCTGCGCAACCTTTCTCTGCTGCGGATAGAAGGTTGAGTTCACATGATCGTCACCAGCTTATGGATTTATCAGAGAATGAATCCATTTCTGGATCGGAAATTGGTCAACCGGTGGGAAGTCCGGTTATGCACAATACTTCTCGTCGTAGGCCTAGACAATCCTCCACTTCTTCGTCTGACGAAGAAACGGAAAGTCTATTACCTATAGAAGACGAGCCGGCTGCGGATCGTTGGTCCATGCAGCAGGCTATTGAAGAAGTTTTTAGGGTAGTGCCTAGTACGCTCTGCCCTAAGATCGACGCTCCCCCACGTCGTAAAAACCTTTCAAGTTTGGAAGAACATAATGCGGAAATAGGAGGGTCTACAACTCCATTACAGTTACTTCCGCAGGCGAATAACTTGGGAAGGTTATTGGACCAACTGCAGTCCACCAGGTCATTAGACACTGTTGAGTCAGCCTGGTCGGTCCCACTGGCCATCTCTAAGGAATGGGTGTCTCCTAAGACTTATGTAGCTTCGAAGGAGTTCTTTCCCGTTAAAGTACCGGCCTTAGACGGAGATGCGTCCACTTTGGGATTAACTGCACCCACCTCAATCACAGTTAGTGCTAAACTGGTTGAGAGATGGGAGGCCAGAGCGCGTCTGGGAGTCATGGTGGCTTCACATGACGATCATTTCGCCATAGCTCTGGCACTGCTACTTAAAGAGGAGAATGTCTCTAGCAGAGGGGCTAGCAGAATTCTGGAGGCTTTCGATACGGGGAATCGGCACCTGATGGCTCTGAATTTGCAGAACGCCACGGAAATGCTGTCCGCGAGGAGAGATGCGACACTTGTCAAATCCTCTTCTCTGCTACAAAATAGCAAGGACAGCTTAAGAGCCGCCCCCTTATCCTCCAATCTTCTCTTTGGTGGAAGGATTGCTGCAGTGACTGTTACTGATTCGTCAGAACAATCTAGACGCCTTTCGGCGAGTGCAGTAAATGCTTTGTCACAGAGTCGTAAATACTCTGCACCGGCGGCTAAATGGACTAATACTAGGAAGCCCCCGGCGAAAAAGCAGAAACAGGAAGTGAAGGCTGTACCGCCTAAACATCCTCCTTCCACGGGCCGGAATTATGCTAAACCGAAGCCCCGTTTCACGGGAGCTAAGCCGAAGCATACTTCCAGGTATGGTACGGCTCCTAGGCCGCAGCCCTAGGGGTACGCACCTCTCTATGACTATCCCGAGGCCGGAGATTGCAGTAGGGGGCCGCCTGTCATTTTTCAGGGAAGAATGGGGGAGTATCACGGAGGATCGTTGGATTTTATCCGTGATACAAGAAGGGTATCTAATTCCCTTCGTTTCCCCCCCTCCCATGACAAGCGTGCCCATCGATCTGTCGTCACGCCATCCGACCATGTCAGAAGTGATTACATCACTTCTGAAAAAGAAAGCCATAGAGAGGGTTCTCAACCCCAATACTCGGGGTTTCTACAGCCGTCTTTTTCTCGTTCCGAAAAAAGACGGTCGGTGGAGACCGGTGATAGATTTGTCAGCCCTGAATCTATTAATACCGGTCGAGAAATTCAAGATGGAGTCGGCCCGCTCCATCAGAATGGCTATTCGGAAGGACGACTGGGCGGTCTCGTTAGACCTACAAGACGCCTATTACCACATTCCGATCGCTTCCTCGTCGAGGAAATACCTTCGGTTTGTGGTAAATGGAGAAGTGTACCAATTCAGGGCACTTCCCTTCGGCCTCAAGTCCGCACCTCGAGTATTCACGAAGATTATAAATGCGGTGGGAGCCTTTCTACGAATGAACGGGCCCCAGCTTCTTCAATACTTCGACGACTGGCTACTCCACAGAGCAGATCGTTTAATTCTCCTTCACGATCTGTCTCTAGCCTGGCGGACCATTCTGCGATTGGGCCTTATTCCCAATACGCAGAAGTCGGACTTAGTTCCGTCAAAGAGGTTTACATTCGTAGGGATGACCTTTCTCACCGACCTAGCGGTGATTCGGGTCCCTTCGGACA